>CM076570.1:213932238-214345055 GCA_034641835.2 Pinus albicaulis
GTGGGATTCATGTGGTATGTGTTTTAGCAGTGTTTATTCTTCTTTTATCATATTTTTGAATGTATTGTACCTTAAATTTCAATTTCCATGTCTTATGTGATTGATTTATAAGTTTTATAAGCATAATTCATTGATTCAATGCTCTGTTTTGGAGAATCTCTCACATTTATGTTCATTTTCTTTTGATATAAACGAATTCGTGATGTTCATGCTCATTTTTGATCCCTATCAATCTAACATATTCAAAAATATACCTCAAAGGTGCTAAAGTGTGTGCTTACCTTTCCTTATTACATCTTTGCGAATCTGATTTTTAGAGCCCTTACCTTGTTTTTCCTAGACCTAATTCACCATCCAACACAATCCTTCAAAATCAAATCAAACCCTAATATACATACCTAGCCTAAAATCTTTCATGATCCAGTAAAATTGGTTGTGATCTCATTGAGAGATCCCTCTCAGCCTAGTAGGGCTAGCTACTAGGTCAAAGCAGTCCATGGTTACCTTTGCTGGTCTCCTTCCCAGCCTTCGGAGATCCGGTGGAGTGCTAACACTAGGTGCTTGATAATTTCTCTTAATATTAGATGTCAATGGTGATCTAATAGAGAAGGATGATGTTAAAGCACTAAATGATAATGATCATAGAGAAATATATGCAATATGCTTCAAAAGAGACAAAGGTAATTGAAGAATTTCTACTAGGACTAGATATAGGTGTGAAGTGCATGTTCATCTCTAAGGGTGAATCGGCTTTGTTGATATTTGATTTTCCCAAGGGATTGGGGAATGTTTGGTTTGTGGTAAATAAATGTGCCTAATCATTGTTCTCCTTTTGTATGCAAAGCACCTTTCTCACAATTGTTTGTTCTCTCTGTATACAAAGAAGATACATTGTCCTAACTATTTAAAGGTCGACTCACTGGACTTAGCTCTGAAATGGTTAGTTCAACCCATTATTAGACCTGATAAAGTAAGAAAAGTAGCATGATATTTCTCCTGTAATATTTAAGTTGAATTTTAGTAATACATGCCTCAAATCAGCTGTTCCTGGAATTATCCTATAGCATTAAAACTGGTGGAAAAAGTTAAATTCTTGAAGCACCTAGTGGAAAAAGTTTGAGTTATTGTGAAAGATGTAGTTTTATCAAGAATTCAACACCATTATTGAATAAATACAAAAATATGGAAGGTGGATCCATGAGAATAATTTTTCCATGTATAAAAGAACATAAAATATAAACAAACTTTTCTCAAAAGGATTCCATGCTACTCTTCAACATCAAAAACCGAAGGATCTATAGAAAGAAAAGGAAGTGGGGAATTGGCTCTTTGTACTTGGCTTAGATTTGAAGTTTATGAAAACAAGAGATGTCCTCTCTACATTGGAGGATTTTGGCTCATGTTTTTCTGAGGTAAACCAATTTGATTGGAGTATTTTAAGTTTGGATTTGAATCCATCAATACTTGCCTTAATCCAACATAAACTTTTGGAACACCCTTGTAAAGATGTAAGACTTGAAACTACTTATTACCTCAGTGAAGTCATAAGGCTAACTACTATTATTCCCCTCTATAATAATGATATTACAAAGAAGATCCTATAACTGATTATGGAGAGATTTCATGGATTGCATGATATCAAAAGTCTAATCTTTGGTAAGAGGCTTGAGATTTTGGAAATTATGATAAGATTCAAATCATGTACTATAATGATTGATCTAGAGTGTGATGATATAATTATTTAGATGTTCCAATTCTTCTTCCAAAACATAATATACCAATGATGGGAATAGGGAAATAACAGAGGCATTAGTTCGGGCCGAGACCGTCCTTACTTGATACTCTCCTTCCCTTACCACAACACCAAGAAAGGCATAGGAACTGGGAATTCAAGTGAAAGTTCCAGAGATGTGTTTGGAGCACTCTTTGAGGACATCCATGAAGCCTATAGTTATCACACAGTTTGAGAAATTGCATGACAAAGTAGAGGAGGAATTGATGGCTAAAAGGTCTGATAAAAAAACCCTTCATTGTGGATCTTCTGACATGCACAAAATTCACAAGGATTTCTATAGAGCCAGAGGTTCATTAAGAGATCCCAATGATTACAAGAAGAGAATACATGGATTTTTGCATCATTTATGTCTACATACCCGGTAGGAGAACAATACAAACTCTTAGATCCCATGATGTTTAATAGTTTCTTTCCTTCTTATTATAATTTTATGGAAGCCATTCCACTATCTCATGCAGATCGAAATCAAACAGAGTGGGTGGGAAAATTGAAAATGTTAAAATATGGGTGGGAAAATTCAAATCCTTGTGTACTTTTGACTTAATTAAAAATATAGAACCCATCACGCACATAAATATCATACGAGGAAGTTTGGATTAGGGTAGAAATTTCAAATCTAAAACACTTGTGATGGTTAATTTGCTTGTCAAAATCCATCCCTAGTTAGGATCAATCCTCAACATGGTGGATCCATATACCATAAGCCACAGATGATGAATTCCTCGGTTTAGTAAGCATGTATATAGGTATTAATTCATTCACATAACCATTAACCAGAAAGTTTTTATCGGATAAATGTGGTTAATATTCAATGGGTGTCAGAGCTCTTGTCTTGCCATCCATATCTACCATTCAATGATTAAGACATTGCATGGTGGATAATGGATAAGGCATTGTTTAACTATGAGAATTTTTTGATTTTTTGCTTATCAAAATGTTAGGCCAATAATTCGTAGTCTGCAGCAAACATACAAAAAATAACAGACTATTGAGAGCTAATACCTGAATAGTGTAGGATTGGGGAGATTTCATGTGCTTGTGCATGTATCATATTTTTTATACAAAGAGATGCTTTGTAGCTCCAGAAAGCAGTTGATAATAATATAAATTGGTTTGGTCATAATATATAGATATTTTCAACTCCAAGCATACAAGGTTAACAAGTGGCATTGATTTGATTTTTCAATCAGCATGCTACTAGTGATAACTAGGAGCCCATCTTGCCATCATTTATTAAACTTGTCTCAAGCATCCAACATATGTAACAAAACAGAGAGGAAATGTGATTGATTTTATATGATTTTCTGTCAGTTTTTTCCCTCTTGTAATATGGGAATACAGGAACAACAATTTTTTTTTAACTCAAGGAAGAATTTTAAATGCTTTACATGAATTCAACAAGCACTATATAGCACTGGGAATTTTGGGCCTAACGTTTCTTCTCATTTTCATGTTGTCACTCAGAATTTACAAGCACTGCGACAATGAATTAGGTTGGGGGATGTCACCCTGATCCCTGATCTCTGCATTCTAGTTATATCCCAACAACAGGCTATGGGGGGTTGTTGGAACATGGCTCCCTAAGCTGTGAATTTTGTATATTTTTGGGAAATTTTGTATATTTTTGTATTAAGTAGTATAACGCAGGGGTTGTGGGGTGGGTCAAAGCCTCGAACACATTTTAATGGGTCAAAGGGTAGACCTAGAGTCCGCAAACCATGGTTTGTGGACCACATGATAACGTGGGCTACATAAATATAAATAGATGAATAGTTTGAGTCTAGAGGTAGGCATAAATTAAGGTTGATGCTATGTGCGAATTATTAGATCTATCTTGGGATGTTTTGGGTAAGGACTCTTGCTGGCTGTGTGCGCGAAGATCCTCAGTCTTGCTATGTGCGGACCCCGCTAGGCTATGTGCATGGGCTGGTTTTGGTTGTAAGTAGATATGAATGTTAATGAATGCGAAATATTGTTAAAGTATATGCGTGTTATCTGGATCAGTGATATTTACTGTTGAAGCGTATCTGTGATGGTTATTTAGCTGCGAATATATTTGTGTTTTGCATAAGTATATATGTAACTGCTCTGCAATGGTATTTGTTTAGGCTAAGAATACTTCTGTGCTATATGTTTATGTTACAAATGAATCTGTAGTTGTGTTTATGATATTATGTGCTAATAATTGTTGATACGCACGTGGATGCGAAGATAGTGATTAAATATGTGAATGGTAATAGCTCTGTTGTGGTTAATAACTGATAAAAGCCTGCGAATAGACTTCCTCTGTGCAAATTCGATAAGTTGAGAACATAGATCTGCCTCAACTTACCTACTCTCTCTCAGGGTGCGGAAAACTGGTTCCAGCACCCTCCCATACTACTTTGGGTGAGACTTTGGCCTAAGCAAGTAGGTCATTCCCGAAAGGGCCAGTAGTATAGGGGTTTGTGGCAAACATTAACCTCCGAACCTGGGTTAGGACCCCTCAAGCCAAAAAATGGTTCCGTTTTCGGGACCAGGAGAATTTTAAGAGCGAGATCAGGTAATGCAAAGAGAACATTGGAGACTGCAATGTTCCAAATCTGGAATAGCTAGCAAGGCATGACTGGAAAATTCATTTTCCAGTAATGGTTGCTACAAGAATTGAAACCAGGACCTGGATCCCTTATATCAATGTATCTAAGTCTCAAATCCAAGAGATGGCTTCAAAGAAATCCTTATAATTGGGTTAAACAGATCTCCCACACTTAGATGTCCTCTGAAAATGCCTGATGAAGGGACTACAACTAATGCATCAACATACAATAGATCAACAACATTATTTTATGAGCTGTGAGACAAGAAGATATAGATAGCCAACAAATAATTTTATAGCAGCAAATAAAGTACAAGTTCTTGAGGAAACATCCACTCAAGAAAGGCAATGCAAACCTCAACAAGATATGTACATGGACATGAAGAAATACTGTTGCATATATGAAACCCTTGACTATGACATCGTAGTATATTATGGATAATTGCTGCAAAATGATGTCAATACATGAATATGACAATATATAGCTCAAATACAATAGGGGAGCATAGCTCTAACCCTTAGAAACAATAATACATCAATCCTTTGAAGGATTGGCTGAAATATACAAAATGGAAAAAATGCCAGAGTTGCTGGGCAGTAGTTGCAACTCAAATCTGGAACTAAATAGAGAAGGTTGAAGATGATGAAAAATATAAATTATACCTCCTCCAATGGATCTCCTAAGTGGAAGGCTGATCCTTACACTTGAGATCTCACCCTCCAATCAACCTGAAATCCCTCACTGCCAGTGCTCCATGAAAATAACACAATCTAAGAGGGTAAATACGCTGTAGGTGGAATAGAATGATTTGGCCAAGTTCCAAGATCTGCAATAAGCTTTGATAGCTTCCAAACTAATCCTCCAAAGGAAGGAAACACTTTCCCTCTTAAAAACAAGAAATGGAAGAGGTGTTGTGACTTTTCACTGCAACACCCTACAACACAGAATCATGCTGCTGTAGCAATAACGCTGTCCTGGAGGAGGATTCTTGGTCTCAAGCCTAGATGTGAGACAAATCAGTACAACTCCTTCAAGAGGATTCTCAAGAAATGAGAAGGATTCCTAAGTAGGAAATCCTTGTGCTAAGCAGCACAACAACTCAGCTAAACAACCGGGATTGCAGAAATGTCTAAGCAGACATGAAAACAATAATCATATGCATGTATAAAAATGGCTGCCTTGCTCTCCTTTTAAACAAATGAGATCTCCCTCCCCATGGGTCCCACTCCATTAGGGTTTCCTCCTTCAAGGAATATTCCCTCCTCTATCTCTGCGCTATCCCATAGGTGCTTTCCACCTCATGCCTCTGCGCTGTTTGACTTGGTCAAACTTAACCAAGCCTCTTTGCAAAATGTCCTCTTTCACACATGAGGGTGTGAACTCTAGTTCCAAGGCTGATCCCATTTCATAATAGAGGGATTTTATCCATGTTATTATTTTTTTTGGGCCTCCTCACCCAATTATTCAACTTATAAGTGAAAATAGACAAAATTAATATTCCAATTTATTGAAGGAAAAATTTGGAATATTACAGTCCTCCCCTCCCAAATGTTGCTTGTCCTCAAGAAACTGCAAGGATAGAACTAGAAAGTCTCCACTCAAGGCATGGATTTAGAAATTTGATTAGGAACATCTTCCCCATGTGGATCCTCCATCCCCAAGCAATCATCCAAACAAAATGAGTCACCTCCCAACATGGTAACTCCTGAAAATCTCCTTCCACCTCAAGCTCCGGAAATGAAGGTGGGATGAAAATCTGAACATGGTAAGCATCATAGCCTCCCCCAAGCTGTCCTTCTTTCCACTTATGATAAGTGTAAAGTGTGTGCTGATCATAGGCTACAAAAGTATTTCCCTCAAATGGAAAAGTGAAGAACAATCCTCCAAAGAGTTATTCTCCAACAATGAAGAACAAGCTGGCCCAAAATGTTTCATCCATGATGAATAGGACAAGATCATCATAGAGTATCCCAATGAGAATTTTTATGAAGGTTTTACATGATGGTACATTATACAAACAATGTCTCAAAAGGACACGGCGCATTCTCATCCACTGCAACATCAGAAAGTAGCATGGAAAGTGATGTACAAACTCCATCACATCTACTAATGGATAGTAAATGGCTGAATGTGTCAATAATACATGATCAATAACTTGCCCATGATTATACAATGGATGAATATCAATCTCATGGTCCACCTAAAAAGAGAACAAACATGTAGCTATGGTGGCCATATTTCCTCCCATGCTCCCATTAGAACATGTAGTGCAAAAAATGTGGGAATTTTCTCCCCTCAAGGACACATCCAACTCATGTGTCTTTCTCATAATCATGCTCCTCATAAAAATCTGATCCATATCAGCAAGTGAAGTCACGATAAAAAAAAAAATGAAGGAAGTACTTATGGTTTCATGTGGTGCTTGAGGATACCAACAGTCTCCTAGATGTGTACAACGCAGTTTTACAAGCTGTTTCTTGAGAAAAGTACAAGGAAAATTGTTTCTTTTTACATGGTCAATAATGCATGTCTTCATATGGTGAATGTTTGGGTGCCAAAACTGAACATACATGTGATAATAAAACATTTTACCAAGGCCACATAAAATATGGCTACCTCCATCATATAGATTGGCCCAACTATGAACATGGAGCAATATGAAAAGCTTGCCCTCTTATGAAGCAATGCACTGCATAGTGAGGGTAAGAGTATGAAAATCAATGAATATATAAACAAAATTCTTACCATATGCCGGAAGTGAAATCGTACATGGATCCATGAGTGAGTTCTCCATAGTGTTTTGGCATGCTATGAAGATGAATGAACCATGTGCTGCAAGAAAATAATCCTCCTCATGCTTGGGAACCCAAGTTAAGAAGAATATGTCATAGCGATAGATGCCTCTATCCACTATTCTATCATCCTCAGCTCCTCCTTGTTCACCAAGTGCATCCAAAGTGAAGTGATCCTGGGGACACCTCATCCATAAGTCTCTGCTCCCAAGTGACAGCGCTGTGAGCTCATGCAAATAAGCTCCTGTCAATACAAAGCTCTGTTCTTTGACATGCTCATTGTCAGAGAATCCTCTAGTAATGCTGCAATACATAAGAAGTTATTCCCAAGGTGGAAGTACCTCTCTATCATCAAAATCCAAGGAGGTAATGCCATTTCCTCCTCCTCCAACATCATGCAAAGTGTGAGAGAAAATATGCCCTTGCTCTCCCAAGAACAAGCAAAGCAACAAGGTATTTTTCTGCCTCCACATACTTCCATCATACAACTCATGTGATGAAGACACAATGAATGATATAAGTATCACATCAACACCATGCATCCATACTCTATGCTGCCCAATGATGCAAGTATCCTTCTATCTCTCCTCCATCCTCCTACTCTTAGGAAGAGTGTTTGCCAAGTGATGGCCAAACTCTTTCAGAGTAACCAGCGCAACCAAGCCTCCTGCTACCTGGTATCATAAATATGCAAGTAGCCTCCTAGCTCCTTTCTCATCAACAACATCCATTCAACCACTTGTGGATGTCTTCTTCTTCTCTTTATCTTGGTACTCCTCCCATGAGGGCTACCATTCTCCCAAACCAAATCACTGTCTTTGCACTTCATGGGATTTTGAAATGCAACCTTCTCAAGGATCATTGAGACCCTATAAGGACTGAAATAGGTGGTAGGAAAAAACCTCCCATCATGATGTGTATGGCTCAAGGAATGTCCAACACAAGCATGAGAAATGGTATCCGTCCTAATATGTCCTCCATCTTCTATCTGCTCCTATGAGAAAAGAAGAAAATCTTTGCACTCCATGGTGTGTTGAAGTGCACCTTTAATGAGATCTCTCCTTGAGACCTCCCTCTCAACAACAGTCTTCCAAAAACAATGAGGTCTTGGATTTTCTGAAAGTAGAAGCTCCTCTTTGAGCTGAGAGGAGCTCATTGAGAAAGTGTCATCTTGAAAGGAGAAAGGGTTTCTCACTCTAAGATGTCTACTATCATTCATCAAGTCTTCAAACCCCAACCTCAAGTGTGATGTACAATCCAAAAATTGCTCATGAGAATGATGGTTTGCTTCCTTGAATGTTTCCATGTTGCACAGTGCAGTGCAACCAAGCTACTCTAGGGTAGCAGTGTGATTTGACCCTTGGTCATGTAAAATTAAATCTCCACATTGATCAAAAGAATTTGCTGCAACAATAGATTGTGGAAATATTTTCATACCTTGATGTGAATTTGGAACTTCTTGTAGGGCTGCAAGAGTCCCTTCCTCCAAAGTGTTGGCTGCCCCAACTGTTGTTGCATGTGGCTGCTCCTCCATGAGTGTGACAGTGTTAGGAAAAATCTCCTCAAGTGGTGTGGGCTTTCCGTCCTTTGTGATTTCTTCATCAAAGGTTTGGATCAAACTTTGAGTGTGTTGTCACTCCTAGAGATAGCCTTGAGTTGTGTAAAGACCTGTGCCTAGCACATCTTAATCAACAAGGAGTGTAAAGTTCAACTTATAAGGATTGACAAGAAAAGGGGCTCTCATGCTATCATATCTTGAGTGGAAAGTTTTGGTAAAGATAGAACCAAGACTCATAAAACTTAAACACGGCAGAAGTAATATTGTAGTAGCAAAGTGTAAACTTTGATATATGAACGTATCAGACAAATTTTAAGACAAAATTGCTAGAAAGGAGGCTGAATTCTAAAATGATCCACAGAAGTTAATAAAAGGAGGGCGATGGATGATAAGAGAATGTAATGGATACTAACTGTAACAGAAATTTAATCCAGAAGCAAATGTTCACATATACTGGGCCTATACACTGATAGGAATCCATACATGAGAACAGTTTTGAAGACAAAACTCCATTGCTACTAGTATCAGAAGAATATTGGTTAAAGCAGAAGGTGAAACAAAATATCTTGCCTGAGCCATATTTAAAGCACTAGATATGAGTAAATATGAGTATCAACAATGATATATTCACATTTAAACATATGAGCACTTGCATTTCAGAACACAGATATAAGGAATATGGAAATGAATGATAAAACACAAAGGAGAACTACAGACTGTGAAACACTTAGATCAGAATCCTTGATATAACAAAACTCCTTATCACTAAATCCCAATGGGATCTTCAACATTAATATCAAATTTGCAACAAAAATACATACAAATTTCTTTCTTAGTCAATTCTTTTTGAAATCTGGAACCCTATATCAGTCCCTGTTTACTACTTTTATAGAGTTTTCAATCAACATATGCGGGAAGATATTTTGGGAAAATATATTCTTCGCATGCTAGTAGGTAGTTTTAAGTCCTGATCAAAATATCAAAATTCATGATGGGAATAAAAAATTTACCATCATTTACAATTCGGGCTCATGGCCATTTCAAAACGAATATCACAATTGTTCTTAACAGAAAGTAAATTGCAAGAGTGAAATGTGAATCTCACTCAGAAATTGAAAGTAAAAGTAAAAATAAAAACTAAAGGCCACACGGGCCGAATCATGAGTTAACATCTTCAATGGTGGGAAATCGTCAAGACAGTGGCTAAAATAGGAGGTGTGATGGTTGCAGAAGAGCTGGCTAACAAACTGGCATAACCGGTACACCTCTGCCAGGTGTCAACTGTAGGTTCGGGCATTGCGTTGAAAAATTCTACCTTGATGTAAGCCTCGGTAAGTTCATCATAGTTTGCATCAGTAGGAATTTTATATTTCACTTGATGCAGGAGTGAAAACTCTTTACCGAGGACTGAAACTATGGTTTCAGGTTTGAGTTGAGTATATTTTTTAGAAGGTATATTGGTCTGGTTCATTACTTCTTTTAGTCGGCACTCGTACACTGGTAACGACTGTAGGACTGTGTTGGAGGGTTCCCAGCATGATGGGAGTCCTAGAAGTGTTATCTCCACCCAATCTACCTCGAACTGTTCTAAACTAGTCGCCACCTTTTCTAAGACGTTAAAAGCCATACTACATGTGGACTCTTTATCTATTACCTTCTGACACTCCGCAGCTTCCTTGAACCTGCTCTTGATACCCCGCTTTACCACATCCTTTGGATTTAGCCCTTTTAAGAAGGAAATATACCTCTTTGTGCTTTGAACCCTGTTGGAGGCATCGGTACTTCCTTCATGAAGCATTCTTCTGAAAAGGCGCACATATGACCTCATTTCGTCAATGATATTTAAAAATGCCCAGCGCTTTTTCACCTCTGTGATAATTTCGGCCCAGATCAAATGCCTAGATGCTAGATGAAGCTGTCTTGAACCCAGAGGCTGTGACAACATCCTGTTTCCCCTCCTCAATCTCTTTCTGCATAACGTTAATCTTCTTGGAGTTCTCAGCGAGGAGGGCTTTGAGCTCACTGATCCTTTGGCATGGTATTGAGGCCTGTTTTTCCGCTTCTTCAAGTGTGGCCAGTGCAGTAGTCAACTGGTCAGAGAGTGAGCTAGTCCCTTCTGGAGCACAAACAGGAGTATCACAGCTTATCTGCAATTCATTCATCCTTCCCTGTAGAGCAGCCATCTCCTCTGAAATATTGGTCTTCTCCTCCCTTTCCTTCACAAGGAAATCGGCTAGGCTTGCCTTATCATTCTCTGCGTGGACTAACTCAGCGGTTTTCACATGATGAGAACCAGGTATATTTACTTTTTGTTTCAGGGCTGCAACCTGTTTTTGCAACTCAACGATGAGATGACTCTGGGGGTCCACTTTGCTTTTTTCTTTCCCTTTTATCACTTCTTGGAGACTGTGTAGGTCATTTGTGAGTGCACAGGAGTTGATCTTCTCCCTTCTCAAATTTTCCAGTACTTGATTATGCTTACTTTTCAGTTTTCTCAGAGTAAGGGAGAGACGTATTACCTCATATTTTAGCATGTCGCCAAAACACTGGAACAAATTGAATTTTTGAATTGGTGGAACCTGCAACATATCTATTGCTATCTCCAAGGCTCTGTAGCTGGTGGTACCAGCCTCTGGGTTCAAGAAAGCTTCAGTCATAGTCATTACCAGTTGCTCTTTATCCAAGTATATCACAAATGAAAACCTGGTTTGGTATTTATCAACATATCCTTCTAGCTCAGACTAGTGTTTATCTCTGATTTCTCTGTTTCTTGTCCTACCCTCGCTTGCTCCTTGAGAGCTGCTTGTTGAGATGGCTTGTGAGACTTCTGAGAATTCCGAAGAGGCCGTGCTATCCTGTATCACCATGATACCTTCTTTGCTCCTGTCTGATTGCCCGTAAGGTATTTCATCTTGAAGCAACTATTAATCTCCCATACCTTCTGCTTCGCTGGTCCCTATTCTTTGTCTTTTGAAAGGAAGAGAACCTTCTCTTGATGCACCAACCTCCTCCACCCGTTTCTTATCTGCTTCTCTGGTTGAAGCAGTATCTGCCTTTTCCCCCATCACAGATGAATCAGTCTCCATCTGTGAAAGCAAAGGCTAGGTTTCAAGATTAGCTCGCCATTCGATGAAGGACCTTGTTTCATTGTTGTAAGGGGTTGAATTAATCTTCTTACTTTTGTTAGAGATGATGCCTTTCGGATCATAGGGCCAAGCTTTTCCTTAACTCAAATCCATGCCTTGAAGCAGCTTGTCCACTGTGGGAAGGTCGTGTCTTGAATTAACAACAAAAGGGCCAATGGTTGTGGGAAGCTTGAGAATAAACCCCTTTTTAGCAGGGAGGAAGTGAATCTCATCAGCCTTTAGGGCCTGTCGGAGGTATTCTAAGGCATAAATCCTCTGGGCAGGAGAAACTGGCAGTTGGTAGGGAGAAACTTCGGCCCCATAAACCCTGATTTCGGTGTAGTGATAAAGAAAATACTAGTCTCTAGTGCTTTCAGCTTCACTTTACTGCAACCATTTCCTCAGTTCAGGAAAAATCCTAGGTAGAGGGGAATCATGGATGAGAGTGTAAGCTATGGGCATGAAATCATTTAGGACACGTGAGTAGCCCACCCCATTTTCCAGCTGATGATTTGCGGGACTCCAGTCAAAAATTAGTCTTGGATGAGAGTTTATTCTGTAGACCTTATCTAAACCCAAACCCTCAAATTTATCAGCGTGTTGGAAAAGGACAAGATAAAACACCATATAACAGAAAAGAAAATGACTCATGTCTGAGAGCTCCTAGATCTGAGTTTGGATGACGGAGGCTAGAAAACCAGGGATATCTAAAATGACACCGGGTTGAGCCATTAACCACAGAAAGGCTATGCATTATTTTGAGGCTCGCCCAAAGCCTTCCACACCTAGGAGACCTGCAATAAGAGCAAGAATATGCTGGAGGTCTTCCTTGAATAAGGTCAGGGGAACTAAATCTGCGGTGGGGATAGTTGTGAAATGGGAGTTGGTTATGGCAGTGATGAAATCGCTCTGCTGTCTCCATGGCAGTTTTGAAAACTGATGAGACAATGTTGTTTCATTAAAAGTGGCATAGTTAGAACTGGTAGGAAAACAAAGGGCTTTTCTGATGATTTCGAGGGAGATAGTGAATATTTTGTTCCCTTGACATGAGAGGAACATGCCCCGACATTCATCATAAGCATCTCGGAGCCAACAGATGAATTCTACCACTCGGTATACTGGGGGAGTAATTCAATGATACAGACTAGATGAAATGAATCGAAACCTATCTTTATTTTGCACATGTTTCCTAAACAGCTCAGGCTTGATGCTGCTAATGAGAAATGGGTATTACGGATCATGAATATTGGCTTGTAAATCTTAGAAAGGTTCAGGTCTAGGGACAGCTGTGGACTCATGGGCTTGGGGAGTTTCGGGCTCTAATTTCTTGGCTGTGAATTTTCCCATGACCATCATACAAATTTAAAAAAAAACAAAAGGAAACCAGATCGAAAGAAAGGGATGGAATACCTGGGAAATAAGAAAAAATGCTCGGGAAAGAAACACAGGGGTACTGACAACAACTGGGAAAACCTGGTACTAGGCGCTCGCTTTCGCTTATACAGTGATTGTAAACCAAGAGTATTTTACCACAGTAACTAACGGAACACTGTTATACAAGCTTGAGGCAGCTCGAGAAAAGATGGCAGGGTAAAACGAGTAGGGATGACGTCATAAGGACGCTGACTGTGAGACACACATCATAAAGGGATTGGGTGTTAGACTCTTGTTAGGTGAATACCGTGTGTCAGGTTAAATGCCGGTACTGGTCTTGGTACCGGCTGTCCTAGGACTTAGCTTACCATTGGATCGTGGTAACAGCTGTACCTTGGGACCTGGCCCTCTAAGGACAAAAGGCGATCTTCGTAACAACTTTCAAGCCCATGACCTTTTTTCCATAGAGCGCTCGCCTCGTGTCATGCTCCTTGACACGTCATCAGGATTCCGGGGGGGGGGGGGGAAGGCTCTACCTTACCCCTGTCATCTGTGACCCACCCGGAATGTGCTTGCTTTCCTTTGTCTGTGCATGTGCTTAGTATAAGTGGGCCCCGCCTTATATCTATTTACTTCACACTTTTTAAACCTTCGTTATTTAGATAAGGCTTTTGTCATACATCCACCTTATTTTTTTTTTCTATGTAAAACTAATTCTATTATGTATAAAATTTACTGGTACAAAACTGCCACAGTGTCAGCTGTAAGAGCCTGACCACTGGGCTTGATGAACAAGCTAGTCAAAGAGAGTCTGGACCACCCTAGATGGGAAACCAGTCCTTTTAACAAAAATATCTTGGCCGCCCTTGGGAGGGAAACCGGCCTTAAGTTCATACATAACAAGGTAACATAGAAATAAGTACTGAAATTAAAAATCAGCCATTCCGGCTAAGCCTTGAGGCCCGGAAGAAAAAAATTCCAACAGTAATTGAACATAAAAACCTAGAGAGTTTGAGAGCTGAGAGTGTCACTGTTCATGTGTTGGAGACAGAGGTTCCTCCACAATCCTACGTCCATAATCATTGTTGCTGTCGTCCATTCCTGCTTGGAGTGCATCATCCATGTTGGTGTGTTCGACCTCTTTGCTCAGCGCGTTCAGGGGAGGGAGATTGGAAGCTGCAGGAAGAACCTTTCCGCTAGGGAAGCTTGAGACCTGAGGGCGCAGGGGATTGGCATTGCGGGTAGGAGCAAGGTTGGGAATCTCTTCACGGAGAGTGACGGTGATAAATGCAGTAATAATGGGTCTATTTGAGGAGCAGTCGAAACGAAATTCAGCATGCTGGGAGGATTGCCTAATGGAGGGCCTAGCAAGCTCATGAGAGAAAGGAGGGAGAGCACTTTTGGAAGGAACAGAAGCCGAGGGAGGGGTTGATGGAGCAGCACGAACATGTTCCGGGAGGCGCCCTCGTCCTCTTCCTCTGCAGCTTCGTGTAGCTTGTGGCTGAACATGCTCCTCATCAACAGAGGAAGATCCCGAGGCGAAGCTGAGAGAAGGGCGATGATAAGTGGCAAGGCCCCAACTAATTCCTCGTCAGCACCGCATTCTTTGGCGGAGACGATGCATGGAGATAGAGGCGGGGCGAAGGAGACTAGAGAAAAATGGACGGGTTGTGAACTCAGGAGCCCTGAGAGAGGAGTTGACGCCACAAAATATTGCCGACTGAGCACGAAAAGGAGATGTTAGGGTCCCGTGATTTGGCTGATTGGTAAGCCAAATGATGATGTAACATCAAACCAAGCTTTGGAGCCCACGAACCTAGCCTTCCTAGACTCAGAGAGGGCTCTCTCTGTATGCGTAAAGGATATCTATGTTTGTTTGCTTATTGTTTCTGATTTTAGGCTAGTTATGAAGTAAAATTTTGATTTTTTGTGTTTTTAAGTTTGTGAGGGATGAAACTAATCAAAGATATAAAACTGATAACAAGGTGTGGATTAACTGGGCTATGGGGTCAAAAGGGTCAAGAAGGCTATCAGATGACGATGCAAAGCTGTTGAAGGGCCGATTTGATTTCAAGGTAGAAAGGATCTTTGGGCAAAATGGAGTAAATGGACATCAAGTTTGTGAAAGATGAGGGATTTCAAGAGTAACTAGTTAATAGCAGACATAAACATGTTATAGCAAGCCATTAATCATGCTAAATGTAACTATGAGCTAATTAATACATAGAAATCAAACATTCAAGCCATACATAGAAGTATAAGACCTTCTAACTTTAGGAAATGGCTATCAAACTTTTGGGAAGACACATAAGATGGACTAATAACTCAAAATACTATGCCGGAAACGCCTAAACATAGCACTTCAAACTATTGGGTACTTTGAATAACTAGGTTTTCATAGTTTTTAGACAAAGGGCTAGATCGGGACTAGGCCTCCTTGGTTCAAACAAAATGATCACCTTAATCCGCCAAAGAGATAGTTTCATGGATGGAAACTATGGACAGTCATAGGTAAGAAGGGCACACCATACATCCTACTCAATATGCATAGAACTATTCATGAAACTAGCAACACTATCCTTAAGTTTGTTAAAGAGCAGTTAAGAATTCTTTAATGAAACTAAGGAAGAGGAAAACATAAAAGCTATGAAGATTCAGGAAATTTGAGGTGCCTCCATGGGCATATCTCAAACTTGTTCTCTACTGATCTATAGCAAGCAAGAAGCATGTATCATGAATGAAAACTAGAAGACAACAACAAAGCAAGAAACACTATACCATTCTACCATGTCATGGAATCCATCAACAATCCTTCATCATCCATCCAAGAACATTCAAGAGGCAATCCAAAGCATAACACAAGTATTTTCTCCAAAGCACATATGATCATATATTGCTTCTCTTCTCAAATTCCATCCTTGTTTACAATGAGAGCTTGTGGAATAAATAGGCTCAAGTGAGGAAAACCTCATGGTTCAACTTCCATCCTCATTGGCCTAATCAAAATATCTAAACTTGTCCTTGAGGCTTTGCAAAGCCCAAGGCACAAAATATCCCATAAAATATCTAAAAAATGCTAAAAATGGGAATTATATTGACTTTACATCATTTTCCAAGTGCAAAAATAGCTAAACGCACATTTGGAAAAAGCAGATTTTTGAGGTTCAAAAATTACAAAAATACTTCAAATTTATATCAGAAAAAGGTCCCCTGACTTGCCGGAAACATTTGGAAGCCTTTCTGATGTCGAAATGAAGCTCATGATAGCTCGTTGGAAATATCTAGGTGTCTACTTTCCGGCGCAACTGAAATCACCTCAATCTGATGCCTGGAGGTCCTCCAAATCTGTACCTGTGTGTAAAAAGCCAGAAAATTGCAGACTGCTGATATGCCGGGCAGAATGTGCAAAAAGTGAGCATTTTTCGCTGTTTTGAGGGGGCGAATGATCTCCAAATGATCTGAAAATCGCTGAGGATATGATCATGAAATTATGGCATCAAATGGTATCATCCTCCTCCCTTGAAAAATCCTCAAAATGAAATGGCGAATTTATGAGTTTTTGACCAAAAACTCAAAAAATGCCAAAAAACAAAAAGTTGTCAAAATGGGCCCAAAATTGGTGCGCATGACCCTCAAGGGTCCCTAGCAACATGCTCCGAAGCTAAGGCCAAAATGTCAAGTGTTGATGTGCCTTTATCCTCTTTCCGTGCCAGGCGCTTCCCCTTTGCTTCCTTCAATTTCTCTTGGGTGGCCTTTAGCTTGCGCCGGGCAAACTGATTCAACTTTTGAAAGTGATGTGTCCTCTTCCTTTGCAGCTCCAGATCTCTGTTTGCTCTTTCAAGCTTCATCTCCAAGTGTTTGTTGGCTATTTCTAACCATGCCTCCTTATTTTCTTCAATTTCCTGCTCAAGTAGTGCAGTGAGGGGAAAAGCTTGAAGATGGGCCTGTTCTTCTTCCCTTTGCTTTTCCAGGGCCCTTTTAAGCCCTATGGTTCTAGGCCTCTTCCGCCTAGGCTGTTCTTCCTCTTCTTCCTCATCAAAATCACCAATGAGCTCCTCTATCCTCATTTGCGCCTTAGCTACCTCATTCTTGTATTTGATAGCTCATGCCTCATGAACTGCTGTGTGAACATTCATCTGTTTATTTTGGATCTCCAAGAAATGGTTTAAGTTCCTTGCCCATTGAAGATCATTTTCCAATGCCTCAATTTTCCCCTCTCTATGGATTAGGAGGTTTTCAAGAATGCGGGCTTCATTATCGCTGTCATCGCTTTGGATTGGGATGACAGCCAATGCACCTCCATGTTTTTTACTTTCTCCAACCTTGCTTTTCCCTTTGAAGGCCAATCTTGCACTTTTCCTCCTTGGCATGCTAGTGAGGGGTTCCTTGGGAGATTTTCTTTTGCTAGGGACATCTTTTGTCACTTTTAGAGTGGCAGCCTTAGGCCCTTTCTTCCTTGCTGTGCTGGGCTTTGTTCTTTTGGGAAGAGGAGACACAACTGCTTTACCCTTGACATCTTCTTGAAACTGCTGCTCTCCTTGAGGATGTTGTGTGTCTTCTTCTTGCTGTTCAATTTGCTGCCCCTGTTTGCCAACATCAATTTGCTGTTCTACTTCAATGCCTTGTTCAATTTGTGTTTCAACCTGCTGCCTTTTTTCACCAAAATCAAGCTGCTGCTGTGCTTGGATTTCCTGTTCATTTTGTGGCTCAAGTTGTTGCTCAATTTCCTTCCCAAGCTGCTGTTCCTGTCCTTCAATATCAAGCTGCTGCTCTTCCTCTTGTACCTGCTGTTCATCATCTTCTGTTCGCTGCTGACCTTCCCCACTGTCCTGCTGCTGTTCCTCATCTTCTGTTTGCTGCTCTTCATCCCTTTCCTCTTGCTCATGACCTTTCTCTTCTTGCTGTCTACTTCCCTCTCCTTCTTCCTGCTGTCCTGACTGTTCTGTGGTAATTTTGAGCCTTCTAGGAGTAGGCCTGCTGGACAAAGGTATAGGGCGATGAATAGGCTGAGTGGGAGATATATGGACAGGAGGAACAGTAGAGAAATCTGGGTGACTGATGAATACATCCCATGGAACCTCTTTCTTCTCTAGCTAGTGTAGGATGATAATTTTGATCAGAGAATGATGGAAAAGGGAAGGTATTTGCAGAGGTGGGGCCTTCTTCTGGACTGTGGATTCCATCTTCTCGAGGCTTTTGTATAAAAAGTAAGGGAGATTTAGCTGCCTGGTTCTAGTGAAATGCATCAATAGTCGGACATGGTAGGCATAAACTCGAGCAAACCTCCCTTCACAAGTAAAATACTTCATTATGACTTTCATTAGAGGAGCATAGCTGTCAAGAAGATAAGAAAAAGGAAAAATAGTAGTGCAAGTATCTCTATGCTCAGGCTTGATGAAAGGCTTGTAATCTTCCAAGTCAAGATGGGTCTGTTTGAACCATTTCTCGCCATGATATGGAATCTTGGTGGCTTTGGACACTGATCTTGGAGAAAACTTGAAATCAAGGTCCGCTACCTGGAAATGCTTGTTTTGGAACCTCAGGGCGCATAGGTGTGTCAATGGCAAGAAACTTTTGACCTCCTGTATCTTCTGGCAGAAATATAGACAACCTACTTCATGGAAGTTGAAGAGGATGGATGGATGAGCATTAACCTCTTCTGTAGAGATTGGCTCATATCTTTTATGCGAACCACTTCTGCTGTCCTGCTTAGGAGGCATTTTGACCTTGATGTGCTTTTGAAGAACCAAACAGCCTCACTGTCTATAAACTGCCTTCTTTAAGGTGAACTCTGTCAATTCACTATTTTGATAGTGAAAAATTGTCTTTGAATGACTTCAACAAGTGTCCTCACAATATAAAACCCCTGTTCTTTCAAAAATTGGCCTTTCTACCTTTAAAGTATCTCGGCCAACAGACTTTTCAATAAGATACCATACAGTGAAAAGGAGACAAAATGTTAGGTAAATTTTCTGTGTAAAGTGTCAAGAAATCACCTTACTCTTGTGAAGTTTGGAGGTCAACAACACATTTTTATCTTTGTCCAAAGGTAGACTTTCCAATCATTACGAAACCTGCCCTTCCTAGTGTGCCAATTACTCAACAAACTTATGTCTTATGCAATCAACCCTTAGTGTAATCAGACAGTCAATGTCACAGTCTTGGAACAAAGGCAACAGAGTTTAAAAAAGTTCCAAAAGTTTTAAGCAGAGGCTGTAAGAGTTTTCTCTTTTCAAAATAATCAAGGCCTCTTATCAATGTAACACCTTTGTCTTTGTAGAAAAATCCCTTTGCTCTATATGGATATCAACTTATCAAATAAGCTTGAAGAGAAAAAGACAGTAATGTAGAATACACAGTGAAAAATTGTCTCTTCCTGTGGTTTATAGGGGTGACCTGCCTCTCTGATTCTTTGAAGATATAAGGTATCTTGTTCATTGATATGTAAAGGTGAAAACACACTACTCTTAGTTCAACACATCCCTTTTCCTTGTAGGCACTTTTATTAGTATGCCCACCACTCAGGCACAACTTCGACCAATGGATATTTTCACAGAAAAAACCAGTTTACAGATATGGTGATGTAGCAAGTTAAATGAGGACAAGACCTCCCTTGATTTGACCTTAACCCTGATATGCAGCTCCACAAAATATATGATGATATACAAGCTAAG
The DNA here is from genome assembly GCA_034641835.2 of Pinus albicaulis. Lineage (NCBI taxonomy): Eukaryota > Viridiplantae > Streptophyta > Pinopsida > Pinales > Pinaceae > Pinus > Pinus albicaulis. The sequence goes on from CM076570.1 coordinate 213,952,133, forward strand.
TCAAACTCAACAATTCTGCTTTAACTCTTTCATTCTTTGCACTTATTTGAACCATATACCCTAAGTCAAAGTCATTACTTATGAGAGAGGTTACCAGGGCTTGTTTTGTTTCTATGATGTGATAGAAGAGGCCTGTAGCTTTCAATTACAACTGATCTAAAAAAAACAAACCCTTCTTTTAATTTGAACACTGCTCTCTTCAACAAACACTGTTTTCTTTACCTCCCACTGTTCTTCATGCTAGCTTGATAGAAACAACATCTAACTGATTCCTTTTGTCGCTAAGTCTTGACTGTTTGGAGAGCTATTTTTATGAATATGCTTACTGCTGGTGAATTAGGGTTTTTCCGGGCTCAGTTTTTAAATCAAAACCACTTATCCCCTTTCAACGAACTTCAACCCTCATATGCAGCTTCAACAGACATGTTTATGCACAAACTAGCCTTTTATCACTTTGACAGTTTCGAAAATTTCAAGGGCAGTTTCAAAATACCTCTTTGAATTTGATGGAAGATCCTTTGAGAAGCGTGTGCCTCCTTCAGCAGTGATTTGGAGGTGTGTTGGAGGGTTTAAACGTGCGCGGCACGTTTACAGTGGAGGGCGCCGCGCACAAAGTGGTGTCGGGTGGCTCTGTCGGGTCGGCTGGGCGCCGTGTACAGGCGCGTCGCGCACACGTACAGGCGCATCGCGCGACTGTTATTGGCCAGTGTAAAATTTCTTCTGAGCGCGTCGCGCAATATTCTAGGCGCGTCGCACGACTATTAACCCCGAAAACTCTGTATATCTGCTTGGAAATCCTTTCTTTGGTCCTCCAATGAACGATTTGTTTGGGCTGTGGTGTTTGAATAATGAATTTGCAATGGCCTTTGTCCTTTTGAAATGTAAATAAAATAAAAAACCTTGGTTGAGTATTCGAGAGGTTTTAGAAAACTCTTTCTTTTAAACCAAGGTCTTGTCTATCCACAATGAAAACTGAACGAGCCTGAACGTGTGGTGAAGGGTCCACACTTTGCAACCGTTGGTAAAAAAGTCAATGTTTTTATTGGGACAGTGGTAAGGATGGTGACTTTCTCCCAGGGTCGCTATATCCATTGTATTTGTCATATTTAAAACAAAAGGACCTTTGCCACGGCTGTCCCTATGGTAAAATTGTCAATCATAGAGGCTTTACTTAAATAACACCAATGATTTTGAACCACCCTTTACCATTTGCAAAGAGGTGATTACCTCTTCAAGAATTGACTCGGCATTTTCATGCTTTATATACCCATGTTTGTTTTGCTGGAAAGAAAAACTAGATCAAATACCTTTTATGCTTGTAGGTGAGTTATCAGTTTTTTCTCCAACTGTAGGTGTTCAAAAGTGCTGCATTTATTCAGATTTTGTCATGGTCTATTGATTAAGAAGGGCGCTGCTTTCCAATAGAATTTCTCTGCTCAGGAAATATTACCATGATGTCTCTGTCTATTTGAATAATGAAAAAGCTGTGTTTCTTTCAAACCTTCCAAAAACTGACAGTATGTCAAATGACCCTCTTTTGGACATTTAAACAATCTTCTCAGTGATGATGTCTGTTGATAATAAAAGCCTAGATTGTCTGTGTCAGCTATTATAGCATGTTTGAAAGAGCAGCTGTCTATAAATGGAACTGCTTTCATGTGGAAATAATGACATGGCCTGAATAACCTTGCAAGCTGTTCCAGAGTTTTAAAACTCAGACCATAACCTGTTTTAATATCCTTGTATTGAGGAGACAAACATATGAAGTGTAAAAAATAGCTAGGGTTACTCATAAACACCAAGGCTTTTATTAGCCATTTTCTTCTAATGGAACTCTGAAAATCACTAACCCTACTGCATCAGAAAGCTACAACAGTCTTTGTGGTGGTGTGTAACTTGCATGTACTACTTTCCTGCCTCTTCTTTATGCTCATCTAGAAACCATGGACTGTATTTGACATTTCAACAGGAACAAAAGAACATACAGGGGTCTCTTCACTGAAGTATTTTCCTGTTTGAGACTAATTGAAGCTATGCATCTTAACACCCCTGCAGAGATGTTTGTTATGATAGCTTTGATTAAGGAGTCCCCTTTTTGATGAGCCCTGATGATGACTGAAAACTCAACTGATTCTCTTTACAAAACCACACACTCTGTCTTCTCTTGTCTTTCACATTTCAGATCTTAGCCCTGTTATGATCATCACTTACACTCAGAAACCTAGAGTCACTGTTTTACTGTCTAGCAAAAGAAAACCTGTGTTTATAGTAAGTTCTGCAATCCTTGAAGTCAATAATGGCCATCGCCCTCTGCTTGTAAATGAAGGAGGCACCTTAACCCTCTGCTTGTAGATGGAGGTTCTTGGCCATGAAAAATTACTAGTTTTCTTGACAGTGGTGTCTTTCTTCTACTGTGATTTCATGCTGAATGGAAACTACAAGGTCTTGATGAATAACTCCTTACCCTGCCTATGTATCTCAGGATCATGTTGGCATAAGAAGAAGCTGTTCTTCTAAATATGTATTCAATAATTTTCTCCTGCGATGAAGATATATTTCCTGTCTTTGTAAAATCCATAAAACACTGTAAAACACCTAATAATCAGCTTGAGAGTGTGTTCTATGCAGTGCTGAGACTTAGGGGTGTATAAGTTGCGCGACTTAGAGCTGTGATCAACTTAATTTGCAGAGTGAGAGGTCTGTCATGATTGGTCTGTAAAAGATGGAGGTTTTTTGGCCTTTTGATGGTTGCCAAGAGTAAAATGCCTTAAAGCGCCACTTCCTAACTTAGGGGAGACTTTTGAAACAGACTTGGATTTTCCTTTTAGAGATGATGGGCAGACGAGTAGGGCTAAAGCTAGATAGGATAGTGATAATGAGTTTTAACTTTGACATGGGCAGACTAAAAGGTAGGAGGGAGAAAATTTTTTTTATGAGGGTTTTCTAGATGACATATTGACATATGGAAATCAGCTTCTAGAAAACTCAACTATGGATCTAGTCATCACTAACAAGTGAAAAATACTGATGACTAACAGGAGATTGAAGACCACCAGGATGATTGGCCAAAACACTGTGAAGAGGATTAACACTACAGAGGGGGCTGTGAGAGAAGTGATACCAGGGGAGAGTCTCAAAACATGCAAGAAGGGTGCACCGGCGTCCTGTATGCATTCTCGCACTGGAATCTGCATAGCCAGGAGGGCATTCACCGCGGAGGGGAGACGAAGATCCGCCACAGCTAACACAACCATTCGCACCATCTAGAATGAGTGCCATGACGAAGAGAACTGCCATATGAAATGGCATAGTGAGCCGATCAAGAGAATTAACGCCTGCTCGAGTTGGCGAGTTAATGAGTTCATAAATGCTGGTACAGGGAGTCATATGGGCTTCCCATGCAAGCTCCTTTGGGAGCTGCGCAGGGACCCATGTCCCATAAAACAACTCAGGCATTCGCATTCGGAAAATAACAGTCTTTGTGCACCAACATGGTGCAATTCTGAAGCATTTCTCCTTCATGGATGATGGTGAGGGGGCCATGAGTGAGTGTGTTTTTGCTATCAGTTCCAAAATTAGCCAAGAGATCTGCGACTTTGTTGCCTTCGCATTTGACATGAGTGAAGGAGATTGCCCTGTTGCTTTTCAGCCAGTTTCAAATCCTGTCAATTCTAGCTGCCAAACGCCAACTGTGGGCTACCTTTGCTGGATTGGTACCCCATAGGAGCTGGTTAACCATATTGATGAGTACTTGAGATTCCCCTTCAATGATGATTGGAAAGAAGTTGTAATGAAGAGTGAGGCAGAGGCCCTGCCAGAGGCCTTCTAATTCAGCCGAGTTATTAGTATCCCATCCAATTGATCCATAGTAGATATTTTGAATTTCTCCCTTTGAGTTTCTAAAAATGCCACCAAAACCTGCTTGAGCGGGATTTCCTCTGGAAGCTCCGTCAAAATTTAATTTGAATATCCCATTGGGGGGGGAGACCATTGCAAGGGAGAAACAGGGGCCGCCCTGTTCCTAATAGTTGGAGTAAACACAATTTTGAGATTCCAGTTTTGCCAAATGGAGATTTCTTTGGGTTATTTTGGATAATAATATTCCTGCCAGGAGTGGAGAGCCAGAGAATCCTGGAGATTATTGCTAATGGAGCTCCAAATGGTGTCCTGAGTTGAAGCTTGGTTTTTAAAAATTCGTTTATTTCTTTCTTTCCACGGAGACCAGAAAAGCATGCCGAGAAGAAGCTGCGAGAGGGCATTAAGAAGGGAAGATTTGTAAGGGCGTTTTGGCCAATTACGCAAAATGTTTGTTATGTCTCCCGTGGGATTGTTCCTTTGGCAGTGAAAGCTGCACTTTTCCCATAAGGTGTTGGCTAAAGGGCAGAGCAACATGAGATGCTGGATAGTTTCAGCGCTTTGATTGCAGTTAGGACATTGAGAAGGTCCTATGAAACCCCGTTTGACCAGATTGTCCCAAGTGAGAATTTGTCTATGGCTAAGGAGCCAGAGGAAGGTAGAGATCTTGGGCCAGGTGTCTGGGCTCCAAATCAGTTTCCAGAGAGAATCATGAGGGAGCAGAGAGGGGTGCAACAGAGAATAGGCTTCTTTCGTTGTTGACATACCTTTCGTTGTATAACCCCATCTGAGAATGTCAGGGTCCTTTGAGCTTCTGATTTTCCTTTGCTGTAGCTCTTTGCTGAGAGCTTCCCAATCAATGCCTTGAGCTTCTGGCACTATGTGGTGTGAGGGCTTCCATTGCCTGAACCCATTACGATCTGAGGGCATCCATTGATTGCATACCTTATCTCCTATTGCATCACTATTGTTTCCCAAATTGATTTGAGAATAAGTTTCAAGAAGCTTGGGGTTTTGCTACGAGGAGTCGGACCAGAACCTAGCCGAATTTCCATTGCGAATTTCCCAGAAACTATGCTGTTGTATGAGCGCGTGGTGCTGCTTGGCTGCATTCCAAACAAGAGAACTAGATTGCTCAGGAGCAAGCCTTATGAAGTCTGCCGTAGATCTGTTGTTGGTGTATTTTGCAGTCCAAATTTTAGCCCAGGGAGTGTGTGGATTTGAAATCCATTTCCACCAAACACGAGCACCCATGACTTCGTTGCTGTGCATGGGGTTTCTAAGGCCGAGACCGCCTGCATCCTTGGGAGTACATACAGTATTCCAATTGACCAAGGCCCATTTTTGATTCCGACCAGAGGATCCCCAAAGGAAGTTGCTTTGCAGAGATTTTATTTGTTTGAGAACCCACTTTGGGGCAGCAAGAACAGAAAACAGGTAAAGGGGCATAGATTGCAGCACTACTTTAATGAGAGTGAGCCTGCTGACCATGTTAAGAGCTCTGAAGGTCCAAGAGGATAACCGAGATTCCAGTTTTTCGAGGAGACGGTTCCAGGAAGAATGCCTGATAGAAGAATCGATAAGAGGAGCGCCAAGGTATTTGTTAGGGAGAGAATCAACAGAAAAAACCAGAATGTGAGCAATATTGGCTTGGGTGAGAGGGGGAGTATTGAAGAAAAAAATCTGAGATTTATTGTCATTAATAGATAACCCAGAGGCTTTAGAAAAAAGGTTGAGAATGGCTTTGAAAGAATGGGCTTCTTGGACTGAAGGATGGCCAAAGAGCATATTATCATCCACAAATTGCTAGTGAGTAATGACAGGGGCTCCATGAAGAGAGATACCTCGCAAATGATGAATGCGAACCTCATTGTGAATTAATCTACCAAGGCCTTCAGCCATGAGAACAAAGAGGAAGGGGGAGAGAGGATCCCCCTGCCTGATTCCTCTGGACGGAAATATGGGGGGAGAAGGAATCCCATTAATAGGAATAGAGAGAAAAGAGGAAGTGATGAGGCTCATTATCCATTTGATCCACATTTGATCGAAACCAAAAGCACTTAAAATTTGTTGTATATAATTCCAATTCAGATTGTCAAAGGCTTTGGATAGATCGATCTTGAGGAGCATACCTAGCTTCTTGCAGACTTTTAAGGAGTGTATAATCTCATGAGTTAAAATTATACCATCCAAAATTTGTTGTCCTTCCACATACCCTGTTTGCTCCGACGAGATGAGAAGCGGAAGGAGCAGCTTGAGCCTATTAGCAATAACTTTGGAAATGACTTTGTAAATCACATTACAAAGAGAAATAGGTCTGAATTTTTCCATTTTGCTGGGTTTCTCCTCTTTCGGTACCAGCGCAATGAAAGTGGAATTAAGGGAGGGCAAGAGCCAATGCATGGTTCGCGATTCCTCAACAAGTTGCCAAAATTCATGTTTGATTAGATCCCAGAAATAGTGAAAGAAATTAGAAGTAAATCCATCCGGTCTCGGAGCCTTACCATCCTTGAAATGCGCCATAGATGTATCCACTTCTTGGGGAGAGACAGGGCATAGAAGCATTTGTTTGTGCTCAGCCGTAATCAAGTTGGGTATAAGCTACTTGATTTGGTCGATGGCTAGCTGTCTATTGACCTGTAGTTCTTGTTGGATGCCCTTAAAATAATCCACGAGTTTCTGTTCCATGTCTTCATGCTTCTCCATCCGCTCTCCTTGCTTATTGGTGATGTGACTGATTCAATTTTGCATTCTTCTTTGGATAGTTGAGCTGTGAAAGAATTTGGTGTTTCTTTCACCTTCCTTTAGCCAACGAATTCTGGATTTTTGCATCCAGAGGATCTCCTCTTGTTTGTATCTGTCCTCCAACTGTTTTTGAAGGTCTAGCTCCTTAGAAGCAAGAGTGTCTAATCTTCCTTTAGTGATGATTTTTTGTTGCACTTCATTCATTTTCTACTCAAGGATCTTCTTTTCCACAAATATATTCCCAAAAACTGTCTGATTCCAATTTTTGATATGACTTTTGAGGAACTTGAGCTTTTGCTGAAACTGGTACATTTTGGAACCCTTTGGCAGTACAAAGCTTCTCCAAGCAGCATGTATCATTTCTTTGAAGGATGGATGAGTAAGCCAGAAAGCTTCAAATCTAAACGGCCGCTTTGGATGGGACCCTATGTTTTTCCATTAGAGAAGAATGGGCCAGTGGTCCGAGCTAGCAAGGGGAAGAATTGAGCCTGTGATGTCCCCACCCACATGTATGGCATTGTCCAATATGAGGAATCGATATAATTTTGAAGCTATTTGCTGACCTCCCGTTCTTCTATTGTTCCAGGTGAACATGCCATTACAGAAAGGTATATCAATAAGCCAGTTGCCATTGATGAAATTTTCGAAGTGGGTGCTTTCCTGATCGAGTCTAGACCTTCCTCCAGATTTTTCATCCATTATAGTGATCATATTGAAATCTCCTCCAGTGATCCAAAGGGGATGGGATCTATTCAAATTGAGATGCTCCAAAGTGTTTAAAAGCACTATCTTACTAGCCTGATCTTAAGGAAAATAAACATTGGACAAATGCCCATGTATGTTAGTTCCTATAGGGTGGAAGGTGGCCTGGATGAGGTTATGTGCTGCATGAAAGTCGGCTACCAACATGGATTGTGTATCCCAGGCTATTGCAAGTCCTCCAGAGAAACCTGAGGCATCCACTGCGACCGAGCTACTACTGGGCCATGCTTTTGATAAGATTGAGCTCAGCATTTTACAGTTACATTTTGTTTCCTGAAGAAAGAGTATTTGAGGTTTCTCTTTCTGAATCATGTTCTTAATCATTCCGTATTTCCCTGGGCTGTTGAGCCCTCTTACATTCCATGAGACTAGCTTCATGGGGAACTATTTGCTAGTGGTTTGAAAAACCGAGTTAACTTGGGATATCGCCCTGAATCCACCAGCATCTCCCCAAGAGTCATGGTACATTTCCAATCTAGTTTTCAACCTCTCTTCTTGGTTTCCTTCATGACTTTCAGGCTATCCCAATGACTGCCTGGCTGAATACCCAATTTATTTTACTGTTGAACTTTAGAGAGTGCTACCTCGAGTGATTCTATTTGTCGAGGGTTGATCTTGTCAAATTATTTTCTTCTGCATGCATCTTCTAGGCCTATGAGATCCAGTTCTCCTAGATCAAAGCCTTCTGAATCTTCCTCCATGTGGGTAGACTGAACATTTTTCGGAGAATCTTTACTGTCCTGACTCGGGTTAGAAGAATGCCCATCCAGATCCATGAGATTAGGGTCCCAAGTCACCTGCTTTTGCTTTGAAGAGGGATTGGAATCTAAGAGGGTAGCAGTGTGCGGCTCTGAATGTGAGGGCGCCATGGATGCAGGGTTGGGCTGATTTGAGGGGGGGGCGGAAGGGGCTGAGGGGTTGAGAGAGGCAGGGGTGGAATCGCTCTGAGGGTCATATTGAGCAAGAATGGAAAAGCTATTGCTGGTGGAAGGGGCAATAGCAGAAGTGCTAGGTTTTTTTCCCAGAAGGAGTGGATTTCTTGTTATGTCTTCTTCTGGATGGAACTTTAGTAAACCCATGTGATTCTGTTTTGTGTCCAACTTCTTGACTCCTGGTCTGAGTAGTTAGAGGGCAATCTCTGAAGAGATGTCCATGGGCGTGGCATCTTCTGCAGCGAAATGGAACATGTTCGTAATCTAGTGGTTGAATCCATTCAAAATCAACATGAAATAAACTTACCGCGTCTAGTAGGGCGTTTTCCAGATGCATGTAGACACATATTCAGGCATAGGAGGTGTACCTTCGTAGCGTAGTTTCTTCTGCTATCTTTATGAACTCTCCTAACCCTCTTCCAATCTCCTAAAGTGACTCCTCGTCCCAATATTCAAGTGGTAGCGAGTATAGACGAATCCATACAGGTGCCCAGTTGAAGTTTTCGTGGTTTGGGTTGAATCTTTCAACCCAGTTCCTAAGATATAACCCTGCCGAATTGAAAAAATAGGGGCCCTCATCCATTACCTTGTTTCTGTCCTCGATGTAGTTAAAAATAGCTGTGAAGAAGCCTTTCGGACCCAGTTGCAGAGTAACGTGTCCCTTGGGCTTCCATTTGGATGCAATCCATCCTTGTAAGGCTTTTTCAGTTGGCCAAAACCCAACAAATTTCCCAATGAGGGCGTGGTCCCTCATGTACTGAATTCTGGCATTAATACGATGACTTGGCAAGTCAATTTTGGGTCTATCTAGAGCTATGGGCTTGCATGTGGAAGAAGTGGCCTGCGGCATATCCGTTTGTTTTCCAGAGGTCGACTTCTGAGTCGCATCAGTCTCCTGCTTGTTGTGAGAATCATCTTTGCGCAAATCAGGCATTCCTTCTTTTCCACCTTCATTTGTAGGGGGAGGCTGACTACCCCCCCCCCGTTGCAGTCTCCATACTTGTGTACAAAGCTACACTGTTTGAGAAAGACGGCGCTGTCAGTGCTTAACCGGGTTGCAGAGATCGCTAGGGTTTCTACAAAGTAAGAGAACGACAAACCCTAAGAGAGCGCGCATTCTCCTCCTTCCTCTCGGGCTCATTACGGGTGATGTTCTCCCTACTATGATTTTCATACATCCACCTTATTACAAAGCACACTTGCCCCTTTATATATGGCTCATTTAAGTTTTATTTCCCCTTTGCACCTTTTGAAACATAAGTTGAATTTACCACTGTTAGGTAAACTATATTTTTATAATCTTTCTTCAAACATTAAGGATATAATGATATAGTGTGACACATTGCATGAAATTGTTAGAGGATGGCAACAGGAGGCCTTATAGTGCTCGCTTTTGTTGCGTGATTATGGTCATTGTAAATGGTATGATAATGATGTGATGGGGCATCAAGGTGCCTTATTGAGGTGGCTTCTCTTGAGAGAATATGACCACTACATTTGGTACAATGATGATGTGGTATGGTAGTAAGAGGCATTGCTGAGATGGCTTCTTTTGAGAGAGTATGGCTTTCTTACTTGTTTTCATGATGATATAGCATGGCAGTAGGAGGCTTTGCTGCATTGGTTGTTATTAGGAGAATATGGTTTGAAATTGTTCATGTTTTCCCATATGTCTCTACTTCCTGTTTTTCACTGTGATGATGTGATGTTTGATTCCTATATGGCCAACATGGCTAATGATGAGGGCATTAAGGTATGTAATCTACTCTATGTATCATGGGTTGGAGAGATAGTTCATGATTTGGGACTTTTCACTTTGGGAATGAACCACTTCATCTTATGTATCTCATGTACAGAGGAGAACTTTGGTCATCATATGGTTACCACTTGGAGATTCATTGATGTGGAAGGGTATCTAAATTTTCAGTTGGAGACCATTCTAGACATTCTAGAGAGGCAGCTTTCGAGCTGGATATACATGAAACATTGTGACATATGGGAAGGAATTCCACATGAGGATGCCATTTGGAGGGAGGATGTTTGCTGTAGCATCTAGTTGTTGCAGTTACTTAAGGAAAAGCAACATTTTTCCAGGGAGGACTGTAATATTCCCAAATTTTCACATGATATTTGGAATATTAGAGTTCCTAATAGACCTACTTAATTAAGTAAATAAAAGGTTGGAAGGACCCATAATCCTCAAGATGAATAAATATCCACTTTTTATGTGTGAATGTGGATTAATTAAGCCTAGATCTACATAATGAGGTAGTGGAGCCACTACTAATGTGAATAGAATTAGATCATGGAGGTTCATACAGTCAACTAAGATCTTGGAAGATATCAAACAGAAGATGATGGGGAATTCATGATGAAGTGATCGAGGATGTTGTGCAATTAATGAACACATGATGGAGAGGGTGTACATTGAACCTAGACATGATGGATGGCTTGGAGAGATAGCGCAGTCAAACATGGAGGATCTTGTCCACATGCACAATGCAATTTAGATGAGGGCCAAGGCATGGGAATGCTCCAAAACTATATAAAGGAGATGAAGGCAACAATGAAGGTGTGCTATTAATTATAGATTTTGAGTTCTGTTTAGATTTGGAATTGTCATGTGACATTCCATGCTTTCTTGGGCTGTTTAGCAAAGGTTTCAAGTGTTGTTTAGCACAGGGTTTTCTCGGTCGGGAACCCCTCCTCTTTCATTGAGTGATCTCTTGGAAGAGGGTTGCACTTCATTCTACATTAGGCATTGGTGCCACTTATATTTTCCATCATCTGCAAAACATCTACCATCAGGAATTACACAATTTCTGAAGATCATTTGGAAGGTGGAGGTTGTCTTCAGTATTTCAGCTGGAGAACCAGTGTAGGATTATTCCTATCACCTTAGACTTCAAGATCAGCATTCCCAAGGCTTCATTTCAGATCTGGCATCAGGCCAAATTTTATTGACCTCCTAGCAGCTGTAATTCCATCTAGAATTATGCTGTCCATTATTGCAGATCTAAAGGAGGAAGGAAGTTGCTAGCATTTCAGCTAGTAATCATGTGAGGGATCATCCCCTCACCTTTCCATCAGTATTTCCATCAGCTTGGAATCTATTGTAGCATATTCTAGAAGGCATAGAGCCTCTCTCTCTTTTACATTGTAGTTTTTGTAGTAGCTTCATATTCAGTTGCTGCAACTTGGAGGAGGAGGAAGAGAAGGCAAGATCTCAAGTTCCTAGCTTATAGATCTGAAGGAGGGATCAACCCTCACGGAATAGATCTGTTTATACGTCATATTGCAGCTATATTTAGATCAGATCTAGCTTCATATCTGTAAACCCAGCAAATAAAGGATCAAGCCCTAGGAGGGTGATTTTCCAAAGTTGTAGATCTGGAAAAACAATACTATCAGTGGTTTTCTTTACATCGACACTTCGATTTGCTCTGAATTCAGGTGGAGTTTCAGGCTACAACTTCATTTGTAGATAAAAAATTTGGTGTTCAAAACTGGCCTACATGGTCTGAACTTCAACACGTGAGGCTTTCAAGGTGGCAGTTAGTCCTTCTAATTTCTCTTCAGGGGAAGTTGTGGCCAGGAATTCTGGTACTTCACTGCACACTTGGTGGATCTTTTCTTTAAGTGCAATGGACAGGGCTTTGGCTGCGCGACAGGCTTTCTCCATTACTTTTTGTTTCTGCTATGATTCTATGGTTTGTTTCTTTAATTCTACAATAGTTGTGTGAGCATTGGCCTCATGGAACCAAAGCTCATCTACGATCATAGAGTACATTAGTTGTAGCTTCCCTGCAAGTAAAACAAACAAATTAATATTAATGTCACCACAACCTCTAAATTGAGCGCGTCAGATGGGGTCTACATGGATGGTTGGTGCGGGGATTTGGATAAGGTGAACATTACCGGTTGCTACTAAAGCTTTGTCTAGCGTTTGCGCGCTCATGACATGTGCACTTGTCTATGTCTGGTTCACCTCAGGCTCGCTTGTACTTTTAGTTCCTGGATACCAACCTGCACAATCTCAAGCACAATATTATACTATACTTCCATATCTCACCACCGATCCTTTATCGCAGACGTGATCATGTTTGTGATTTCATTTAAGTCATCTTCAGTCAACGTAAGGACCTCCTCTTCGGTGTCTTTAGATCCCTTCCTTTTCTTCCTCGATCCTCCAGCGGCCTCAAAACCGGGCTTTGTGCCTTTGGAAGTCTGCACTTCCAGTTGCTCGACTATTTATTTTGGCGTAGTGTCGTTTTTCTCCGATTTAGTTTCTTTCTCCAAGACGATGGTTTCATTGGTTCTTGTCGAGGTGGCTTCTTTCTCCATTTTTTTTTTAGTTGTCTTCTTTGTCATCTTCTCTGGCTGGGTACAATTGTTCGACTTCGTTGGAATTTTAGGAATGGATGCCAATGCATAAGGCTCTAACCACATTGGTGGCCATTCTACAGTGACATTGATTAGGTCATATTACATGACTAGGCATGGCAATTCATACCATATTCCCTCCACTGTGCCTTTGGCATGGATATCCATATTATGGAAGGTGGCTTTGAAATATGTTATCATCTTGTATTGGTCATACAACATCGGAGATATCCTTGGCTTAGACTGTACTTCTTGATAAAGTGAGGCATCAAACAACACCCAGAAAATCTTATTCTCCATAATATGCAACTGGTCTGATGAATTCTCAAGTGTAGTATACTGCGCAACCTCACACATATGTGGCTCTATCTCCAGAAACTGGGTTTCCTATGGGGTATTCCATCTGATTAAGGGAATCAACAATAGCATCCAATCATAATAAAAATTCTTACCCTCTTCCCGTACTTTGCGCACATTCTCCGGAAATTCCTTGCACAAATAATGTGAGCAGTTGTAGATCACTCCCTTTTCATAACGTCCTGCAAGAGAAATCACCTACGAGGGCACCTCCTTCTGTCTACACTTGCGCATCATCTTGTAGGCCAAGATGACCGTTCCAAACTAAAAAATAGGGTCATTTATCTCACTCACCACAAATCCCCTACTCTTGTGTGAGACTTGGTATTTTTCTTTGATCTTTTCGGCGACTACTTTTTCTTGCAATTTTCCTCCAAAATCAGCCATTGGATCTACACCTTGATCAGGTAGGCTAGTGATCCTATGGATCAACTCAACATCAATGGGAATGTGCTCTCCAAACCACAGTGGATCATCATGTAGGAGTGTGAGAAATTTACAGACAGATATGTCATTTATCGGGCTACGCTCGAAGTGAGGGAGCTGCAATAAATTCAGAAGACCTTCCTTATGCAGACCCAACACCCATCTCTTCGACTCTAGAAACACAATTCCCACTTCATACTGAACATGGTCTAAGTAGGGCTCCGACACCAGCTAAGGAAATTTATCAACGTCTGTGATGTCCCAATCCTCCATTCTAAGTTGCGGCACTGTGGAAAACATGTCACCTTCCACTGAGAAATTTTTCGAAATCAAGGGCATATTGATACTCGATCGCACCTTGTCGATATCTTTGGGAACCCTTACTAATGGTTTCCATGGTGCGACATAGGTCAGAAACTGTGCGAATAGGGCCACTTCGACCAAATCCTCCTCTTCCTCCATAGTCGTCTTAGGAAGCTCCATCATTTGACTTTTGAGGCGCTCAACTGTAGTGGAGCACGACCTTGAAGTATTTTCCCTTGGGGATTTTATTGTCTTGGATGTTGGACCATTTTTAGACTTCGTTGGCGCAGGTGTTTTAGCAGTTGGTGCAACAGGAATCTCTGGTGAAGCAGGGTCATCTTCGGCTCACGTAGCTGTCATACTGGGTATAATTGCGTAACCCAAACCTCTGCGGCGTAACTCTTCCTTGAATCCCGGATCCAAACCAGACATAGACAATGAATATGTTGCAGAAATCAAAGAGCTCATGGAAAATAATTCTCTCAGAACTAGAATGGAACTATTGCGACCCCATAGGTCATATTTATACTTTTGGCACATCTTCAACGATTAATTCTACATTGTGTCTCCATAAATGAAAAAATGTCCCAAATCGGGTAAAATCCATTTATTAAATGCAACCTAGACACTCCCATAAATAGTAATAAAGTTGTCTTTTCTAGATTTATTGTTCCAACAGCTAGTTTTAGGAACCTCTGCGACCAAGTCAACCTCCTCACGCAGCTACCGCGCGCGCGCTGCACCTTTATGTGCATCTACCATCCTATCTACGTAGATATGATACTCCGACCATATAGTCATTTGGTGCACACATGGTCATCCTCTGTACAACTTAAATTGACTTCCATTGAAATACCCAGGAAGGTATTCTCTACTCATTGTGGCTAGGTGCACGACAGCTGGCCCTAGCCAATGAATCTCAACTTCCCTAGGTGGCGTGCAAACTTGTGTCATACAGCAAGACCAAATCATATTCCTTGAAAACTTTTTTCTTGATGTGCCTATCATGCCATGCTTTTTCACACTCCTTCTGAACTTCTTGGTGATAATTAGAAATAAAGCGATATTCTTCCAATGCGACCAACTGCGACAATTGTTCCTCCATAGCATCTGCTTTAGCCATATTTGTGAATGCTGCAATGCGCAGATAGGGAACAATGAACTCCATCAAAAATACAGCGTGCTGCTCGTATACCATCCTGAAAGGTGTCCTACTAGTCAAACTCTTACATGTGGTGCGATATGCCTAGAGAACTACAGGTACACGCTCATCCCAGTCATTTTTATCAACATTGCAGACCTTGGTAAGCACAGTTTCCAATATCTTATTGAATGCTTCCACTGCACCATTCGCTTGGGGATGGTAGGGAGAGCTCTTCTGATGATGCATCTAGAACTCATCTATCAATTCTTAAATGGTTTCATTCACAAAATGTGTACCCTGATCTGTTATGAGAATCTTAGAACATCTAAAGAGAGTCACAATATTCTCAAATATGTATTGCGCAACTGTATCTGTAGTACAATCCTTCATAGGTTTAGCTTCAACCCATCTAATGACATAGTCTATCCAAGTGATTATGTAACGCACACCACTGTTCTTTCCTAGAGGATTGATAGGTCCAACAAATTCTATAGCCCATTTCTCAAGTTATTGCAGCACCATCTGTGGATGCAAGGGCATATCGTCTCTTCGCGATGGATTTCTAGTCCTCTGGCATACGTCAAATGTACAACAATGCACAAAGGCATCATTGTTTCATGTAGGCCAGCATAACCCAGCTTGCAAAATCTACTGCGTGGTTTCCTTACTTGCATAATGACCACCATAAATGACTCCATGAACTTCATCTAAGAGTGCACGTCTTTCATACTCCAAAACATATCTTCGCAAAACTTCATCTGCACCCATGTTGTATAACTATCCAACCATAATAGTGAAGTTCGTTGAGTGAAGTTCGTTGCTCGTGCCACGATATTTTTCTCCTGTTGAACTGTATATTCGTTAGGCACACGTCTAGTAGTCAGGAACTTAATGATATTAGGGAAATTCTCATCAGATAACTTGATCGCAAAAAACTGCACGTCTGGAAATCCATCCTCAAAGTTCATGGGTTTGTCACTAGTCTCAATGTGTGATAGATGGTCTATCCCAACATTCAGTATTCCTGATATCACAATAATCTCAAAGTCATACTCCTGGAATAGAAAAAACCACACATCTTTATTGAGGCTTCTTGACCAGGTACTTCAAAGCAAAATGATCATTCATTAGAAAAATTTTGAGGTCTAAAATGGGCCTCCTAAGAAAAAGGTACAACCAAAATGAACTTTATAAGAACCAACAATATTCAAGATGATGATGTCAACCATGGGGGATGATTCAACATTTTTGGGGTAAAAAGGTAAAAATATTAAAAAATAATAAAATAATAAAACTACTTTTTCAACTTGTATTTTAAACTTATCTCTCCAAGGTTTTACTCAAATTTTAAGTGTGAGTACTCGTTGAGCGAAAAATTTAATTCCTCATCCAAGGAGTGCCCATGTTGCATACTTCGATGGACACTGCTACACGAAAAATGATAAATACATGAAAATATGTGCTTGTAATCATGTTTTTCATGTATTTCCCATTTTTTGTGTAGCAGGGTTCATCAAAAGTATGAAATATTGGTACTCCTTGGATGAGGAATCAAATTATGCATCCAATGAGTGTTCCCTCTTGAAATTTGAGTAAACCCATAGGGGGATAAGTTGAAAGTACGAGTTGAAAAAGTTGTTTTTTCTCTTTCTCTCTAAAATTTGATAATGTAATCTTAATATTATTTTATTATTTCCACTATTATTTTATAATTTCCTTAGGAGGCCCATTTTAGACCTCTAAATTCCCCTAATGAAACATCTTGAAATGCTCTCCTAATAGGTACTGGCAAAATTTATGCAGTTCATACACCATCGCTAATCCTTCCCTTTCCGTGGTTGAATAATCCCATTATGTGTTTGAGAGTTTTCAACTAGCATAAGAAATGGTATAGTTAATATTTCCACCTCTTGGCTGCGCTAAAACAACTCTGATCGTGATACAGGAGGCATCAACATGCACATGAAACACCTTTGACCAATCTGGAAAGACTAGTATGGGTGCAATGACCATCATTTATTTCAACAATTCAAAACTATTCTAACATTCCTCATCCTAGAAAAACGTCCCATCCTTCTTGAGCAACTTCTCCATGGGCATAGTTATCAATGCATAACCCTGAATGAAATTTTGATAATACCCAGTGTGCACCAATAATGAGCGTAATTTCTTGACATTATCAGGTATCTCTAGATTAACTATCACTACGATATTCACAGGATCTACCATCAACCTTTGCTAGAAGAAATGTGTCCCAACAGTATCTCGAATGGCACACATAATATACACTTCTTCAGATTTAATGAGATCTGGTATTTTCTACAGGTATCCAGCATTAAGTGCATATTTGAAACATTCTTCTTTAATAGCCCAAAAAAAGTCCAATTATCAAATTACACCTCCAAGAATTTATGTAATATCCCAAATGGAAATAAAAAGTAATATAAAGCACATAAACAAGAAACTACAGCAACTAGAGAGGCATCACATGAACCAGACACAATATGGAGAACACTGAGCCATTTTATTAATTACTAAAAGATAAAATGAATATAAAGGTGATCATAATGATGGAACCTTGGCTTTCACTAGGCAAGCATAGAAATACTCTCAGAATATATCGTGAAATGGTTGCTCCCTCAATGACTGCGTAATCTCCAAGCTGCTGGTGTTGTTGCCGTGTTGCTGCTACTGCTGGAATGGACTGAATATTTGGGGCTGCTCCCCACCTTGGAAAATTCTGAAACATCGAGAATGGCCTCTACACCCAAAACCCAGAAAAACCCAGAAAGCTTTTCAGAAATGGTTGACCCCCGAAAATAGCTCCCTTGAGGCTCTGCACTACTCCTAAAGGAGGGACATTGGCTCTGAATGAACGACTCCAAAATCTGGTCCGTAACTCCACCAAAACACTGGATTAGGAAAGGGCTGGCCCTTTATCCACTGTCTTGGGCTGAATCCACCTCAAACTCCCAATCTAGAACAACCTCTCCACAAGACTGTGTCCTCCTTCTCATTGACTGCGATGTCTCTCTGCATGGGTGCTCCTCCCGTGATAGCTACAACTCCCACTGACAAAATAAGGATGGAACTTGTCACCCGAGCAGGCACTCGAAATCCCCTGTGGCTGAGGTTGGGATCTCCGAATGGAGACACCCAGTGTACTGAATAGTACATGCGGACTTTTCTAAATAGCAAGCATGCTCAATGTCAACAAGACAATTCTCAAAATGCATAATCAGAATGAATGAGAATGAGGGGACCCTTCCTCCTTTTATGCTTGGTGAGCCTCTCCCTCACCTAGGCCCGACCAATCCCTACACTGCCACTTGGCCACTAGGCCCCACCTTGCTAATTCGATATGTCTCCTTAGTGACTTTAGGGAATGATTTTATCATAAGTGTGAGCTAAGTGCTCCTTCACCCACTTTATTTATATTTTAACTTTATAAACGAAAAATTAGCCAAAATTAATATTTCCAATTAGCTGCTGCTAATTGGGAATATTACAATCCTCCCCCCCAAAAATTGCTTGTCCTCAAGCAATGCCTGAACAAGCCTCGTCTCTAGCTGATGCTCCCCACCATCACTGTAAAATGTGCCTGGGTCCCAGATGCGCCACTGAATCTTCCCTGTCCTCTATATCACCCTGATATGGAGGGATTTCTCAATGCCGGGATCCCAAGCCATCCTGTCCAACATGAAGCTCCACCTGATCCACTCATCATCCTGCCATGCTAATGAAGTCCACCACTTCATCAATGACTCGCTAAAGACCGATGGAAGATATACATGATCTCCCCATGTAGTATACAACTAACCCTGAGAGTTTATCAAGCTCTGTAGAGCTATAATGCTCAAGTATCCTGCTAATCTCTTATAGGTACCACCATGCTGATGTTTTGTTACTCTGATGATGAGATACTCCCTGTCATGTGCAGATTGTATCCTCCTCTCCTGAGACCTAGTGGCAGGAGATCTATGAGAGACAAGATCATCCAAACCAAGAATCACCATGATGCCAATACCTACCCCTCCGAATGCAGCTCTGAATCTATGCAGCAACAAAGAAAGTCTCCCTTGCCATTCGATGAAGGCCTCTGTGTACCCGCATGTGCCAACCCAACAATGAAATAGATCACTCTTTGTCTTGACCCCGACCATCATGAGACAGAATGGGCTATCAATCAACTGAATATCTACATCCCATAGTCAGACCTGCTACACCATAGCTCTGACAACTACGGGAATCCCTTTGTGCCTCATCTCTAGTCCCTGCTCGTGACAAATATAGAGGGTTCGTATATCATGGGAAAATATAATGCATGCTAACCTACCTTGTGTTGGCCAGTGTGTAGTACCGATGACCGCTGGAAGCCATATGTGACAAATAGCCACCCCCTGAATGCAATCAATAGATAGATATCGGATACTCACAATTGACTCAAGGTATGTGGATCTCTCCTGTCCCTGCCAGCCATCTCCACTGGATCTTCCATCCACCCTCTCGATAATGTGTCGATACATTTTCTGGAGACTAGACACATACTGGGATTCTACCTTTGTTGTACCCAATATCCTCTGTTCATGCATGGTCTCGACATGCCCTGAGAAAAGAGTGATGCATGTCTCCCTCATGACTCGCTCCCTAAAGCGTAGGCTCAACGATGACTAATGCGCCACCCCTGCAGAGGATCATCTCATCCCCTAACCTGTGGTTGTCAACTAGCGCACTGACCCAGTGCCACCGCTGAGAAGTCTCTCCCCTAGTGTGCTGAGTGTAATCCAAATATCTTGGTGAGCCTCGCATACCCTGCTGCTAATGCCCAAAGTTCCAAAGGACAACAGCAAAATCGACTGCGCCCATGAGTGATGTAGAAGAGGGTCAGGTGCGTGAGTCCCCACAGATACCATCAAGTATCACTCATCTGTCTCCCCATTGATCTTAGCTGAAATACCCCCAAAGGTAAGCCCAGTGTCCTTGTCCGTGAGTCTCCCTGGAGGAAATACTCTAAGACCATGCTGTGCAGTACCGTATGCCCTCGCATACCACCAATCATCCATGTACTCCTCGACATTCCACTACACACTGAGGCATACCCCTGGATACCCCCTACTACTGTTGTACCACCCTGTGCCATCTCATGCCTTATCTTTGTTTAGGCATTGGTCATTCCTCACATGTTCTCAATGTGATGTAGGACACTTTTACTCCACAATGCAGTCCCACACACTATAGTACACCACCATGCAACTCCATGTCCACCGGTAGTCCACCGCTCAATGCTAAAGGCTCCCACACATCCTTGGATGTGATGACCTAGAGTTGTGTCTCTACATGTCGGACCACCCCCAATCGGTATCATCGCCTCCAATTCCACATTGCTATATCCGCTGACGAATGGATCATCACTCCAAACCCTCCCCGAGGGGTTCAAGAAGTGATTCTCCCTATGTTTCAGTAGTGATACCACCACTACTCGGCTCCGCTGTGACGTCTGTGCCCCACACAAAGGTGAAGAATCCTTGGCTCCATACAAGGCACCATCTGGTGTCCTACCAATGCCACCTCCTCCGACAAGCTCCTACCAAGGTATGTTGATTACCCTATGACCCCGCGTATAAGTGTCATACCAAGAAAACCTAGGGAGTCTACCCATAAACTGGTTGGCCACTGGAGCTAACCGAAACTCCCCTAGAGAATGCGCATACTCAACTTCTATGCCAAATGTACCCTCCAAGACATAGTCAATCGACCTACCTGGGAAATGACAGGTAGTCCCGCCTAGATCCCAATGCTAGTCCAGGGTTCCTGTATTCCCAGCACCTGGAAACTCCTGCTGAACTACACCTGGGTCCACCACTATCTCCATAAGCCACTCCACCGAGTACCAACTCAAAATCTGTCGCCATCCAACCTCAACATGTGGATGCTGCACCCTGTGCAACTCTGATCGTCTCATCCCACTAATCAAGTCAACGTATGAGATCTGACTAGGTGGCTCAGCCTCTCTCTCTCTCCAATGGAAAGAGGTGACCCAACAATGCTGCTAGCCCCATCTATGCATGCATGAAGGGGGATACTTTGACACTCCAATGTGCCCTCTAGCTGTACCATTAGGGAATCTAGCCATTCCCCAATGTGGGCCAACTTGGTCGCTGACTCAGTACAAACCACTCTCATGCCCTCTAGCTCCTCGTTCTGTAACAAAATAGCCTCTCATACTGATGTGGCCTTCCCTTTCAAAACTAGAAGGTTGGCTCGAAGCTGATGAACACATTGTGTGCAACCATCATCCAATACCTCTATATCTCCTAGTGCCTCATCAAAGGTGGATACATCTCCTGGCACCTCACCCATCTTTTCTGTGCTCCTACCATCCACAGACTCGGACACTACCCCGGTCATCACCTCAATGGATGGTACTACTGGGGTAATCTCTACTCTCTCTACTAATATGTCAACCGATATGGTCAGCTTGTATTTTATCTCAAACTTCTTTCATAGCCTTTAATTTATCTTATTTTTCTACATGTTTTGTAGTTTTCTCATCCCTTATATTTTCATCTCATTTATCACTATATTGACCATAGAATTGTTCCTCCAAACTCCTCATCATTAACAAATAAAAATTCCTCTTGAAAACTATTGTTGACATGATTGACATCAAACCTGTTCATTAAGGTTTACAAATAAAAATTCACTCCATTGGTCTATGATCTTCCAAGTGTTTCTCTCCCTATATTTCGCACACACATGGTGATCAGACTGTCAGGTTCAACTCTTATACTCATTTCTTATTTAGCCATATGAATTTTCTCTTGGTTACTTTTTCTTTCTTAATGGATTCTAATCTTTTGAGCAAATAATAAAGATTCCAATTGTTTAGGATTCCTGCCAAACTCCTCCCTCCACTTATTGTTTCTCTTTTTTTGTGTGGTTTTAAGAGAAAATTTCACCATGGGTTCACAACCACTAGTCCTACTTCTTATGTCCAAAGAAACATAAGAAGATTTTGGTTCTTTCCCATCAAAAAAAAGGAACCATTTGTAATTTTTGAGGAGATGTTTGTATTAATACATTCTTGTTTTCTCCTATATTATTCATTTTCATAACTATTGGCATCAAATTTTGATTTTTGTTTGACATTTGCACACTATAGGATGAGACACATAGGTCATTAGTTTTATCAATTTTGTGAGCAAGGGGAGTAAAATGTGCCTCTTTATTTTCTCAACACTGTAATTTCTATTAGCTAATGGTATAAACTCACTTTGAGGAGTCTCCTAAATTGAAATTGAAATTTCCCACTACAGGCTGTGATGACTTCCCTATGCTTTCAGATGAAGAGGTTTTCTCATCCAACTTTCCCCTGGGTGATGGAAAAAGATTTGTTTGATATTTTTTTCCATCCTTTGCTTGCTTTGATGTTGAGACCTTAAAATACTCCATCTCCTCAAAAAAACATTTTAATTAGAAATCCCAGTCTCAGATGCAACCCTTCAATTTTCTACATTTCCAAACTTTCTAATTCCATCACCTCCACACTCTCTTGTCTCATTTTTCTTTCGTTCAAATATGTATGGCATCTTGGACACTCAATCTTCGAGTGCACTAAGGCTTTTGAGAAAACTATGATATATAGTTGTCAACAGGATCACTATCAACATCATTACTATAATTTCTAATTAATTCCCTATTTTAACTCGATCCTTTGTTAGGCCAATCTTAAAAATATTTTATACCTTTAATCACTACAAAGTTATATTTATGTGATCTTGTTCTCTTGATTTGAACTTGTCGTGCTGGAGAAGGTGACATTCTCTTGCAAGGAGACCTAACTCAATTCCTATTTCTATAATATTAAGATTGATTAGAATTATCAGATCCAAATTGTTCAAATTAAATCGACATTATGTTTATGGACTCTAGACTTGCCTCAGTACTCAGATTATGAAATATAGAAATTTCATCAAGCTTCATAGTCATTCACTAATGACTTTTTTGAGGTGTTGGTAAAATTTTCTTTCCCATTCAAAATTCCAACGGAGTATGAGGAATCACTTTCACATTAATGAATAGAAAAAACTGAGAATAAATCAAATAATTTATCTAATTCCTGATCTTGATGTGATTGTAAGGAAGGGGCACAAACATGATCTACCTTCAACACTTATTAAGTTTATTTGCATCTAAACTTCATAATACAAATCCTCAAACTTTACAACTTGTTGCCACTGCAAATTCTTATAGATTTGAATATATAGATTTTTAACTCAAAATATTTTTTATTTATTAAATTTCATTCTTTTAACGTTGCTTTAGTTTTTTAATTATTTAAAAAAATATAAATATTACATTATATTATTTTTCTTTAATTTTTTAATTATTTAGAAAAAGATATATATTATTTTATTTTATTTTATTTTATTATATTATTATTAGTGTTGAATTTCTATTTTTGATGTGTATGAACTCTTTTTTTAATATTTTAAAAATTAACATTGATAAATAATCTGATTATGTATATATTAATTTATTAATAAAGACATGGAGCATGTCATAAAACTATTTTAAAATAGGGTGACAACCCAAGTTCTAGAGGCATCGTGGCAAATGTGAAATGTTGCCTCTTGAAATCTTACCTTATTACAACTATAATTATTGTATTTATAGTCATATGACTGGTGAATTTTTTAACTGACTTGACCGTTGTCATACAACCTTGTAATTCCAACTTGCAAAGTTCTTAAAATTGGAAAGAAAATACTACCACATATGGAAGAAGGTATGAGAAATGGTAACTCATAGGTGTATTATTCGTTTTTAATGTTAAAAAATGTAACTATTCTAAGTTTTCATAATTGTATTTGAATCATGATGTTATGTATTTGTAAAAATAAAATAAAAAAATTGTTATAGAATAAATTAACTTATTAAAGCATGGGTTTCATGCTTGGTTCAATGAATTTTAGGTCAAAAAGTTCATTACATGCTTCTAGGGTTTATGTAAAGAGTCATTATCCTTGTCAACACAAGTAAAATACCGTTGTTGGGATTTATCTATCAAAGAAGAATTTTTTTTTGATGTCAATTAGGGCTTTTAGGCCTCCTCCACGAAGTTGGCCTCAACATGGAAAAGTAAACCTAATTTGGAGGACTAATCTACTATATAAAGGAAAAAAATCAACCTCATTTAGAGAAAATCGACAAGAAATGCAATTTGATGTAACTGGAGGTAGAAAAAATATGTGAAATTCAAGGAAGAGGAAGAAAATCCTAGAGAAGTAGAAATAAGCCTTTGTTAAGAAAAAATGAGTTGAATTTTCTCTCTCTACTCGCACACATGTGAAATTCTGAGGTTGCTGGGGAGGCCAAATTTTTTTTAATTTTTTGTAGGGATGAAATTTTGGAAGCTAAGGGTCAAAATTCTGGATTGTTGTTGGGTTGTAGCTGTTGAAGAATAAGAGACTACTGAAGTTTTCCGAATCACACTCGAAGGTTGAAATGGGTGGAGGAGGAATTTAGTTTGGTTTAAGGTCTTGGTATATGTCAATTTGATTTACTGGTGGAAGATTTGGATTGAGATTTCCCCTATATAGGGGTTTTAGCCCTGGGTGAGTGCCTACATCTAGTGTCATTGATCCTCATTTTTTCATTTGATGATTGCTTGACGAAGAAAATACTAAAGGGTAACATAAAGAGAATATGATAAAACTACAAGAATGTCACTAGTAATTACCAATATAAGAAAATATTTCCACTTTATGATTTTATAACATGGTATTAGAGCTAAGGTGAAGGAGGAAAGAAAAAGGAAACTTGAAGGTATATTGAAATAAGGGTTAAGGAGGAAGGAACAAAAGAATGTGATTAATGAAAGGATCATATAAGAAGAGGAGCCAACTATCTATGGAGACTATGAAAACTCCAATGAAAATATAAAAAAATCTAGAAGAAGCCTCTGACTACAAGGCATGGAAGAAGAGGATAGATCCTATTCTTGCTAAGCATAAAGTTTTTTATTTTTTTAAAGGAAAAGTTAGGAAACCTACATATGATGCATGAAAGGAGAAGTATAGGGAAATCAACATCTTGCCCACGAACCTAATAGTATATGGAGTAAACTAAAATATAATCCCTTACATATCCAATATGGACACTGCTCAAGAAAGGCATGAATCCATCTCCAATTTATTCACCATCAAGAACAATTGTCAGATATCTAGTCTCAATAATGAATTTAGAACAATAAAAATGACAAAAAAATTATGTATTGTTTCATAATATTTTGTAAGAATCTCTATAATAAGATATGAGCTCCAAGAAATTGAGGAATTTTTACTACAAAAATAACTTATGATTGCTACAATACTATGTCTACCAAAATCTTGGAGCTTGTAAGGAATTAACAGTTGGAAGGATACTCCAACCTTTGAAAAAATGTGGAATGAATGTTGTCAATAAGAGGACCTCATCTCATTACTAATTAACAAGAAAGAGGATGAGGAACACAACACTTCAAGTGGATACTCTACTCACAATAAGAAAAAGGGAGCATATAAGAAGTTCAATGGGCAAAAGAAGAAGGTTGATATATCAAAGATTTAATGCTACAATTTTCATAAGTTGGGACACTAAAAAATCCAATGTCCTGAAAATCAAGGAATAAGAAGAGAGAAAGGGAACATGCAACTACTACATATGAAGCTCCACCTAAGAAGAATAATATTGAATGATCTAAAGTCAAATACTTGTACAATTAACTCTTCTCTCATATATACTTCTAAATCTACTATTGTAAGTTTTGTAATATTTATGTCTGATTTTTAGGATTCATAATATTTCTTGTTATAAATTCTTGAACTTGTTTTGATAATTTGTGGGTATCTTTCATAAATTAAGATTTAGAGGTATCCTTCTCCATTTTACCAAAATATAAGTATATTTCTCTATGTTTCATTTTTCATGTTTTCTTTCCTTTCCACATTGAGATTTGTTTGTATTGTATACTAATATCCTTTTCTTTATATTTTCCTTGGTAGGAAAACTTGTATAATACATAGAGGATATGGAGGAAACATCAAAGGAAAGGTTCGAGTAATGAAATAAGCTCTATTTAAAAGAAATCCCTTCAGAGTGATACTCTACAAGGTTTGGTAAAGAACAACTCAAGGTATGTCATAGACTGCAATATTTGTTACAAGGATTTATTCATAGGAAAGGTATGATAATTCTTCTTTTGAAAGTTTCTTTACATTACTAACATATTTATGTATAGGGTTTTTAATCTTAAATATTCTTGTTAGGGTGATTAATCATTAGATTTAATCTACCTTCGTTATATTGTCTCTTGTCATTTATCACTTTTTTGGAACCCTAATCCTTAGGGCTCACTATAAAAAACCTAGCCTCTCGATGAGATGGGTATGTAAATGTTAATAATGAAACCTTAGTCTAGTTAGGGGTTGTTTATAAAATATAGCACATATGAAGAAATCCTATTCCCTTGAATATTTGGGTTTTGGTAATGGTGTAAAAACCCTAGTGATTTATAGATTATATAATGAAACCCTAGATTTTTATGGTTTGGTGAATTAGGGTTTATAAAAAAAAACCCTTGTAATAACTAAATTAAGATCCTAGTAATGTGACCCTAGGTATATTCGTTTGTATGATCAAAACCCTAGTCTAGTCAAAATTGTTGTATATCTAACATTGATGTATTGATATTGGTCATTTGTATATATATATATATATATATATATATATATATATATATATATATATATATATATATATATATATGCGAGTATGTTAACTTGATTATTGATTAAAGAAATGCAGGGATTGTAAAAACACCTTAGTAGAATTTGTTATGAATTATAGAAAATAATTTTGGAACCCTAGATGTGTAGTGCTATGCTTGTATTGTTATATTTATTAATTTTATTTAAGTCTTGATTATGGAGTTTAGGGTTTGTGACAAAGCCCTAGAAATTTGTTCAAATCTAGAATATAAAATATGTGACCATTGTTAATTATGAGCCTATTTAGGTCTAGGTATTTTATGTTTAAATATTGAATGTTTTGATGCTTCCATTATAATGAAATAATTTTGATATAATTGACTTCATGATTTTGTATATTTGTATTTGTTGTACTTTATATTAAAAGATATTGCTGGTACATAACCTTCAAGATGTTGAAGATGTTCATAATTGAAGATAATAATAACAATGAGCATGTTGAAGAAAGCTATAAAATGATTATGATTAAGATGACCTTGATGCCACGAGGAAGAATGAAATCTTGAAAGGTTTAAGTTTCTATGATGGTATAAAATAAGGTAGTTTTTTATCTCCCTAAGTTTAGAGGGAGCTTGGATAGAAGAAAATATGTATCTCCCCAGTTTACAGGGAGGACATGTTATGGTAGTCATAATCAATACCTTGATGAAAGACTGAAATAAGAGAATGAATGAAAGTACCACTGATAAATTTTCAAAAAACATATTTGAGAAGTACTGAGGATGTATTTGATGCTACTAAAGAAGTAAAAGAAGAATAAATATTTCAAAAAATTGTATGTGATGATGATATGAGTAACATTAGGATGATTGGGGACCCTGAAAGTTATTTTTTACTTGTATATATATTTGAACGCTTATTACTAATTGGGGTCGTGATTTTGAAGGATCTCTCCATAAAAATTTCGAATGTTTAAAGAATGTTGGTGGATATATATCTGATTTAGTTGATAATGAGAGATGAAGCATGCTCAAGAAAAATAATGCTTGGCATGAAATCTAGATGACCTATTTGTTGATGTCTAGATCACGAACTAGGGATGGTGGCATTGGTCATGGAGCTTCGACTTTGGATAGACACCTAGATCCTGGGTTGGTGTTAGAGCTTAAAATCCTAATGGTACCTAGAGGGGCTAAAGATTGAGTACACCTTAGTCCCACCCAATTAGAATACCTTTTTCATGTAACTAATCTATACACTGTGTGCTATGAAATATTCATAGAGCATATCATTTTGATATCTTTCATGTACCTTTGTATTATGTAATTATGGATACCTACCTATTTAAAAGGTAGCATTAAAACATGTAACTAGTGTCAATCTTCATAATTGTATTTGAGTCACAATGTACTATATTTGTCAAGAAAAATAAAAATAAAATATTATAAAATAAATTGAATTATTAAAGCATGGTTTTCATTCTTGGGCCAATGTTTCTTAGGCAAAATACTCCATTGCAGGCTTCTAGGGTTTATATCAAGAGTCCCTATCCTTGTCCATAAGTGAAATAAACTTCTTGGGATTTACCTATCTAAGAGGAAATTTATTTTGATGTAACTTAGGTCATTTAGGCCTCCTCCACCAAGTCAACATCAACCTATACAAGTTGTCCTAATTAGGATGAAATATGCTATATAAAGGAGGCAACTTGACCTCATTTGGATCACATTCAAAAGAAGTTAGATCTATAGCATCTAGTGGAAAAAACAATAGTGAAGGAGAAAGAAGTCATTGTCAAGAAAAACATATTCAAATTTTTTCTCTCTACCCTCACACATGAGAAATTATAAAGCTGTTGGGGAGGCCAAAATTTCAAGTCTGCAGTAGGGCCAAAATTCTAGAAGCCGGGGGTCAAAATTATGGATTTTTGTTGGGATGTAGTTGTTGGACAAAAACATAATACTGAAGTTTTTTGAATCACATTGGAAGGATGAATTGGGTGGAGGAGGAAGGAATTATGGTATATCTCGATTTCATTTACTAGTGGAATATTTGGACTGGGTTTTCCACTATAGAGAGGTTTTAGCGTTGGTTAAGTGCCTACATATGGTGTTGTTAATATTCATGTTTTGGTTTGATGATTGCTTGATGAAAAAAATAATAAAGGATAACATAAAGACAATAAAATGATACTACAAGAATATCACAAGTAATTTTCAATATAAGAAAATATTTCTGCCCTTCTCATGTTCTAACATTTATATGTAACTATCTAGTCAAAAGTGAAAGAATAGCGTTGCCTCATGAGTAGCGAGATGAGGGATACACATAGTTGTGACTTGCAGTGTTTCCCAATGCTCATATGTTCAATTTATATTCAGTAAATACATTCAGTAGAAATACTACACACATTAAAAACATTTATATTATGAAAGAGAGAAATTTTGTCTCTAATACTTTGGAAGATTTTTGAACTTGCTTGCTCTAGGAATATCAATTCCGGGTTTACAATATCTAAATTAAAATGGCACTTTTGAATTTCAACATTTTTATGTTGTGTAGATATTATTTGAACAAGAAAACATGACACTAAACTTGGGAGAAACCTTTATAACTGATGACACCAATTGATGTAAGATAACACTAGATTTCACCCATTGTATGCTTGGGTTAGTTAATTTAATATATGATGCCATTATTTAGAGATTCAGTATATATAAAGATTCTTGACATTTATAGAATAAATATCCTCTCTCCATGATAAATGTTATAGAGAATAGTTGAATAACTATGTTTAAGGTGGATTTTGGATTTTGTTTGCACCAATTTTTTTGATAATGACATAAAAATGAGAGAATATTAGTTGTTTTTTCCAGCTAATTATGAGGTCCAAAGTTACATAGTTTCTTCTTAAATTACGTGCCTGAATGTAAACATAATTCTTAACTAGTTCACATAAATTCAAAAAGTAAAAATAAATGTAAATTCCTCTCATTTATTATTTCATGGATGAATGTTTTTCAATATGGAACTCTTTCAAATTTGAGCTCTTAGTTAGTGCTTGAGTTGGCATGAATTATCTATGATAATTTGTCTGTGGGCCTTCTAATCCTAGATCTGCGTAATGTTAGGGATGAAGATTCTTTCACTGGGTGAAAAATTAGAAATATTCTTCTTGGGAACAACTTTTTTGTTCTTTTATTGGGTGAGAAAGAACAAGTGTTCCTTTTCGGAGAAATTCCATTGTTCTTGTGTTAATAAAATAAGTATTTTCTTATATAGATGCATCTTTGTGATGCATATAAGATATTTATTACAACAAATATATTACTATAGGGGAAAATCCGTATTGTGGGATTTTGTTCCACATCAATATTTGTTCAATTCTACCCCGATCCTTTAAGGTTTCTAACACTTAAATTTTGTTCTACATTCCTGATGCAATAGAAGGATGCATCCACTATTTGGAAATAATTCACAAATCTAGAGTGGTGAAAGTGAGTAAATAATATTCTTTAATTAGATCATTGTGGATCTGATACATAAGTCAAATTGGTAGTTTTTTACACAGGTACTCACAAATCAATCCAAGTGGACCATTCTTGATGAAAGGAAGGTTTTTATTGTTTCTTATTTTTCTTTGATAAAGTTGATGCATTTTAGTCCTGTTAATTTTTAGTAATTTGTTTTAGTAAGTTCTTTTATGGGATTTCCTCAGATCACTCAAGAGAAAGCATAAAATACTATGGCTTCAGTTGGAAACTATAAAGGATCATTCTCCATGGTTGCAACACACGTTTACGTTGCTCTCACATCATCTCCATAAAAATATCACCAAATATATCTCCTCCATATATATATAGTCGTAACATCAATAGGCCCTCCAACAGTTGTTGGACTAGTTATGGATCATTTTCCCATAAACCCAGTTAACGTTATGGCTTCTTTGACACCGACTATTTCTACATTTGCGGTAGCAATATCATCTGCCATGGACACATATGTTCTCACTACTTCTCCTACAGCAGGTGTTGTGCCATCAATCACTACAACTAAAATACCACTTACTACTACTGTTTCATTAACACTAAATCCCACGGTTTCTAGAACTAATGCAGTTCCTACAAGTGTAGCAGAAAATGTAATTACTACAATAGTGTATGGGGTCAACTATATTATATATAGGAGATGGAAAGTTTAAATTATTTCTTCTTGCTCTTTTTTTTTTTTGCCATTTTCTATATTTTTAATCTCGATAATGAACCTCCATAGCTGAAACGTCTCTACTTAATGTGATGTATACGAAAATAACATTATTACAAAATAAAGATTGCAGAAGTTTGAAATCAGAATTATCATTTACAGGTCATAAAACAAATGGTGGAGATTTAAAGGAAGAAGGCATTTATGAAGATTCTGCATATTATTTGGAGGTAAAAATTATAACTATAAATGTTAATTAGGTTGTTGTTTAGTAACATATTCACCAAAATTGTTTCCTTAGCCTTTTATATAAATTCATTCTTAAGAGTTATAGTTTCTGGTTAGAAAAAAATTATGTGTCCCCCCTGCGTGACATCATAATGTCATGATGTGTGGATTTCTTAATTACATTTGATATGATGTCATCCCCTTTTTCCTTGTCTAGGAATGTAGTTGCTGCAACCTGTTGTGTGTGGAATGCTTGTGGTGTCTTCGTACATTTCATCCAATAATGTATGAGAGTTCCAATCCATCTCTATAGTGCTTCCATTCATTGGTCTTGTATTTTGACTAGATAGTACATTTTAAGAGTGACATATATTTTCATGAAGGTTTGATCATTTTTGTTTCATGATTTATCCTTAAACTATTAATTTGGAAATTTTATTCAACATGTCCACAAACATTCATGAACAATAAGTTTTCAATCATCATAATGCCTTAGTTCTTTTCTAATTAAAATTTCATTTTTCAACACCACACAAACTTTTTCTATAAATTTGTTGGACTCATAACAAGAAGGAGTATTTTAGTTAAATTTGAGTTAAATATTTAAATACGTGAGTTAAATTTAGCAGTAAGAACCATCCTTTTCTCAATTGCTTGTTCCAAAAATATTCTAAAATAAAACTTAAATAAGAAATTAAACTACAAATCAACATCCAAGTGTCATAACGCCATAACAGGTAATTAATGAAGTAAATAAATCATATAGTGATGTTAAAAATGTTATGTAAAGCATAGTTTGAGTAATTTTAATTGGATATGTAAATATGTAATTCTTTCAAGAAGGGTATTAAATAAAATATAATATGTTATACACTTTCCTACTATTAAATTTTAAATAAAAGTTACCATTCCCAAATACGATAAGTCTGAATGGAGAAATTCCTTCCTTGAACCAGTGAAAAATCATAGTACAAACATTTCCGAATGCTATCCTAAAAGATAGAGTTTATGGATTCTACAATTAAGTCCTAGACCAATTGATGTTTTCATTTTATTTAAAGAACACGTATTTTTACAAAACCAAACATCAATTTTTTTCAAATTGATGGCATGAGACATGGGAATTTCAATGTTCTAAGATCCTTGGTGTGCATGGAATATGTTATGGTTATTGAATACCTAGATTATATTTTTTGGAGGGTACACATAGCTTAGCCTGCATAAAATCAAGCTCTGTGTAAGGAAAAATGTTCCATCGTTACTTTTCTCACTTAAGCTAAAAGAGCTCTGTTAGGTCACTATATTACTAGTATAGTCCCTTATTGTTGTTAGTGTAACCCCCTTATTGTTATTATGGTACCCCTATAACCCCCATATTGTTATTATTGTGCCCTTAAATTATTATTGTTAGGTCGGCTAGGATTACATTGTGGCCCACTAGGAATACATTATGGCCTCATGGACTCTTATATATAGAAAGGAGGTTTTGTCATTTGTATCATCCAATAATTTTTCATTTATGTAATGTATTGGAGGTTGCCTCCTCGAAGTGGCTGATTTCTAAGGCATTGATCTCTCTTTTCTTCTATTTATGGAGCTGGTTTCACAACATTTGGTATCAGAGCTTTGGATTCTAGGGTTTCGCTGCTCCAAACAGGTCATCATGGAATTTTCGCCATAAATTTTTTTCTAAGAAGGTTCAAAAGCTTAAATATTTAGAGTGCAAAGCTGAACTCCTGAGGAACATCGTCGTAGAATTTCAGATCTTGGTCCGCAATATTTTCAGAGATATGGTCTATGGATGTTAGGGCTTTTTCAGGCTCCCAAATTTCATCTGAAAGAGGTGATCATGGAAAAATATTCATAACTCTCTCTCTGAGCATCGGATTGGAATTCTGTAAAAATTGGCTGCAAGTACATGGACTATAGTTTATTGTCTATAAATTTCAAAGCTGAAGGAGGAAACAATTACACGTGGAAAGTCATAAAAGTTAGCTCTACTGAACCAGTCCATAATTAGGTCATCGTAGGAGGTTGGGGACAACTTTGTCTTCAAGAATACAAATCACATTAGACCTATGACATTCGAAAGAGGATTCAGAGGGCTACCTCTGGGCCAAATTTCAGATATTGAAGATCAGAAATCACATAAATAAGTCAGTTTCAATATCGAGCTCCTCAAAAGCAAGAAAAAAGTGAGTATTTTTTTTCCGAATTGCATAAGTCTTGTGTAAAAAATTAGTTTGAAGTGATTCCAAGGGCATATTGAGCATATATTTTAGTATTGGGTTCTGAAATGCCTCTTCAAAATAATTCAACACACATTAAGCCCTCATAGTACTCTACTATGACTCATGAAGATGAAGAATTGCAACATGATCTATCAAAATTACAAGAGCAAGTGCACCAAATTTCACTCTTGCAAAGAGAAAAGAAAAATGAAATGGAAGTTTTGAAGAAAGGAGTGGAAGAAAATATGGATGGTTTGAAGAAAGGAATGGAAGCTAAGATGTATGGCATGGAAGCTGGCATGGAAGCTAAGATGGATGACATGGAAGAAAAAATGAAATACAACATGTAAAACATGAAGAATGATCTAAAAGCAGACATGGAACGTTTGAAAAAGTTGATACAAGAAATGTGTCCTAATGGAAAAAAGATAGTAGAGGAAACTCATTATGAGAACAAAATAAATGTTAATCGTGATTTCATAAACTCTAATGTTGGATAGAAGAACCACCATATTCCAAAGATGGATACGAGGAAGCTTGATGGCAAGGATCACGTAACATGGATACTACAGATGGATAAATATTTTGATCTCAATAATGTGAAAAACACACAAAAGGTATGCATTGCAACTTTACATTTAGAACAAAATACATATGTATGGTATCGATTCCTTTGCTCTCGTAAAAAAATTGTCACTTGGTCAATTTTTACGGTGGAAATGATAGCACATTACGAGGATACAAATAGCAACACCTTCTTTAGCCAATTGATAAATCTCAAACAAAAGGGTTCAGTGCCGGAGCACATTGAGGACTTTCAAAAATTAAATATAAGGGTAATTGATATTCCAGAGGAACACATGATTAATGTCTTCATAGGGACTTTAAAGGATAACATCCAACATGAAGTTCGTGTTTGGGAACCTGATTCATTGGAGAAGGCATTCAGGTTGGCAAGAAAAATTGAATGTAAAATTATGGTGACAAGGAAGCCTACCACTCACGTTTATAAAGATGGAAGTGTTGCTACTCCTAGACTTCCATAACGTACAAGGTTGACACCACAAAAATTGGAAGAAAAAAGAGCAAAAGGGCTTTGCTACAGTTGTGGTAGAAAATACACTAAAGGTCATAATTGCGCTGAGAAGAAATTATTTTACATAGATTGTGAAGAGGAGGAAGAAAATGAAGAAGAAACTTCAAAAGTAGAGGATATACACCAGGAAGAAACCCTAGAAGAAGAAGAAATGAGTCCGACCATATCATGTAATGCATTGGAAGGAATTACCACTCCTCAATGTCTCAAGATATAAGGACATATCAAGAAGAAAAAGGTAATAGTGTCGATTGATTCGAGTAGTACCCATAATTTTATTCATTGTAAGGTAGCCAAGGAATTGAATTGTTTCCTATACCAAGCACCAGAATGTCAAGTGATGGTTGAAAATGGAGGAACTATAAATTGCTCTGGAAAATGCCATAATATCAAGCTAGCCATGGGGGAGTATGTATTGAATAGGCCAATGCTTTCCATCCCAATGTGAGGTGCTAATGTTGTACTAGGAGTACAATGGTTACAATATTTGGGGACGGTAGCTTTTAATTTTCAAGAAATTTTCTTGAATTTTTTTTTAGAAGGAAAGGAAATCAAATTATGGGGTATTGCAGGGAAGCTAGGAAAGATAATAAGCTCTAATGTCATGAAAAACCTTATGAAGAAAGAACAACG
Organism: Pinus albicaulis; assembly: GCA_034641835.2. NCBI lineage: Eukaryota > Viridiplantae > Streptophyta > Pinopsida > Pinales > Pinaceae > Pinus > Pinus albicaulis. The sequence goes on from CM076570.1 coordinate 213,987,181, forward strand.
GGGCATAATTGCACAATTATGCTCACTAGAAGTTCCAACATCAAAATCATCTATTTCTCCAGATCTCCAAAAAGTCTTCGACAATCATTCCAAGGTGTTTGATACTCCCACCTATTTGTGATCATGATCATGCTATTCATTTGATTCCAGGAAGTGCTCCTCCAAACATCAAGCCTTACAGACATCCTTATGTCGAAAAGAGCGAAATTGAACGTATGATTGCAGAAATGTTAGAGGCTGGTATAATTCAACCTAGTCAAAGTTCTTTCTCTGCTCCAGTAGTATTGGTGCACAAGAAATATGGATCATGGTGCATGTGTCCAGATTATAGGGAGCTCAATAAGCTCACTATTAAAGATAAATTCCCCATTCCTGTGATTGATGAATTATTGGATGAATTACATGGAGAAATTTATTTTACCAAGTTGGACCTTTAGGATATCATCAAATTAGAATGAAGACTGAAGATTTTCCGAAAACAGCATTTCAAACTCATGAGGGTCATTATGAATTTTTGGTCATGCCTTTTGGCCTTACCAATGCACTTTCTACATTTCAAGGTTTTATGAATTCCATTTTCAAACCCTTCCTTAGAAAATTTGTGCTAGTATTTTTTGATCATATACTAATCTACAACAGGTCTTGGAAGGATCATGTTCAACATGTTAACAGGGTGCTGAAACTATTGGAGGAGAAACAATTATATGCAAAAAAATCCAAATGTTTCTTTGGAGTACAAGAGGTGGAATATCAAGGTCATATTGTATCTCACGAGGGTGTTAAGGTAGACCCTAAAAAAATTAAAGCCATTAAGGAATGGAAAGTCCCCACAACCATAAAGCAGTTGCACGGATTTCTCGGGTTAACAGGGTATTATCGGAAGTTTGTTAAGAATTATGGAAGAATAAAAGCACCTCTAACAAAATTATTGAAGAAAGATGCATTTTCATGGACTCCTGAAGAAACTAAGGCCTTTGAACATCTTAAAGAGGCAATGTGCCTAACACCAATATTAGCTACGCTAGACTTCACAAAAACCTTTATTATGGAATGTGATGCCTCAAGAAATGGAATTGGTGCTGCTTTAATGTAAGAAGGAAGACCCATTTCTTTTGAAAGTCGTTCAATCAAAGGAAAGTATTTACAAAATGCTATTTATGAGAAGGAAATGTTTTAAATACTACATGCACTAAAGAAATGGAGACCTTACCTAATGGGAAGACACTTCAAGGTAAAAACTGATCATGATAGTCTTAAACACTTTTTGGAACACAGAATATCTTCAAAAGAGCAACAAAAATGGGTCACAAATATGTTGGGTTATGAATTTGAAATCATCTACAAAAAAGGGAAGCTAAATGTTGTTGCAGATGCACTCTCAAGAAAGGATGAAGAGGTGGAAGCATTGCTTTGTGCCATTTCAATTATCCAACCAGATTGGATAACTGAAGCAAGGGATGAATGAAAGAAGGACGAAGAAGTGTGGACTCTAATTCAAAATTTGCAGTAAGATCCTAGTACATCTGATAAATTTAGTTGGAAAAATGATTTCTTATAGTACAAAGATCTCTTATATATTTGCAAGAATTCCCATCTAAAAAAAAAATTCTTTTAGAATTGCACACTTCTCCTTTAGGAGGACACTCAAGATTTTTAAAAACTTACCACTGGGTGAAGAAATAATTTTTTTAGGATGGCCTTAAATCTGATATTCAAAAGTTTTTGGCGAAATTTTTGGTTTGCCAGCAAAATAAAGTTTAGAAAATTAAGACCTCGGGTCTTCTACAACCTTTATCCATTCCAAGTCAACGTTGGGAGGATATTTCAATGGATTTTGTAATAGGTTTACCTAAGTCCGAAGGAAGGAGTGTCATCGTGGTGGTAGTTGATAGTATTACCAAGTATGCACACTTTTGTGCATTATCTCATACATTTAAAGCAAGTACAGTTGATACTGCATTTATGGAAACAATTCAAAATCTACATGGAAACCCGAAGATTATTGTAAGTGACAGAGATCCCATTTTTACAGGAAATTTTTGGACGGAATTATTTTCTTTTTTGGGTACTCAATTTGATGGTCAAACAGAGATAGTGAATAAATTTTTTGAAGGATATCTTCATTGGTTTTTATCTGATAAGAAAGAAAATGGGTTAAGTGGTTACCTCTTACTGAATGGTGGTATAACACTTCCTTCCATATTACAGCAAAAATGACCCCATATATGTCACTTTATGGATATCATTCACCATCCATCACATCTTCTTTAAGGGAAAATTCTAGGGTTCAAGCAGTGGAGGATCACATCGAGCATCAACAATAAGTTCTCCAACTCTTAAAGGATAACCTAAACTGGGCACAAAATCGAATGAAACAATAGGCAGATCAACATCACAGTGAGAGAAGTTTTGATGTGGGAGACTGGGTATTTTTATGGCTACAACCATACAAACAAATGTCCCTCAAGCAAGCTAAGAAGGATAGTAAATTATTGCCAAAGTAATATGTTACTTACAAGGTTTTGAAAAATATTGGTACTATGGCATACAAATTGGAGCTTCCTGCTTCTTCGCAAGTGCATCTAGTTTTCCATGTTTCATGCTTAAAAAAGGTTATAGGGGACAAACTTCCAGTTCAAACAATATTGCCAAAACTTGATGAGGAAGGAAAAACCATATTGGAACTTGAAGCAATCAGGGAAACAAAAACTCGACAACTACAAAATTGATCAATTTCAGAGTATCTCATCAAATGGAAGAACTTACCCACTGAAGATTCTACATGGGAGGATGAGAATTTTATACAAAAACACTTGGAGCTACTCAAGCGTTGAGGAAAACCGTTTTTGGAAGGAGAGGAGCATCTTAGGTCCCTATATTACTAGTATAGTCCCTTATTTTTGTTAGTGTAACCTCCTTATTTTTATTATTGTACCCTTGAAACCCCCATATTGTTATTATTGTGCACTTAAATTATTATTGTTAGGTAAGCTAGGATTACATTGTGGCCCCATGGACTCCTATATATAGAAAGGAGGTTTTGTAATTTGTATCATCCAATAATTGTTCATTTATGTAATGTATTGAAGGTTTCCCCCTCGAAGTGGTTGATTTCTAAGGCGTTGATCTCTCTTTTCTTCTATTTTTGGAGCTAGTTTCACAACAAGGTCCCTAGTTCAATTTTGGGAATTCCCCTTTGCTTTATTCATTCAATTTCACAAGAAAATCACTTCTCTTCTACTCATCCATTCATGGGAAAATCCCCTCTTCTACTCATCCATTTTCATGAGAAAAGGATTTGTAGCTCTCCTCATTGATTTCACTGGAAGATTTATATAACAAATTATAAATAAGATGATTTCATAGGATTGTGTCCATGCCTGTCAAAGAAATGATTGCTTCAAATTCTCCAATACCATGGAGCTTCGTATATTTAATTTCAACTATATGATATATTTTCACTATATGATAGCTTTGAAACCATATGTTGGACAGATACCAATTGTTGGATAAAGACCGACCGCTCTCTAAGTGATTATCCCTATTTTTGAACTTGACCATATGATAGATTTTCTTTGTTCTTCTCAAGATAAAATATTTCTTTAAACGATACAAACTCAATGGAAGATCACTTGTCTTGGAAGTAGGATATTGGTGTCTCAATTCCATCATTCCATAACATGAATTAATCACTGAAGAAACATAAAGAGTAACATTCTACATTTTGTTTCTAAAGATAATTGTATATTCTCTCTAATGAGGCTATAACTTGGATTAAAGACATATTGTCTCTTGAGAAAATATATGTATTTAATCATAGCTATAGTCTCTTGAGAGACAAAAATGAATTATCTCTTAAGAGAAAATATTATTTTTGTTCTATAATGTCTTTATAGATACAATTATTTAAGACAATAATTTGAGACACTCACTTAAAGGCAATATCTGAGACAATTCACGTTGTTTTTGTCCCAAGTTAATACTTAAAAATTGTCTTAAATTTTTTCTGAAAACCCCGCTCTATGTAGTAATTTCGCAACCCTGAAGGTCCAACCATTGAAGGAATTGAATATAATCACCCAAATTAAATTCTCCCAACAACTTGTTATTGTTGATGGTAATTATCTTCTTAAATTATTGCACCTCTTTCATGGTGCCCACTTAGCTTTTGCAAGTAAGGATTAATATCACCATAATATCAAAGATTAGCTCCACCACAATCTATCTTTGTCACATATCCAATAATATTATTAAAGAAAATAATCTTCATAATTAATATAAATGGGAAATGTAATTTTTTTTTAATATTATTGTTATAGTTAACCGAGTATTTTATGTAATTTGTTTTCCTTCTATTAATAGCCTAACAAAAAATTTGGATTAACATCCTCCATAAGAGAATAGTTTGAAAAACAATATTTTACAAAGAACTTTTCTCGTCATAACACTTTCAATATGATTCAATGCCTCTTGGAATCCATTTTTTGTCAATGTATCATTCTCATGGCATTCAATATATATATATATATATATATATATATAGATATATATATATATATATATATATATAGATATATATATATATATATATATTTTAATACATAAACATAACTAACCTTGTAGTTATAATTTTATTATTTGAGCATTGTAAATTTATTTCTAAAAAGGATTATATCAGTGAAAAGATTATGACCGCTATTGAGAAACATTATAACTATATAAATCACATATACCGATTAACATTAATATGTGTTCTCGAATCACTAACCCTCTTAGTCTTCCATGTCTTAGAGTGCTCTCTGCACAACTTAACTCTTGCACAATGCCGTATTTTTTCTTTGAAAAAACATCCCTTCCAAAATTTCATGCTATGCATGTGGGAGATTGTTATTGATAGAACTAAGGTTTATTACAAGTCTTGACATTGTGTATTATAACCATTGATCAATATCTCATATATATTATTGGCATTGATGTGTGTTGTAGTGTTGCAGATGTGTGGTTGGTTTCATTGATGTCAACTCGTTTTCTTGGGTTGTGTATGTGTGGATGCAGGTGGCTTGTGTATGGTTGAGGTGTAGTTGATCCTTGGCATTTATACTAGTCTGGACTAGACTGGAGATGGTCCTTGGCATGTTTAGTAGTTTGGAGTAGATTGGAGATGGTCCTATTTCATGATGAGTTCAATGCTGGTGTGTTAGACTAGCTTGGAGGCATTCCCATGATGATAATATCCTTGATCATGTTGCTGCATACATATTTTCATGGCTGCTACAGGAGTTAGTGTTGAGGAGCCTTGTTAGTTTTCCTTCATGTCACGAATTAGGTCTCCACATTTTTATGTTGTTATACATTGGGCTTGGAGAGGATATACATGTGTTTGTGGATGTTTGAGATGGTTGTGTAGGTGTTGAATGATGTTTGACAGGTTCTCGAGCTGCATATTGATGGTAAAGTGTTTGTCGATCAATTTGATGGTCCAGGTGCAAGTATGGTTGTTGATTGGCATCCTAGTAAACTTAGTTTGACTTGGTGATCTGAGTATGAATGTTATTTTTGTTGTGCTAATTTTATCTTCAGATGTAAAATTTATGTGTTTATATTATGCTTGATGTACATAGGATTCCTTTTTTTTATGTGTTTCAGACAGGTAAATGAACTGCGTTTTTATGACTAAATTCAAGAGCATAAAGTATGAAATACCTATGCTGAACAACATCAAAAAAAGAACAAAAAACCATCACAATTGATCCATCAACATAGATTTTTCATGAAGGAGTTCACCCCTCCTGCGCTACATCTCCTTGGTCCAGTTTCCATGGCATGGGCCTATGTATTAGCTAAAAGGTGGAAAAAAAATTGTTTACATTCACCCACAGCTCCTGAAATATGCTTCAAAGAGTCCAGAATGTCAAAATCTATTAGAAATGACTATTCATTCTCTCAATTTGGTCTTCAACTGATCTAGGCATGGCCTTCCCTCGTGGTGGCCCTGAGTTTCCTTTTTATTAAAAGTGACAAAAAAACGTTTAGAATTACTCCCATGCCTCTACAACCTATACCAAGGGATTCAGAGCATGCCAATCTGCTAGGAATGACTCTTCTTGAGACAAAATTGGTCGAAAATTGCTCCAGATATGCTTCTTTCAAATTTTCCTAGTAATCTACCTCTAAAACTGGAGATGGATCCAATTAAGGGTGCCAAAGTTGGAGGCAACTCCTAATTTAGTGGTTCCACTGAAAAATATGCTAACTTAAATCTGAGTTAATTGAGGGATAATCTGCAATTAAAAGAAGATTAATGCATTAGGCATGTTTTATACAAATCATGGTTTAACAACTTTAAAATACATATTATGTTAATTAATCTGTGCTTAACACTTAAACTCCGCTGTTAGTTTTTCCACCCCACCTGAGGTCTTCATAGTCTAGTCGTATGGTGAGGGGGATGGCCCCCTCCAAAAACCCATCATAGAATCTGTTTGAAAAGAAATATATGTCGCATACATAATATTACAAGGACTAATACAGTGGTATCGATGTAGTTCGGTGTGTTGGCGCAGGCGAGGTCTTGGGGTTGACCCCAACCTCCGCCCATCCGTTGAATACTTTTTCTCCACGAAAATTATACGCATCCATATATGTTTAATCTGCCACCAACATTAAAACTAGACTCTGGTATTTGAACTTTGTCATATAAATATATTTTGGAGTTTGTAAAATGCATATAATATGTCACCCAATAAACATTAGTACGACCACATTTTTAATATATACATCATAATATGTTTCAGACTATGGTTTGTAATGTTAATATGCACCCATTAATACATATTCAAACCATAGCATAAAATAATTCAACCATCATGTTAAAAATGAAATTTGAACCTTGGAGTTGGAGATGGTCCACTAGAGGGGGCACGTGGCGGCCCCTGGCTGCACCACGTGTCAGCCTCTGGTTGGGCTATCCCTAACCATATAAAAAATTTCAAATTCAACCTTAGGAGGAAAACTTAAAAAAAATCTCACTTTCAAACAAAACTGATGAATGCTGCAGTGAGACTTGCCACAGTGTTATTGGGCAAAAACTGAAGAATCTTTCATGCATGTTGACTGGACTACCATGTCATCAAGCAGTCAATGTTTTGTAAATTTTTTTTTTCTGTTTAGGAAAATGAACAATAGGATCTATCTCCTTCATCCAGAATCCTTTTTTGACGAAACAAATTGTGTTGGATTCCTGGCAACGAGCTCTTCACTGCCGTCCAGTTTCTAATCAATTCTGAGCACTTTTATTTTTGAGCTTTTACACTGAGCACCTGATCATTCCTCCCCACTAGAAGCCTTTTGGACACCAAAATATTTTTTATTACTGATCATATGGATGTGGTTACTATTCCCTCACCCTTCCAGTCTCTATCCACTCAAATTTTCCCATTTTCATCAAATTTAGCTTTTCACAAAAACTTAACTTTTTCCATGTTTCTTGTGACTTTCTCTTGCTGTCATTGAGACCTTGATGCTGCAAATCCCATGAATTTACAGAGTATCAATCTATTCTTGCAAAAACCATCTTGTTCCTACCTATGTCATCAATCGAACGAAACTTAAAAACTATCTCACCTTGCACAATGTCGCCATGGCAATTCTTAGCTACTATTAATTTATACTTGCATCGACTCTTGACCAAGTATCTTCGCTATTTCTATGTACTCTTTGGAAACCAAAAAAAATAACTTGTGGAACCCATGCCTTCTTTTTCGAACCACTTTTTTGCTTTCTCTTTGACCTTTGCACTGTCTTGCACCCACATCTTTTTTCCCACACTTCTCAACACTGATGTTGACTCCTGAAAATGTTTTACATCTTGTTCACCTCCTTTCAAAGGAAACCTGTTAGAATCCTAAAACATATCATTACAAGAATAAACATCCTTTTTAAAGTTTGATTCAAAAACTCTATTTGTTTGAACATTAACAATGTCAAATTCTAACTTGCATTCACTATCCTCTTCATTTTTCCTGCATGAATAAGAGACAAACTTGTCTTCTTCTTATGTGCTCTAACTATGTACTAAATGCCATATTTAAACAAGTAATAATTATTCTCATGGAGATGAAATACTTCTTTCATATCATACAGATAAGGACTTCCCAATACAATACCTGATATCTCAAGAAACACCACATCAAGTTCAACTTCATCAAGAAAGTTTGAATTGATGGTGAATCTTAGTATGCACTTCCTTGTAACCTGTAAGTTTGAATTCTTGCATATCCACCCTAATGGATAAGGTCTTGGATGTCTAATAGTTTCAAGGTCTAGCTGCTTAACCAAGTCTTCAGAAATCAGATTAGCTTCCGACCCACTATCAAAAAGTGTATCAATATTGGTATGTTTAGAGACAACTCTAATATGGAAAAGTTCTATTCTTGTATCTTCATCTTGAGTAAAATCAAAACAATTTGAAGAAATAGTGATTTCTATGTTCTTACCTTTCAAGACCGTGGCTATAATATTTGTCTCATCTCATGAATCTGACCCTAAGGCATGTTCAACTATAGCAACATTTTTTCGCTTTTCTTCGGCTTTCAGTTTGTTTGGCTTCAACTATGGATGAAGTTTCCAATAGTGGCCCTCATCATGGACATTCTTCAAATATTGTTTACATGTGATTTTTTCCTTCTCTCTCTTGACAGAGCTATTTCTCTTTCCTCTTCCATACAACATTTCCTTTCCTTTATCCTCACTTTCATTTTTCTCATCTATGTTCTCATTCCCTCTTGCTTCTAAATGTGTGTCTTGGACACAAAATTTGTGGTATTAAAAATGATAATAGTGTGCCTAAGGTAACTGTGCAAACCCCCAATGTACTTTAACAAAGTTTCTTGAGAATATGAATTAATAATGAAAATAAGAGCTCTTCTCTGAAATTCATGAGTATAATCTTGAACACTTAGCCCTTTCAACTATCTAAAATTTTTCCAATCCATAATATCCTTTTTCATGTAATCTAAGGGATAGAATTTCCTTTTAATGGCAGCAATAAAACTTGACCAAGACATAGAGATCTTACCGTAGTTTTTAATCTCTTCTTGAGTCCTTGCTTCCCACCATACAAGTGTAGATCCTTCCATCCTCGAAGAAGCCAATTGAATATTTATGTCATCTTCATGAAGGTTATGAATTTTGCAATAAACCTCCAATTGACGTATTCAATTGTCCAATATTTTTTCATTTACCTCGCCATTATGCATTGGAAACTCAAATTTTACATCAAGTTTGAGTAACGGTGTTTTTCCTCTTGTGGCCTTTGAGTGAGTATGGGTGGTTTTTGTGGTGGAAGTGGAAGATGATGGTGATGGTGATGATGAGGATGATGAAGATGGTGGAGATGGAAGTGGCTTTCTCCACTAACCTTTTAACTCTCCTCTTCATCCTTCTTATCATCTGAAGCATCTTCTCCATTTGGAGGCTTGGAACCTTCTCCTGCCATCCTAGCAGTAAATGCATCAAACATAATTTTAACTACTATCCTTATGTCATTTAACTCTTCCTTGACACAATCCTCTTCTGAACGACCTTCTATTTTTCCAGCACCTGACATGATGGCTAAGGATTGAAGCTCAGCTTCTGGCGCTTGTACCTATTCAATATTAGCTTCTTGAGATAAAACTTGAGGTGCTTCAAGTGCAGTTGTGAGTGGAAATTTGGGTGGAGATGGTGCTCTTGTCGCTCTCCTTCTTCTTGTCCTAATCTCAGGACTTGCAACCAAAAATTTCCCTTCACCTCTTTGTAACTTTAACCTTGTAAGCATCACAAATTTGCAACCATTAAACTTGCACAAAACTCAAGCAACTATCAAGAAAAAAACCTTCCCTTTTAACCAGGCTCTGATACCAACTTGATCTAAGTATGAATTCTAGTTTTGTTGTGCTAATTTAATCCTTAGATTTAAAAATTATTTGTTGATCTTATGCTTGATGTACATAGGTTTCCTTGTTTTTCATGTGTGTCGAACAGGTAAATTAACTGAGTTTTTATGAGTGAATTCAACAACATAAAGCATGAAATACGTATGCTAAACAACAACAAAAACAATAACAACAAACCATCACAATTGGTCAATCAACAAAAATTTTTAATGGAGTTCAACCCTCCTGGGCTACATCTCCTTGGTCCAAATTCCATGGCTTCAGCCTCCGTATTCATTCTCTATTTACATTCAGCTACAGCTCCTGAAAGATGTTTCAAAGAGTACAAAATGTCAATCGATCATAAATGACTATTCATTCTCTCAATTTGGTCTTCAGCTGATCTAGGCATGACCATCCCTCTCGGTGGCCCTAAGATTATTTTTTCTTCAAAGTGACAAAAACACCTTTAGAATTGCCCCTCTGCCTCTACAAACTATACCAATGTATTCAAAGCATGCCAATCTACTAGGAATGACTATTCCTGAGCCAAATTGGTCGAAAATAGCTCCAGATATGCTTCATTCAATTTTGCCTAGTAACCTGCATCTAAAACTAGAAAGGACTCCAGTTAAGGGGCCAAAGTTGGAGGCAGCTCCTAATTTAGTGAGTCTACCAAAAAATCTTCTTACTTAAATCTGAGTTAATTAAGGGATAAGCCACAATTAAAATCGGATTAATGCGCTAAGCACGTTTTATATAAATCATGGTTTAACAACTTTAAACTATGAATTATGTTAATTAATCCATGCTTAACATTTAAACTTCGTTGCTAGTTTTTCCGCCCCACCTATGGTCTTCGTAGTCTAGTCGTATGGGGAGGGGGCTACCCCGCGGGGCTGGCCCCTTCCAAACCCACGTCTAAGAATCCGTTTGAAAAGAAATATATGTCGCATACATAGTATTACAGGGACTAATATAGTTGTATGGCGGTATGCCAGTGCGTTGGCATGGGGGAGGTTGTGGGATTCACACCGACCTCCGCCCATACATTGAATACTTTTTCTCCACAAAAACTATATGTGCCCATATATGTTTAATCTTCCACCAATATGAAACCTGACTTTCGTATTTGAACTTTGTAACATAAATATATTTTGGAGTTTGGAAAATGCATATAATATTTCAGCCAATAAAGGTTATTCCGACCAATGTTGTAATATATATGCCGCCATATGTTTTAGCTATGATTTATAATGTTAATATGCTCCCATTAGTACATATTCAAACCATAGCATAAAAAAATTCAACCATCATGTTAAAAATGAAATTAGAACCTTGGAGTTAGAGAGGGTCCACCAGATGGGCCACGTGGCAGCCTTGGCTGCACCACATGTCAGCCTCTGGTTGGGCTGTCCTTAACCATATAAAACAAAATTGAATTCAAACTTTTGAGCAAAACTTTTGAAAAAATCACTAACAAACCAAATTGGCGAATCTTCCAGTGACACTTGTCACAGTGTCATTGGGAAAAAAATGAAGAATATTCCCTGCATGTTGACTAGGCTTCAATGTCATCAACATGTCACTGTTCTATAATTTTTTTTGTTGTTTATGAAAAAAAACAATAGGCTCTATCTCCTTCATTCAGACTCTATTTTTGATGAAACAAATTGCATCAGATTCCTGGAGATGAGCTCTTCGCTGTCATTTAGTTTCCAATTAATTCTGAGCACTTTAATTTTTTAGCTTTAACACTGAGCACCTGATGACTAGGGATGGTTTTGGTGATATTGAAGTGACTTTGTGAAGCGTTTTAGATCTGTCAAAGAATTACAAAGGACCTACAGAGGCTTTTCAGTCTCTAGAAGAAGTATTTGCAGTTTTTGAGCCGATTTGACTGTGTTTTGACCATCCTTAGCCAAAGCCACAGGGAGCAAAGCTTATGGGAGTAGTTGTACAACTCCGGACGCATGGATCCAAGCCTATGGGAGTGAATGAAGCTTTTGGTCACATGGAGGATGAGTTATTGCAGCGACTCAGGTTTTTTCATGAGTTTTTCTCCGGATTATTTGCACTTCTCAACTAATTTTAGTGTTGTTGCGATGTTTTTTATTGGAAATTTTTGGTATATGGTCGGAAAATTTGGTGAGCCCTTTAGAAGGTAATCAAGGCTCAATATATCAACGGGATAATGAAGAAAGTTGTTTGATTTGGTTAATAAGCCTATCTCAACCAAATCTAAAGCATTTGAAGAGAGTTACTAAGTGATCCATAACTTGTGTCATTTATTGAGTTACTCAACACAGAAAAATGATAAATACAGGAAAGTTTTCAGTCTATCTGGTTGGTTTCTTGGAGAGTGTATGAGTATGTCATTTTCAAAGCATTGTGAGTGAGTAGATATTGTTGCAAGTACTCACAATATGTTTCACAGATATTTTGGAGATGTGTATGCAAAATTCAAAGGTGAATTGGGCTACAAAATGGAGGAGAATTGAGAGTAGAGTGTTGAGATTGTGGTGAGTATAAGAGAAGAAAAATCCTTCACTGGGTAGAGTTTTGGTTTTAGATTTTATGTGAATAATTCTAGAGTTTTTGGGTTTCTCATACTGAGTGAATTGAGAGCCGAGTATGAAACCTTTATGAAATGTGGTTCACATGGAGGAAGTGAACGTGAAGGCTTAAATATAGGCAATGACTTGGTGAATTTAGTAGTAGGAATATTTTTCTCCATACAATAGGAGTTGGAAAGTCCAATGCTAGTTGGGAGAGGATCATTTGTCATGGGAGCTTCCAACGGATGGTAGTTCGTAGGTCCATGAGAGAAACAAATTTTTGAAATGATAGTTTCCAACATACTGTAGCGGAAGCCAATCCTTCCAACTTATCGTTGTAAGCTAATACATGTAATTTTTTTCAGGATATTAATAGAATATTTGAACATCGTAATAGCAACAGGGTGGTTTTCTCTCAAAAGTATTTCCGCCAGAAATATGTGTGTTCTTTTGTGTGCATGCTTGTGTTTCTCATAGTGACTTCTCATGATTTTTATGATTTCATTTTATTGGTGCTTATATGATTTAACGAGATAATATTGTGAATGTGCATGGATAATAGATATTTAGGAAAAATTTTGAATCGGTGAAATTTTGTATAAACGCCATCACTACTGATTCACCTTCCCTCTCTTAGTAGTGAATATATTTCCAACAATTTGTATCAGAGGTAGTGATCTTTAGTGAAGCTTGAATGATTAGATCGTGGATCATGAATAGATATAGGAGTAGGATGTATCAAAATACAAGAAGTTTGAAGAAGGAATAAAATCAATCCATTGCAAAAGAAGCAACAAATTTTGATATTTCAGCCAAATAAGTTTTTTCACAAGGTAATATGTTGAAAGAAATTTTGAATTATAATTTGGATGATCCTTTTGAGTTTGATAGAGATGATGATAAGAATGTTTCTCACATTAATTTTGAATATCAATAAACAGTTATTGTAATCAAGGAATTAGTTGTTGAAGTAGGAAACCTAACCACTACATGTAAATATTAGAAAATAGTTTTGCAGATTACTGATGAGAAAGAAAATGGCCTACAAGAAGAGATAAATGGATTGAAAATTTAGCTTGAGGAGGCAAAAAATATTGAGGAAGAAATAAGAAAGTAGTATAGAATTAAGGAGGAAAAATGTGAGAGATTTGAAGCATAAGTGGTTTCACTAAGAAATTATTTAGAGAAGAAAAAATTTCACTCACTTATCAAATCAGATTGCAGCATGCACAAAGGAGAAACCAATTTAATTGCAGCTACAAGAATAACCGATGATAGAAATAGAAAAAGTAACGAGAAATGGAGACATTGAAAAAACCAATGATCAAATATGGAGCAGAAGAATAATACGCGGAAAAGGATAAAGAAGGAGAAAAAAATTGAAAAATGCTACAATTGTGGAGTAAATGGACATGAAGCAACAAATTGTGACAAAGAGATAAAATATTCCCACCTAATAAGAGAAATTGAAATGAGATTAAAAAGGAGAAAATACTACAACTCTCGAAAACGTGGACTTATGGAAATAAATTGCAAAAGTGATGAGATCTTGCCTTCTCATCAAAAGAAGCAGCCAAATGAGAAGAAACCTCAAACATGCATGTAAAGAAATTTAGACAAAATCATGTATAATATTCATTTCTATGGTTATTGTTACTCATGCAACAAGGCTATTAAATATAGGCTACATGCAATGAGTAGTAAAAGAAGGATCAAAATTTTCAAGTCTTTTCATGTATTTATTGGTCATATGATATGCTACATATGTGATAATATTGGTCATATGGCTAAGATTTGAAATAATCCAAGAAATTTTAGGCCACCATGTCAATGAATGAAGAATATTCAAAGTAGGAAAAATAAGAGGATGGTTGGACATCCGCATAGAAGAGAGAAACCACTCAAATTTTGGAGGAAGAAAGAGAAACATCGACCATCAAGAAGAACATGAGGCTTTCATGGTCTCAGGGGGATCTATGTTGCATAGACTTATTTTACATGTAGAGTAATTTTTGGTGTTTACATAGCTAGTGAAGTATATGTGAATATTTATGTTTGTTGTGAAGTTTTTTTGATGTATGCAACTAGATTTTAGTTGATGCTTATCTTTTGATGGTGGATTTATGCTACTAATGATATATCTATTGAATTTGTTGTGATGAGTGGAGATGGCACATGTTCTGGGGGGGAACTTTATATTCTTCCAATACTTCGATGGTTCCATGGTTACTTGGAGGAGTTGGCTATATGCTCCTTGCTATATGTTTATTTGATATATCATTATTGTAGGATCTTGAATTTTGGTTAAGCATGAATAGTATACTACACATGCAGTGGTCTTGCATCATGCATCTTGGGTTGGTAATTTTATGCATGCTTTGATACCATGGATATTAATATGATGATGGTACATGATGCTAATATTTATGATGTATTTTTTTCATGCTGTTGTTGCTACTACATATGGTGGTGTTGTTTTTTTTTTCATGGTGGTAGATGACGTTTTTAAGTATGGTTGTTGATGTGATACTGGCACCAACATTACATAATTACGTGCCTTTTGCTGCCGCTAGTTTCAATTTTCATTATAGATATTCATGATCCAAGCGATGGTTATTTTTGCTACCATGTATAGTTATAGAGAGCTGATATAGTGGGACAATTGATGTGATATGTTACTGCTTTATGATGATGCTGATATATGTTTTGGTTAGGCCACTATGCATTATTATGGACTTTCGATTACTTCTATTGGAATATTGATTCATGGTTGATGATTTGGAGAGGTTGATACATGTCTCTTATGTGATTTATATTGAATTTATCTTCTTTCCATAAAGAGGTCAGGTGGCTGAACAATTTTATATGTATTTGCATTATAACATTGTATTAGACATGCATAGCATTAAGAGCGATGTTGGCATATGTGTATAATGAGTCATGAGAGTTAGTTATGCTTTGTATGGGTTCTTAGTGATGTTGTTGCAACCATGTATTTCATGTATTATTTTTGTACACTCTCATACTTATCATGGTGGGACACTCTTGAGTCATGTATGCATTGAGAGAGAGTCATGTGAGTCATGGTTTAGCCACATATGGGCTTATTGATGTAATTGTATTGTCATGCATTATCATTTTGGTAGCCATATAGTAGGCTTACCTTGTACTTTTTTGCATATCATTTAGTCATAGTCCTTGGTCCATGTGGAGTATATTTTTGCATATGACAAGAAGGCATTGGAAGCCATATTTATATCAATTTACATTTAGCCATGGAGATGTTGCATTCAATGGAGTATGTTTCATCGTACTATTGTGACATGTCATCATGTAGTTGACGCTACCATGTCTGATCTGAAAGGAATATATTAGTTTGATATGATAAGTGTCTTTTCAGCTATAAAACATGTGCATAATTGTCTCCATAGTTTTCTTAAGGATTGAGAGTTTTAACCATGAAATATAGATGATTTTAGTGAATTAGAAGCAAGAAATAAGAGAAAATAACACTGAACAACAATGTATAATAGATAAATAAATCCACTCATAACATTTACACAACAAGCATGATGAAGCACTTCACCCTTCCTGGGATACATCTACTGGTCCAAATCCCAATGGCAAGTCCATCTTTCATTATGCTTAAATTTTTTTAAATACATGTGTTTACAAGCCTCTAATGGCTATTTTCTCTACACCAATGGCTCTGAAATGCTCCAATTATTCTAGAATGACTCTAAATTTACTCATATTCGGCTAAAATTGAGCCTCCAACTCATTTTCCCAGTAACTACTAGAAAAACTCTACTAATTGTGTAGAACTCCACTTGACTGGAGTTAAATTTGGCCAAAACCCACAAATTTAGGGTGCTTCAAGCTTTCGGTCAGCACAAACCGCTAAGATTAACTTTTATCGGTAGGGGGTGGCCACATGCCAACCTCAAAACCTACAGTTTCATTTAATATCAGAGTAGATCTCAAGGCCAAAACCACGGTAAGTTTTTTTAAACCCGTGTTTATGAAAATGTCGAAGCTAACCGAAACCATCGACACAACCGTAGCAATGTGATAAGGTATTGCGGTTATGATTAATGTTTGCGGAGATGGCAGGGTATTAACCATCGGTGTTAATATATTATGTTTCAATGTGACCATATACAACGGACCACCGGCGGGTTGGGATTGTTGGCGGTCCCAACTCCTAAATGTCGAAGTATTAAAATTTAAATATAACCCTTTGCCTATAGATGTTAAGAAAAATTATAGCCCAGTTGGTGGAGGTATATGTGCGCAGGCCAGAGGTTGCAGGGTCGAACCCTGCAGACCTCATAAAATTTTACACTAACCTCTTGGGGACACATGGTGGCCTCATGACTGGCCACGTGTCACCCTATAATTGGTCCACAAAAAATACAAAGTATAACCCTAAAAAAAGAACATTGCACCACTTTTCAGCCTCTGACTGGCTATCAGAAAAGGAATATTCTTCAAAATATTCCTTTTTGCTGATTTTGCACCCTCCATGTTGATTGGGCATCCCATTCAAACCTGTCGAAAATTTAGCTGTTTGGGAAATCGATCAGAATGCAATATCTCCCTCATACGAAATCGGTTTTTGAACTTTTCATGGTGCCAGAATCAGGAATATGAGATCTACGCAACCATCCTTGTTTCAACCCAATATTGTAACTTTCAATTTTGAGAAAACAATTATGAACTCCTGATCACACCTCCGCATTGGGAAGATTTTGGACCCAAAAATACTTGATTTCCTGTTTAGTAGATGAGGGTAAAACTCCCTCACCTTTCCAACTTCCATCCACTTTGCCTTGCTTGGCTTATTGCCTTTGAGCCCAACTTGAAGGTAGTGAACACTTCCCCTCTTGGATGCTCTTGTCCTCCTGTCAAGAATTGTATCTTCCTTGAGCTCATCCAAAAATTTTGGTGAGAAATATTCAATAGAAGGCAACTGAACATCACTTCCTTGATCATCGATCAAAGGTGGCTCGTACAAACATAAGTTTTCAACATTAAGAACTGAATACATTTGCATATGTGAAGGCAAGTCAAGTTGAAATGCATTCTTACCAACTTGCTTTATGATCTTGAATGGACCATATCAAATGGGTTTGAGATTTTTTCCTTCCCCTTGCATTCTATCTTTTCTTATGTGCAACCATACCTCATCTCCTTCTTGAAACTTGTGATCAACTCTATGTTTTTCATGCCTCTCCTTGTATTTTCTTTGACTTTTCTCAAGATGTTCTTAAACTTGGTGATATATAACCTGAATTTTCTCAATGAACTTTTGAGCCTTGTCAATATCACTATGGCCATCAATTGCGATATCCTTCCCAAATATGAAGTCTAATGGAGATTTTGGCAAATACCCAAAGCATACGTCAAAAGGTGATGTATTTGTAGAAGAGTGCTTTTCCCGGTTGTAAATGTGCTGAATGTAATGTAGTTGCTCATCCCACAAATTAAGATTTTTGCTACAATATCCTCTCAATAGATGCACAACGGTTCTGTTCACCACCTCAGTTTTTCCATCAGTTTCCAAATGAAAAGCATCACTCTTTTTCAACTTTGTGTCCATCGTACTCCAAAGATTGGACTGAAAATTACCAATTAACCTGGAATCCATGTCACTAACAATAGAAGTTGGCAATCCATAATGAACCCATACATGTTGAAAATAAAGTACAGAAGTTCGTTCAACAATAATGGTTTTATTACATGGAATAAGTATACACATTTTACTGAATCTATCCACAAATACATAAAGATAATCATGTTCTTTTCTTGACATAGGTAGAACTCCAACAAAGTCCATGGAGATAATCTCCCATGGCCTTGACGGTACCGGTAGTGGCGAGTACAACCCAAGCTTCCCTATTTCTAGGCTTGCTTGTTACACACATATAACAACCTCTTATAAAACGTGACACACTATCTATCATGCGAGGCCAATAGAAATACCTCTTTAGATGTGCCATTGTTTTTCTAACCCCAAAGCGTCCAGCAATAAGAGATGAATGAGCTTCTCTCAAGACACTTAACCTCTCTCTTTATGGTATACACAGTTTTCCCAAATGAAATAGCAAATTGTTATGCATGTGATAATCATTTTCTTCAACTTGATTCCCTTCCCTCAAACTATCATACACATCTTGGAAATCAACATCATGTGCATATTGTTCTATGTAACTCTCATGTAAAATAGAATCATTTTTTAGTAAAGTAGATGCATTAATAATCGGTCTTGAAAGCATATCAGCAACTTTATTGAAAATACATTTGTTGTACCTTATAACCAACTAAAATTGTTGAAGAAATCCCATCCACCTGAAATGTTGTCATTGTTGCAATTTGTTTGTGACTGCAAGTACTGTAATGGTTGGTGATCGATATGCATAATCGCCTCTTTACCCATAAAGTAGTGTTTCCACTTCTTGATGCTTTGTACCAATGCATACATTTCTTTGTCATATTTAGGATAATTAGTTACAACACCATTGAATGTTTCAGAAATAAAAGTGATAGGCTTACCATGGTACAAAAGTACTGCGCACATGGCATAATCACTAGCATCAGTTTGAATATTGAATGGTTGTCTCAAATTTGGTAATGAAAGAACTGGAGCTGAACTGATCTTGTATTTTAAAGCTTCAAACACTTGCCATTGTTTTCATCCCCATTGGAAACCTTTATTCACACTTGTCACTACATGCATAGGAGCTACGATGGTAGAAAAGTTAGCAATAAAATTCCTCTAATACTGAGTTGCACCTAAGAAAATTCTTACCTTAGTTACTATTTTGGGTGTGGGCCAATTCACAATGGCTTCAACTTTAGAAGGATCAATTCTCAACTCGCCTCCTCCTACAATGTGTCCCAAATAAACCAAAGAAGTCTTTCCAAACTCACACTTTGACATCTTAAGAAACAATTTCTCTTTCTTCAAAACATCAAGCACTCTATTCACATGCAAGGCATGCTTTTCTCTTGTTTTGCTGAAAATAATTATTTCATCTAAGTACACAATCAAAAATTCATCAAGAAATGGACGCAAAACAACACCATACACACATGAAAGTTTCCGGTGCATTACACAAACCAAATGGCGTAACCAACCACTCAAAGAGTCCTTGTTTGGTTTTGAAAGCAGTTTTCAATACATCACTTTTTGCAATTCTTACTTCATGATATCCACTTCGTAAATATAAATAGTGAAAAAAAATTCTTTTTTCAGCTGATTAAGAAAATCATCTATCCTTGGGAGTGGGTATCGATTCTTTACCGTTATCTTGTTCAAAGCTCTGAAGTCTACACACATGTGCCAAGTCGTATCTTTCTTTGGAATCAAGACTATGGGTGAACCGCATGGTGAGATGCTTGGCCTTACGATTCCTTAGTCCAACATCTCCTTGATTTGCCTCTTTATTTTAGAATTCTCCATTATCAACATGCGATACATGCTGATGTTTGGAAGAGGACAATCTTGCTGCAACTGAATCTCATGTTGAATCTCCCTTTTTGGAGGCAATCTTGTTGGCTCCTGAAACATCTCATGACGTGCATCGACTACATCATATAAATCTCATTTAAACTTAGGATCACAACCCTCAAATGATTCATGATTAACATCAACTTTAGTCATAATCATTAGAAGAACAAAATTCTTACTTGAATTTACTAGCCTTTTTACATGTCCAACATTTACCATAGCAATGTTTGTCTTCTTGTGATGTGCTCTAACAATGTACTCCTTGCCATATTTGAATAAATGGTATTTTTTCTCATGGCAATGGAATATTGCTTTCCTTTCATACAAGTAAGGACTTCCCACCAAAATTTACCCAAACCAATGCAGACTAATCAAAATGAGAAAAATTCTTTCAAAATTCAAACTCAAAGAAAAAGAAAACTAAGTTCAAAACAAAGTCCCCAGTGGAGTCGCAATTTTTTTAGGCATATGAATCGTTCTTGTGGACAAGAAAGATCTCCCTAGTATCACAAGGATAGCTAGAAACAAACAGGACAAATGTAAACTGTTTTCTCTAGATTATATATGATTTAGAATTTTCTATGATGAAGAAAGGACCTACCTATGATCCAATGCTAGTTGAATTCTTCTTTGTCGTCGCTCCAAGAAGTCACCTCTTAAGATCTGCAAACAAAGACATGGAATAGAATCAAAATAACCTACAACATATACCAATTCAAAAATCATAAATCTATCTTAATGATCAAGGAATTTAAGAAATAATTCATTCAAGTAAATACATAAACAACTTATTGAGAAAACATGATCCAGTTTTATTATATTTAAATACAAGAAGGGGTCTTACAACCGCGTTCCCCTTGATGTCGTACGGGTCCTTCCGGGGTCCGGAACAAGCGTTTTCCTTTGGTCTGAAAAACCCTTCCACTCTTTGAACTAGCCTAACTATGAGTATGTAATTGTTCTCGCAGCTAGCAAAAAGAGTATGTTTATTCAAAAATTCCCTTCTCTATCGTAGCTACCAAGTACAAAGCAAGTACTAAGTATATACAAAATGGATAGAGAAGTTTTACATATATGAGAATGTACCCTTGAGACTGAACCAAAGCTTCAATTTATAGGAGAAGGAAAGTGGTTACAGCTCCAAATTGGAAGGGATAGTGTCCCCTTATTAAGGGATTAAGTTCCGAAGACCAAGGAATAGGCTCATTTTGTGAAGGAATAAATGTTCATGATAAATGGAGGGAGTAAGGCTTCGACTGGATAATGCCTTCTAGAAGCTTCTAGCTGGGAGAATATTCGACCCGCTGGGCTTCTAGAATTTACTTTCACCTTCAATTTACCTTTTATAGGGGTCCACACTTTTAGTGAAGAAAACATGTATTCGACTTCACATTTTTTAGAGAAAAAGGGTACGGTGTTGCTGGTAAGGCTAAGGAAAAGTGCGGTACAAGTGTTTTTATGATTTTTACAAGCTTTTCTCCAAATTCAGGACTTGGTTTAGGAACTTTAGGGTTGTAGACTTCTAAGGGAGCATTAGATAGGTATTCATGAACCCATATAGAAAGTAACATGTCATGGTGAAAAAATAATGTATAACACATATTTAATTCACATGCAATGATCAGTCATGTAACTAATAATTTACTATTAATAGTTGCATGCATGTTAGTTCTGATGGAGACCCAGTTGAGACAAAGGTTAAAGGGATGTTAACTATAAGTGGTATTATTAGCAGGATGCCCACATGCAGTAAAAAACCCATAGGATTTACCATGAGATTTGCACAGATTTGGAAGGATGAATTTCCTAAAGAATAGGGATAGCATTCCACATGAATTGTGCAAGAAAGGAAGGTTGAGCAGAGGTTGAAAACTGACTAAGTGTTGGTCGATTTGTCTATATCAGTGTGAGAAATTTGTGATAGTGTAGGAGACTCTTGTAGGAAGAGTGTATTGTAATTCTTTCACGATTCCTTGGTGAATATGCAATAGAAGATAGAGGGATTCTGAGTAGCAAGCTTTCCCTGGGAAAATATATGTGTTGTGGTTTGATTTTCTTCTTTCTTTACTTGTTGTGATTGGCGATCGTGTTTATTTTCCGCAATTAATTTGTAGAAGGATTCAGTATCGTGCTTTATCATATCACATGTTCGGATTAATTCAATTGGTATACATATTGTTTGTATAATTTCTACATGGTATAAGAGCACAAGAAATTACTATAGTGGAGAAGAAATTGAGTTTGTGTTGAATATCATTCGAATTTTTAGAAATATTCTTTGGTGCGACACACAGATCAAGATGGATTTCAATGGCTTCAGATTGGAATATGCACTCGAGGTAAATTCTAATTATATTTTGTTGAAAGACATGATGGGGGAAGTTTTGGATGACAACGGGTTGAAAGAATTCATTGATAGTGACATTCCCAAACCTGCAACAGCAGATGCCACTCTTCTTGGAAAAAGAAGGTTGAAAAGCCAAGGAGGATCTTATTAGAGGGAGTATGAGACCACATTGTCTTGAGTCTCCATGGAAAAGTGACACCATATGCAATGTGGAAGGCTTTGATAGATGTGTTTCAGAGTATTAGTGACCACAGAAAATTGGCACCGAAGGACAACCTTAGGAAAATAAAAATGGAGAAATGTGACACTATTCCGAAATATTTAACCAAGCTTTTCCAATGTCAATATGAGCTTGGGAGTGTTAGAATTACTATAGCGGATGATGACTTGGTGAGCCTAGCTCTTCTATGCCTTCCCAAGAGTTGGCATAGTTATCAGGACTCTGTCAATGGGAGGGAGAAGATACTAGATTGGGAGCGACTTTTTTCATATTTGGTAAAAGAAGAATTCAGTTGGAATACCAGGGATGGATCCTCCTCTAAGATAGATGATGAGGGAAATTGCACCTTGGTTGGTAAGGTGAAGAAGGGGAAGGGAAAGAAATCCTATTCCAAATATGAGACCGACAAATAAGGAAAGAAGCGCGACATGTCTAGAGTGAGGTTTTCTCACTGTCATGAGCATGGAAATTATGCCACTAATTTTCCACATAAGAATAAGAACAAGAAGGCTTCAGGATTTGCAGCTAGTGAGGCTTTGACCTCCCAATTTGAGTTGGACTTCTCGCTCATCGCATGCATGGTGTCTAATGTGATGGGACCAGTGTGGTACTTGGATAGTGGTGCATCCTTCCACATGACGGGAGAAAAATAAATTTTCAGTAGCTTGGAGGAGAAGGATATCCAGATGCATATCGAAATCGGTAATGACGGGAGGTACAACGCTACCGATATTGGTACATTTACCTTCCAGAGATAGTCAGTTAAACACTTCTTATTAAAATATGTCATGCATGTACTAGACTTGAAAAAGAATTTAGTTTCAGTTGTTATGTTGGAGGATAGAGGTTATGATGTGGTTTTCAGTGAAGGGAAAGCATTCCTGAGTCACAAAGCCATAGGAAAAGCCAAGAATATTGGGATTTGTGTGAAGAATATCTACAAACTTGATGTATATGGCTACGCAACATTGATGGGTAAATATGACAATGTGGTGAGCCGAGATGAGGATGAGCTATGGCACAGGATATTCGGCCATCTACACCATGGAGCTTTGAAGGTAATGCAACAGATATCTACGAGGATTCCAAAGCGTACTCTTGCATAAATAGACACATGGAAGGGATGTACCATGGGGAAGTATGCAAAGGCCATTTTTCATGAGAAGGAGAACTAAGTAGTGGAAATCCTTGAGAGAGTTCACTCAGATGTCTGTGGACCATTCTCTACAACTTTGAAAATAAAGCACAAGTATTATGTGATCTGTGTTGATGATTTTTCTAGAAAGTGTTAGATCTACTTCATACAAAAGAAAGATCATACGTTCTCAAAATTTTGTGAGTTCAAAGCACTGGTTGAGAAAGACATGGGGAAGCATGTGAATTCTCTGAGGAATTAAGATGGTGTTGAGTACATCTCTAATGAAATCAATAACTTCTGTAGCAAAGAAGAAATTCAGAGAGATTTGATTGTGCCTCATAACCTACAACAAAATGGGGTCACAAAAAGAAATAATAGAACAATTGTGGGTGTGGCACGAGCGATGTTGCATGATCAGGGCCTATCATTGCATCTGTGGACAGAGGAATGAAACACATTGGTATTTGTGAAAAACCATAGTCCTCATCGGATTCTTGGCATGAGTACACTAGAGGAGGCTCTTTCTAGTAAGAAACCTGATATTTCATATTTTAAAATTTTTGGCTCATCTGTCTATTTCCATGTCACCAAATATTCTAGAAATAAGTTAGAACCAACAAAAAATATTGGGATATTTGTGGGGTACATTGATACTCCTCACAAATATTAGGTGTATTTTCCAAACAACATGATGAATGTTGTGAGATGTGATATAAAATTTTATGAGGGGAAAGCCATGCAATTGTCTCTTAAGAGGCATCTTGATTTCCATGCAGATCAGGAACTCTTGGATACAAAGGATGAACCTCAAGATATGGGGGAGCCACATGTAGAGGATCATGGAGTGGCAGAAAAAACTTATGCAAATCGATCCCCGAGACATGGTATAAAGTGGACCACGGAAGCTGATAGATTGAGACTTTATGCGGCAGAATATGTAGGAGCACCCACTTCATTGTGCAGAAAGAGACAGTATCCAGATAGGTTTACTGGCTACGTGGCTCTTATGAGAAAGTGTATTGTGACAGATCATCCTCTTTTGAGGAAGCACTGCAAAAACCAATTTGGGTTGATGCCATGGTTGAGGAGTATTACTCCATCATCAAGAAAATTACATGGGAATTTGTCCCAAGACCAGTCAGAAAATGAGTGGTTGGATCTAGATGGATCTCTAAGGTGAATCAAGTAGCATATGGGAGTGTGGAGAAGTAAAAAGTTAGATTTGTAGCCCGGGGATTATGACAAGTTGAGGGGATTGACTATGAGGAGACATTCGCACCGGTTCTGAGGTACTCATTGATTAGATCTATCCTTGCACTCTCAATGCAAATGAGGTGGTAGATACATTAGATGGATGTGAAATATGTGTTTCTCAATGGAGTTATTGAGGAAGGAGTGTACATAGAGAAGCCAAATGGTTTTGAGACCTTTGACAGTGAGTCCCATGTGTGTAGACTCAAGAGAGCACTGTATGGGCTGAAGTAAGCACCTCATGCTTGGTACACAAGGATTGACAACTATTTCACTGGGTTGGGTTTCACTAAAATTGAAGCAGATCTAAACGTGTACCAGATTGTTGTGATGTTAAGTTTTTGATTATCGTACTTTATGTTGATTATCTTATTTTGACAGGTGATGAACATCTCATAATTTCTTGCAAAGAGGATCTTGCAAGAGAGTTTGAGATGAAGGACATGGGAGTCCTTCACTATTTCCTTGGATGGAAATATGGCAGCACGATGGGGAGCTCTTTGTTTCTAAAGGAAAGTATGACAAAGAGATTATGAGAAAGTTCCACATGAAGAGTTGTAAGCCCATGGAGACTGCTCTTGCAGGAAACTGGAGGAAGGAGGATGCTAATTCAAGTGAGGTAGTGGATGCTATTGTTTACATGAAGCTTGTGGGTTCATTCATGTACTTGGTGAACACCATACCAGTCATTTTATACCGAGTTAACCAGCTAAGTCAAGCTATGGTTAAGCTGATCAAGCTCTTTTGGAAGACGGGGAAGCAGGTATTGAGATATCTCCTGGGCACTACAGAGTATGGATTATGGTACAGACAGATAGAGGGAGTGAGGCTTCACGGCTTCACAGAAAGAAAAATCACATTAGGAGGGATCTTTAGCATAGGATTGACAATAGTTTCTAGGTACAACAGGAAGCAGAGATCTATGGCACTCAGTTCAGCCGAGGCAAAGTACATGGAAGCCAGCCAGGATGATGCATGTGAGGCCATCTGGATGAGAAATATTCATGTTGGTTTGTTTGGTGATCAGATGGATCTGACGGTGATACATTGTGATAATCAGAGTTGCATAAATATCTCAGTTAATATGGTATTCCATGATAGGTCCAAGAATATTGACATCTGGTACCACAATATCAGATATTGTGTTCATAGATGCATTACGTTACTTTAGTACATTCCCACAGAAGATCAGGATGCAGATATCCTGATGAAGGCGCTCGCTAGGAGAAATTTCAGATACCATAGAGGTAGGATCAGGGTAGATGATAATACCTTTCTTGTTGAGAGGGAGTGTTGAGAAGTCTACAAGAAATGTGTGTCTAATTTAATTTCCCTCAATTAAATTGGACAATAAAATTTAATATTATCTCATAATCACTTGTAATATTTAAATTAGTTTGATAAACTCATTTAGCTCATGAATTTCAAGTTGAGGGTGGTTGATGACGCATGCAGAATGATTTTATTAGTTAGTGAGTCCAAGTTGAAATTAGTGCATTATTTTAATGCAAGAGAAATTAGTTAACTCAATTAATTGAGTTACAATGAGTTTATCTAGTTGTAATTTTTTGTTGCACTAGTGAGAGGTCAAGTGAATTAAATCAGATTTAATTCACATGCAGTGATGAGTCATGCAACTGATGATTTACTATTAATAGCTTCATGCATGTTAGTTCGGATGGAGACCCAATTGAGACAAAGGTTAAAGGGATGTTAACTACTAGTTGTATTATTAACAAGCTTCCTGCATGAAGTAAAAAACCCATAGGATTTCCCATGAGCTTTGCAGAGTTTTGGAAGACTGAATTTCATAAATAATAGGGATTGCATTCCACATGAATTGTGCAAGCAAGGAAGGTTGATCAAAGGCTGAAAATTGGCTAAGTGTTGGTAGATTTTGTCAGGATCAGTGTGAGACTGTTGTGAGAGTGCAAGAGACTCTTGTGAGAAGAGTGCATTGTAATTATTTCATGATCCCTTGCTGAATATACAATAGAAGATAGAGAGTTTTTGAGAAACAAGATTTCCTCGGGCAAATATTTGTGTTATGGTGTGATTTTCTTCTTTCTTTACTTGTTGGCATTAGAAATCATGTTTATTTTCCGCGATTAATTTGTAGAAGGATTCAATATCTTGCTTTAGCATATCGCATAATCAGATTGAATCCATTGGTATACATATTGTTTGTATAATTTCTAGTCTTACATACCAATATTTATTTCTAAGTTAGGGATTTATAAGATTAAACACATTCATAGAATTATATTTTTTCAAAATATATAAATACTGGATTAGTAAAATTATCTAAGATATTATGGGGAATATAAAAAGGGATCTCATGGTCCACCCAATTGTAAGCTAGTTTGTCACCTAGATAACCTTGAGTTTCACCCCTTCTAGTTAGAGAATTATTTTTCTGAACAATTCGAGAGAGTAGCTCCTTGTAAACCTAAGCAAGTTCATCCTTTTATTTGAGGGTTCCACCAATCATTCTCTCCCACTGGTGTTGTTTGGAAGCTATTGTCTTTCTCTCCCAAAATAATTTCAATTAGAAACTAGACTCATGGAATTTATCCTCAACCATTTATCTCGAGTGTGAGTATTACTCTAGGCTATTGGATTTTATCTCCAGCAATAGTCCTCTAGTCTGAAAAAAATTCTTAACTTTTCTATGCTCCCTTTCTCCTCTTTTCTCTCCTGAGAATGGGAAAATGTGGAATTTTCCTCTTTTGTTACTCCCACTTCTTGGGGAATAACTATTTCTCCAAACGTTTCTCTAACTCTTAAGGATTTAGCTATAGCTAATAGCCATTTACATATTCTCAATAATATTAGTAAAATAAAATTCCATTTCCCTTTTTGACATATAAATATATATCTTTGTTTAATAAAAAAAACATATTAATTTCATCAATAAAATTCTCTAGTTCAACTATATTTCAAACTTTAACCAATAGATTCTTGAATCATATCATCGGGATATCTCCCCCATAAAAAGAGACACCATCCTTGGTATTTTCCAAAATTCCTTTCTTCTTTGGAATAGCATTGGGAAAGCGTCTTTCATTTATTCTTCCAATTTCCATGTTGCCTCTTGTAGCCCAAAGTTCTCCTATTTCACTTCGACTCAGGGAATGGTCTTCTTTCGAAGAGTGATTTCCCTCTAATTGAGGATTTGTACAGGTTCAACTTGGAACACTCCTTCTGGTTCTACCTGCACATCATTCCAATTCATTATATGTTTAGGATCAAATATATTTCTTTTAAAAAATAAACATGAAATGCATTATGTGTTTTAACATAAAATGGTAAAGCTATTTGAAAATCCACTAACCCAATTATGGCCAATATTTTGAATTGCAAGCAATACAAAGGAGACAAATTAACACTTTTCCCTAGTTTTGGAGAACTTCTCTTGGGTCATACTTTAAATATATGTGATCTCCCAGTTGGAACTACCTAAGAGTTATTTTGAGATCAACACATCTCTTTTGTTGGTCTTGAGCTTCTTTTAAATTTTGTCTAATTTTTTCTTACCATATGCTCAATTTCTTGAAGTATTTCGGGTCTAAATATTTCCCTATCCTTAGGGTGACTCCAAATTAAGGGTACCTGACATTTCTTTTCGTATAGAGCCTAAACAATAATCATCTTTAATGAGGCTATTACGTATGCAACATATCATCTAGGACTCGATTCACCATTTTAGTTTTCCCATCTGACTATTGGTGATATGTTGTACTAAAATTTAGTTAGGTGCCCATGCCACTAAACAATTCTCTCCAAAAAATTGAAGTAAATTTTGGATCTCTATCTATGATGACTACCTTATGTATGACATGCAATTTAAAAATTTCTCTCATAAAAATATAAGCCACTTGTGCAGCTTTGTAGGTAGACTTCATAGGGATGAAGTGAGATTCCTTCGTTAATTTATCAACCACCACCAGTATGGATTCATGTTTCCTTCTCGTGTGGGGCAAGCCTATAATAAAATCTAGGGAGATCACCTCCCAGTTCCATTCCAATATCAGTAATGGATGTAACAATCCTGATGGATGTTGGTGTTTATTTTTTACTTGTTGGTACTCTTGGAACTACGCTAGATATTAAATCACCTCCTTCTTCATTCATGGCCAAAATAACTCATTTTTTAGGGTTGTAATTAATTTTTGGTACTCAGGATGTTGTGAAAAGGGTTTTTTATGATATACATCTAATAATAGCTACTTAATTCGTTCTTGGTCTATAACATATATTAGGTTCTTATAAATCAATAACCCTTCTTTACTAATTTGATAATCAACCCACTTTTCAAGTTCAATAATACTATGTAAAATTGCATAGATCTAATTATAAAATTGATCCATGAAATTTTACCTTTTAATTTTTTCCCACAAATATGTTTCATTATGACTAATAACAACTCCACATAAATGTTTTACTTTTTTACTTAAGGCATCAACTATCTTATTTTATTTACCTTTCATATGTTTAATTTCAAAATCATTCTTTATTAGAAAAGCCATGCACCTGGCTTGTCTTGCATTCATTTCAAGCTAACTTAAAAATTACTTCAAAATTGTGTGGATTGCAACTAAGGTGAATTTTCTTCCAATAAAGTACCGACTCCACATTTTTAGGGAATGTATAATTTTTGTTAGCTCTAGATAATAAATTGCATAATTATTTTTGTGCTCCTTTAATTTTCGTGATTCATAGGCTACTACATGCCCTTCTTGCATGAATGCACCCCCCAAACTGTTAAGGCATGCATTTATGCCTACTTCGAAGTCATTCTTTGGATCAATTATTCTTTGTACTATGGAGACTATTAATAATTTATTTCGCTTTCCAATTAAACTCTATTGGAACTGTTGAGTCCATAAAAAATTTACCCCTTTTTTCTCCAAAGAAGTTATATGATGTGCCAATTTGGAGAAACCCTCTATAAACCTTTGGTAATAGCTAGTTATGTCCTTAAACAATATGATGTGTACTACATCCTTTGGCACTGACCATTCGATGATTTCCTTCAATTTTTCAGGGTCCGCAAATAATCCTTCTTTTGAGATCACATGCACCAAACATTGTATCTTATTTTGAAATAATTCACATTTGTTAAGTTTTTTATATAGTTGGTTTTCCCATAGTGTTCATAACACTATCTATAAATGTTTTTTTCGTTTTTCCAACATTTTAGAATACACCAATATGTCATTAATGAATATTAGCGCACACTTATCTAGAAACATGTTAAATGCGTTATTCATTAGGCACATGAAATTGGTTGGCTCATTCGTGAGCCGGAAAGGTAGCCTTGTAAGTTCATAGTGCCCATATCTTGTTCTAAATGTTGTTTTTGGTATGTCCTCTTCTCTCATCTTTAATTGATGATACCAAGAACAAAGATCTATTTTGGATAATATCGCTTCCCCTTTTATTTGGTTCAAGAGATCATGGATATGTGGCGGGGGATATTTATTTTTATATTGTTAATTTGTTAAAGTGTCAATAGCCTATACACATTATAAGTGTCATGTATTTCTTCTTAACAAAGAGAACCGATGCACCCCATGGGGATACACTGAGTCTTATATTTCCTTTACTTAATCATTCTTGTAATTGAATTTTTAATTCCATAGGTTGAGGTATAATCATGTGATATGGGTCCTTGGTAATCAACGCCACTCATGGTAATAATTCAATACTAAATCCCATCTCTCTCTTAGGGGTAAACCATAAATTTCCTCTACAAAAAGATATATAAAATCCCTCACTACTTCCAAATCATCTATAGTTTTAGATGCCTTATTTAGGGTTTAATTTTCCAACTTTATTGCAAACAATAGACACCCTCTTTTGGATGCTTTCCTCAAATCTAAAGTTGATATTTGACATAAAAATAGAAACCTAGGAATTCCTTTAATGA
Organism: Pinus albicaulis; assembly: GCA_034641835.2. Taxonomy (NCBI): domain Eukaryota; kingdom Viridiplantae; phylum Streptophyta; class Pinopsida; order Pinales; family Pinaceae; genus Pinus; species Pinus albicaulis. The sequence goes on from CM076570.1 coordinate 214,018,054, forward strand.
ATCTACTTTCACTTCCATCAGTGGCATAGGAAATAATTTACTCTAATAAATTAACCAAGGCCTTATGAATTTCCATCCAATCCATTCCTATCATCACATCATAAGATTCCAATGGTAACACATATAAATTCACTACATTTCATTTTCTATTCAGCATAATTGGACAAGATTTAATATTGTTGGTAACTCTCATTTTTTCACTGGTAGCCAATTGAACAAGCCAAGGATTTAAAAAAAAGATCAGTTACCAATTTATAAATTTCTATGATCTTATGGCTAATATAGATTAAACTAGCACCAAGATCAATTAACAAAGAAATAGGTTAGTCAAGAATTATACCTTCTATTTCTACCATGGTGGATTGGTGTTCTTCCGGTCACTCCTAAAGTATTTTGATAATACATGGCATGTTTCAGGCTATTCCATTGATAATTGAAGCTTCTTGTATATTCTAGAGGTATTATATAACTTTTGTGTTATAACGAATATTCATCAATAGATGGGGCTCACTGCATGCCTAGCATTTCAATGGCCCCTTTTCATTTCCATTAAATGTATTTTTTTATTCAACTTGCTTGGACCCCACTTGGGTTTGTCCTCAATATTTCTGAGTCTTTCCATTATTTTTATTAAAATTTCGACCCTGTGCTCCTTTACTGGCTTGCTTAAGTAGTCCAATTTTCCCTCCTTTATTATTTTGCAGCATGCTTTCTTTCTTCTTACCATGCCATACCTTTGAATTATCATTTATTTATTTAATTTTATAGTAATAGATTCTTTCTTCGTGAATAATTTCATCAATAGAATTTGGATTATCATTCTCTATATGTTCCTTGAAGGAAAGGGGAAGTAATCTTATAAATCATTGAATCTTTTCTTTTTCCTCTTTTATATAAGGTGCGTAACTGTAACAACCTATGGTTAATTTTCCATGTAAATAAAATAAGACGAAGGTCATGGGACACATATTCCAAGTTGAATGGTGGGAAAAACATTATAGTAGGCATCACTTGTGGTTTGACTAATGAGGAAAATGAAAATAGGAAATAAATGACTTTTAATTATGAAAATAAAGGAAAATGGGAGAAAATGAAGGTGAATAGACTCAAATTTGCATGTCAGAAGGGAAACTAGAGGGAAAAAGAAGTAGAATTAAGAAAACGAGACATCAATAATAGAAAAAGGCATCATAGAATCAGTTTATGTCTTTTGTGAGCTCATTTTTGGCTCTCTCATACACTCTTGCACACTCAGACAATTATTGGAGAATTCTAGCAATCACTTGGGTTTTGAGAAAGCAAGAAAGGAAGCACCAGGAGATAATTGGATCAAAAAATATGGTAAACATACTTCTAGGTAATAGGTTGCATGTTTGATCTCCTTGTTGATTTTTGGCTGCAAGGTATATGCACGTGGCTCCTTCGTTATGTGTTGTTATTGGCATGGGGATAGATAGTCATGGTGTAGTGGGTTTACCATTATGGTTTTGTAATTGGTTGTCTAGTTTCCTATGGTTTTCAGATGGAATAAATGCTCTGAAGCCCTGAATCAACTTTGGTTCCTTCGAGGTTGTGGGTTGATTTACTAGTTCCTTGAGCCTGTGGGTTAAGAAAAACACTCTGGAGCACTGAATACTTGGAGGCTGCGAGTTGAGTTACTAGTTCTTGGAGCCCTGGAAAACTTGGATAGAGACGAATTTGGTTGATGTTAGTGATTTCTGGATCATATAGGTGAGATCACCATGTTTGAGGGTTGAGGTAGTTTGGCCTCTGGAAGCCCTTGTTGGTTCTCTGTTAGATTAACCCTTATGATACCACATTCATGCTTGGAATATGGTATGGGGATGATTGGATGAAAGGGAATTTTTGTTCAACCCAATTTATAGTCGGATGGTACATGGAAACTCCTAACTTGGTTCTCATTTTCGTATGTTAATATGAGTTATTTTCATATTGTGATCTATGAGAATTTTTAATGGTTATTATGGTGATCTTATGGTTTATTTTTCATAGTTTTTATTCTAAATATATGTTGGTTATATACATGGTTTTATGATGTCCTCTAGTTATGGCTCATATTCATGACTTGATAAATTACAAGATGGTTGATGAATGCATGGGATAATAAGTGTTATTGCAACTAGCATGAGAGGGAATTGAGATTTCTTGGTATTTCTCAGATAAATTTTATAATTTTATGATTAGATATGCATTCATGAACTATAGCTTATATTTTTTTTCCTGTGTTTGAAAAAACGTCTATCTTACATTAGACATGTATTGGTTAAGATCTAGCTCAAGTTCTATATTTTTAACATTTTTATACTTCTTGAAATGATTTTAGAAAGTTACAGGAAGTATCAGGAAGTGGTCTGGAGGCTTTCATAAAAACGTGGCATAGATCTTGTGAGTGCATGGATTGAAATAAGGACTTTGGGTCATAATCGCTCGCAGTCAGGCCTATGCATGTGGCTATAGCCTCCTAACAACATGCATGTAGTTTTATGGGTGTAGCTGGGGACTATATCTTGTGAAAATGATTTCCAGCTCATGGATTGATCACTTGGGGTGGTTTTCAGGCTCCTGAGTGGTATATAGTCCCTAATGGATGGCTATAAGTTTTAGGTTAGTCAACCCCACTTCCATAGATAGAACTTGGACATCAAGTCATATGATACTGACACTCAGCTCTTTTTTATCCTGGAGAGATTGTAAAAGTCAGTGAATGTGTGAGGGGGTGTTACAAGGTGGTGTCAGAGTGGGTTCCATTCTCTTTTGGTAATATCTGATACCACACGGTCATATTATATCTTTTAGGTTCAAATTATTGGACTGGATGCGCTAAATGCATATTGTTATGCATGCATGTCATTTTTTAATGTGTTCGTCATGCATGCATGTATTTTACTTCTTATTATGATCATGATATTTGTGTACGATTTGATATTATTGTGAAGATTATATCATGCTAATATAGACTAATGTCTGCATATGTGATTACCTCCCCTAAACTTCATTAAGTTATGATTTTTATTATGTCTCTATTTGGTTGATCTAACATGAAATTTTTGGAGGAGATAAAATATCAAAGATAAATACAAAAATGGTGGAATATAGTCCACATGACTCCCCGTATAGGCTTGATGTAATTCAATGAAATGGGATAGGTTAGTTAGGGAACATGGAGAATAGTACTCTCTTGATATAGCAGAGACCTGAAAAGTTTGAAGGAAGAAATCAAAAGTTGTAAGGTAGATAATAACAATGTTATTGAAACATAGGAAATGCTTTCAAAAGCTCAGGAAAAGCAGACAAAGGTTTATGAAGTCATCCTTTAGAGCCTTACATATTTGTAGAAATAGGGAAAATTTAGGACTAGCCATGGAAATGAAGAAAGGACTAATGATGCATATGGTAGTAGGTCTCGATCAAGACACATGTTAGATAGAGATGACATAGTTAGAGGTGGGAGATCTTTGGATACATCTGATAGGCGGGTTAGCACTTGTGGATTATATTCTAGTTCTATTTGTAAGAGACATCATCGCCATTACCACCAAAAACCTTATAGGAGGAGTGTGAAGTAGTATTTTCCAGAAGATTTTAAGAAATCAAAGGCTCCTACTTTTGATGGAAATGTGAATAAAACATATGTAGAAGCATGGCTACTTGGGATGAAGAAGTTCTTTATATTACATGATTATTTAGAGAATATGAAAGAAATATATCTATCTTCAATATCAAGGAAAAAGGTGATATCTAGTTGGAACATATGAAGCATGTCAAAGGCATTAGGGTAGAGGATCATAGTTGGCATGAGGTTAAAAGACTATTCATGAAGAAGTAATTGTCTAAGAGATATTATTATGGAAGTGCCAAGGAATTATTTGAGTTGAAGAGGGTTCTAAGACATATGAAGAGTATATGACCAAGTTTTTAGAGTTTTTGAGGTATGTTCCCTACCTCAAGGATCATAATACAAAGGTCCAAAGGTTCATCGGTTGAATACCTTTAGTTTTTAAACATCAAATTTAGTATGATGAGCCTATGGAATTAGAGGAATTTCTTGGGAAGTTGAAGCATTAGTATGAGAAATATTATAAGCACAAGTTTGATCCTAAGAAGGATTGGAAAGTTAATGAGAAGACTAAAGGAAAGTGGGCTAAGAAGCGAGGAAAACCTCAGGATGTAGGTGACAAGGAGAACATAGCACCATACAATAAGTTTAATGTAGTTGAAAGAAGACATGGATCTCATATTGAGGAGCATAATAAGGATAATGGAAGGAATCCTTTGAGGTGTTGGAATTATGGTGGAGAGCATCGCAATAGTGAGTTCCCATCACACCACGGTGGTAGACATCAAATTTACAGTGCGCAGGAGACATAGATAGTTGGAGATGTTAGGAATAATATTCCTTGGATTTATGAAACAGTGGATAACAAGTTGATTTATCATCAGGCATCCCTTATTGAGATTGAATGCACACTTTGTGATCAATTTGTTTCCATTTTGATTTATTTTGGATCTAATTATAGTTAGATCAGTCCTAACCTCGTGGGTAAGTGTTGCTTGAATAAAGAAGTGAATGCAAAATATTGGTTGGTGTAGTCGGATATAGGGACCATGAAAAGAGTTCATCATTGGATGATATCTTGTGCATTTGAGCTGAATGGTATGCCTATCCTAGCACATTTAAATGTCCTTCCGTTGGGATCATATATTATGATTTTGGGAATAGATTTTTTGCTCATGCATAGGACCAAGGTAGACTATTATCACAAGGCTATTGAGTTCCTGGATGATGATTGAGAATAATTTTGTATGGAAAGAAGAATCCTGTATCTGTGAGAATGGTTACAACTATGTAGGAAAAGTGTAGATTCTAGAAAGGATGTGTATTATTGGCAGTTCATATTTCCAGTGGAAAAGGGAAGGATTTTGAGGATGATGAAGCTCTAAGGAGGTAGCCTATTTTGCAATAATTTTAGAATGTGTTTGTAACATAGATTATAGAGTTTCCTCCTTATAGGGAAGTGGAATTTTCTATTGAGTTGATGCTGGGAGCAACACCAACATCTAAGGCACCTTTTAGGATGAGAACTCCAGAATTGGTGGAATTGTAGTTGTTGTTTAATGAAATTCTTTATAAGAGATACATAAGGCCAATTGTGTCACCTTTGGGTGCACCAGTATTTTTTGTAAAGAAGAAGGATGACACTCTGAGATTGTGTATTGATTACATCAATTTGAACAAAGTGATGATCAAGAATAGACATCATTGTTGTGGATTGATGATTTTCTTGATCATTTGAAGGGAGTAGTGGCATTCTCAAAGATTAACCTGAGATCAAGATATCACCAGGTGTGCATAAAAGAAGAAGAAATTTACATGACTGCATTCCATAGAAGGTATGGAAATTATTATTTTGTGGTGTCTCCTTTTGGTCTTACCAATGCTCCAACCACTTTCATGTGTTTGATGAAAAATGTGTTTCATCCTTGGACAATTTTTTGATAGTGTTTATTGATGATTTATTGATATAACCCATGTATGAGGAACAACATGCACATCACCTCGTAGTATTTTTAAGATTGTTGAGAGAGCATGAGTTGTATGGCAAGCTCAACAAGTGTAGTTTTCTTCAGTCTCAAATTCACTACTTGGGACATGTTGTTTCCAAGCAGGGGATATCAGTGGACACCAAAAATATTAAATCTATCATCGAGTCTCCAACTACTAAGAATGTGGATGAGGTGATATCATTCATGGGAGTATCAGGTTATTATAAGATGTTTATAAGGAACTTCTCACAGGTTGCATATCATCTTACATCCTTGCAGAGGAAATGGAAGGAGTTTGAATGGAGTGAGGAGTGTGAAACTAGTTTTGATGAGTTGAAGCAATTTATTACAAATGCTCCAATTTTGAAGATTACAAATCTTGATAAGGGGTTTGTGGTTTGTACAAATTCTCTTAAGGAAGGACTAGGTGGGGTCCTGATGCACGAAAATAGGTGATATGCTATGAGTTAAGGAATTTGAATAAGCATGAGAAGAACTATGTGACTCATGATGTTGTGTTGATAGTTATCATTCATGCATTGAATATGTGGAGAAATTATCTTTTTGATAGGAGGTTCATCGTGATGAGTGATCATAGTGGGTTTAGGGACTTTCTTGACCAACCCAATCTAAATTCTAGGCTAGCTAGATGGTTGGATACCCTGAGTGAGTTTGAATTTGAGATAAGATATATGAAGGGAAAGGATAATAAGATTCTAAATTTCCTCAGTAGGAAAATGTAGGTGAAACATATTTCAGCTATGAGTTTATATTGGACATATTTGCAGGAGAAAATATTATGTGGAGGGAAACATGATGGGAAGTACAAACAGATTAAGAAAACATTGCAACATTAGGGTGAGGGTGATAGGGATTATAAGTATAACCTCACAACAAATTTCTTGGTGAGATCGGGGAACAAGGTTTATGTGCCAGATAAAAGTGAGATCAATAAGATTATTTTGAGGCATTTTCATGTCAAGCCATATTCAGGTAAACAAGGATATATGAATACTTTGATAACAGTCAAGAAGTTTAATCATTGGCCGAAATTGAAGAATGAGGTGGTTGATTTTGTTGCAATATGTTTGGACTTCCAATAGGTGAAAGATAAGTGTAAGCACCCAACTATTCTATTGCAGCCTATTTCAATTCCATAATGGAAATGGGAGGTCGTTTCAATGGAGTTAATTATAGGGTTGTTGAGTACATTGAAGCAGCATGATTCCATCATGGTTGTGATTGAAAGGTTGAGTAAAGTAGCTAACTTCATTGTAGTGAATTCTAATTCAAGTAGTGAGGTAGATCATATCTTCATCAAGGAGATAGTGAGATTTCATGGTGTTCCCAAATATGTTAGATTAGACAAAGTTGGAAAGTTCAATTATAGGTTTTGGAAGGAGTTGTTTTGAGGCTTGGTGACAGAGTTAGATTTCAATACAACTTATCATATGCAAATAGATGAAAATACAAAGAGGTTTAACAATATTCTTGAGGATATGCTAAGTGTGTATGCCATGCATCAACATAGGAAGTGGGAGGAGTATCTTCCACTTGTGGAGTTTACTTATAATAATGGGTATTACGAATCCTTGTGGATGAGTCTATTTGAGGCTATTTATGGGTGGATTTCTAGTACTCCTGTCAACTAGAGTGATATAGTGAATATGCGTTGATTGGAATGAATATGTTGGTTGAAATTGAACAAGAGATTATATTATAAAAAGGAATTTGAAGGAAACACACGATAGGAATAAGATTTATCCAAATCAACATAGAGTACTTAAGGAGTTACAACTTGGGGAGCATTTGTACTTGTGCATCAATCCCAAATAGAGATCCTTGAGGGTTCCATCATGTACCAAGTTTGCACCCTGGTATTACGGGCCTTTTGAGATCCTTGAGAGGATTGGACTAGTGGCCTACAAGCTTACACTTCCACCAACATTGAAATTCCATGATTTTTTCCATGTTTCATTGCTTAATAGATATGCCCAAGATGTTTATCATGTGATTAATTTTTTTGTGTTGTACGTGGAACCAGTGGGTGAATTCTAGCTAGAGCCTGAGTGGATTTTGCAGTAGAAACAAATCATGATACAAAATTGAGCAATAGAGCAAGTTAAAGTGTCATGGAGTCACTTTCAAACTAATGAAGCGACATAAGATATGGTCGACCAGACGTGAGCTTTTTATCCTTCGTTATTTTTTTCTTGATAAAATGTGTTCAGTTTATATTTATATATGCATATGTGTATTGTAAATACTGTAATGAGTTGTGTTATAAATCTCCAATAAGTAGTATGTTGTAAATACTGCAACGCGTTTTGTTATAAATCTACAATATGTAGTATATTGTAAATGTTGCATCAAGTTTTTTTATAAATCTCCAATAAACAATATTGTAGGAATCGGAATATCCACAGTAGTCATTTTTTCATTTTTTCTCCATGGGACAAAAGAAGAAAAAATTACTAATGTGGATATTCCGATTCGTACATGTGAAAAACTACACCACAAAAATCTCCAATCTAGCAAACAATATTGTGTTCATGGTTTCAATTTTTTGGTATGATGTAAATGTTGCATCGAGTTGTGTTATATATATCCATGCGAAACATGTTTTTCAGATAATAAGCATCATTGAACACTAAGGAAATTCTTCCTCCAAGGAGCGTTTTGTAACAACCCCTGAATTATTTTCCATGTAAGTAAAATTAGAACAAGGTCACAAGACACCTATTCCAGGTTTAATGGTGGGAAAAACATTGTAGTGGGCATCACTTATGGCATAATTAATGGATATGGAAATTTTCAAAGGCATTGGAAATGGAAAAGAGGCAATAAATGGAATTTAATTATGGAAATAAAGGAAAATAGGAGAAAAGGAAGGTAAAGAGAGACAAAATTTCATGCACGGGAAATTAGAGGAAAAGTGATGGAAAATGAATAAAAATAGAAATCAATAATAAAAAAACATCAAAGGATCAGTTGGTGTCTTTTGTCAATTCAAATTTGGCTCTCCCCTTTCATTCTCCCTCTCATACAATCTTGAAAACATAGAGCATTGTTGGATAATTCTATCATTCACTTAGATTTGGAGAATTCAAGCAAGGAAATCAAGGAAGCGCAAGGACATAGTTGGATCAATTGCTAGAACAAGCTTAAATTTTTTTAGGTAACAAGTTGCATGTGTGATATCCTTGCTGATTTTTGGATGCATGGTATATGCTTGTGGCTCCTTGGTTATGTGTTGTCATGGCATCGATATTAGGTTGGAGTGACTGTGGTTTCATCCTTGCCTTGCGATTTCCTAGATAGTGATGGCGTAGTGGGTTCTCCATTTTGGTTTTCTAATTGGTTCTCCAATTTCCTATGGTCGTGGTTTGGAACAAATTCTTTGGATTCCGGAAATAATTTGGGTTACTTGGAGGTTATGGGTTGACTTAGAAGTCCTTGGAGTCTGTAGATTGGGGAAAATGCTTTGGAGACCTAAAACAACTTGGGTTCCTTGGAGGTTGTGGGTTGAGTTAATAGCCCTTAGAGACCTGGAAAACTTGGATAAAGACCAATATCGTTGATTTTAGTGATTTTTGGACTGTATTGGTGAGATTAATGTGTTTTAGGGTTGAGGTGGTTTTCCCTCTAGAAGCTCAGGTTGATTCTATGTTGGTTTAACCCTTATGATCCCCCATTCATGCTTGCAATATGGTGTAGGATTTATTGGCTGAAAGAGAGATTTGGTTCAACCCAAACTATGGCTGGGCTAATTGTACTCTTTATTATGGTGATATTATGACTTGTTTTTCATAGTTTATATTCTTGTTATATGTATGGTTTTATAATGTGATCTAGCTATGGCTCTTGTTCATGATTTTATAAGTTATTGGATGGTTCATGAATTCATGGGATAACAAGTTTTAATGCAGTTAGCTTGGGAAGGAATTAAGCCTTCTCGGTGATTTCAAATAAAGTGGAGAATTTTATGATCACACATACATTCATGACTTGTAGCTTATATGTTTTTCATGTGTTTGACAAAATGTCTATCTTAACTTAGGCATGTACTGGTTAAGATCTAGTTCAAGTTTTATTTTTTTAGCATTGTTATCATTATTGACATGATTCTAGAAAGTTACAGGCAATTTTGGCTAGTGGTCTCGAGGCTTTCCTAAAAAATTGGCATAGATCTCATGAGTGCATGCACTAAAATGAGGAATTTGGGTCATAACCACTCACAAATAGGCCTATGTGTGTGGTTATAGCTTCCCAATTGCATGCATGTAATGTTATGGGTGCGGTTGGGGAGTCTATCTTCTGAAAAAGAGTTCCAACTCAGGGATTGATCACATGGGGTGGTTTGTAGGCTCATGATTGGTTTGTATGGTTGTAAGTTTTCAGTTAGTTGACCCCACGTCCATTGAGGTCGGGTCATATAATTCAGCTCATGTTTACCCCAAAGAGCTTGTAAAAGTGGGTAAATGTGGTTAGAGGCTTTACAATAATGTAATAATTGTGTTAATTGTGTGATCAATTCATCCATAGAGATCTGTCCTAGTTTCAAATCATGAAACTCCCTTTCCCTGTCATCAAAATACCACTGTGTTAGAAAATTTTCCCTAAATAATCATTGGAATTTCTTTACGTAACTTCCTTTCCTTCAATAATATGAAAAATTCAAACTTCTTCCCTCCCTAGGGATGCTTTCCCCTGCAATTGATAGGTTGCTAACATATCTTTTAACTTGGATGTGTAGTCAGAAACTTGAAAATAATGGTTCATATTTAATTGCTAGGCCTCTGACTCCTCCTTTGATTCCGCATCATACAATGGGGATCGAATCTTTTGAAATTGTCCATGTACTTCCACCATATATTTTTTTCTTTCTTGGGGAACAAAGCCTCGAGGAACGATTCTCTTCTTTCTCCATTATTTACTTCTATTTTTTTGTTTTCCCTTCAATTATTCTTTGGTTGGAAGTTTCTTCTTTGTATTCACCTTCCCTCATTGCTTCCACCATTTTTGAGTTGGTATTTTTTGTTAAAGTATTAATCAACAGTTCTTGTTCTCCTAGTTTTGAGCAAACATAAATGACTAGAACGATGGTTCAACATCTTAGTTTGCATTCTTCTCATCATATTTAATAGCTACCTATTAAGGCCTTGAGTTTGCTGCTCAAATGTATATAAATTTAATTTCCATCAATATGCCTTTGAAGATTATTTTCCACCATTAAATGTCCCTCTCTAACTTCTTTGTTGATTTAACTGTGGAAAATTCACATTTTTTTTTGTTAGATATTTTTCGAAAAACTATAGCTCACCCAAGGTCTGAGTTTTGGACCTAGGCTCTCATACCATCTTTTACATCTCCCAAAATATTATTAAATAAATTACTCTTAAATGAAAAGTGTGATTTTTTTTATATCTAACTACTAGAATTATGACAAATAATTGATTAACATCCTCTTTGAAAACACAATTTAAGACAATTGCTTTGACAAATCAATTTTCTCGCCACAAAACTTTTGGTATGCTTCAATGCCTCTCGTAATCCATTGTTTTTCAATGTATTACCATTGAGAATCATTATAACTATACAAATGCCATATATCGATTAACATTAATATGTGTTCTCGACTCCCTAACCCTCTTACTCTTCCATGTAATAGAGTTCCCTATGCACCACTTAACACTTGTGGAATGTCTTATTTTTTCTTTGACAAAAGATCCCTTTGGTAGATTGATGCTATGAATGTGGGATGTTATTATTGGCACAACTAAGTTTTATTATAAGTCTTCACGTTGTGAATTATAATTGTTGATTAATATTTCACATATATAGTGTTTTCCCAAGGTTATGATTCGAACTCCCCGATGTCTAGATGTGACCCACAACGATGCTCTCGATGGAAAATATCTCTCAATTATTTTATTTATTTTTTATTAATCTTAAAATGTGTTCACCTCAGTTCTTTTGCACACGTTTTATTTGGTAAATCCAATTGGTATGGTTCATTGAGGTTGTTCTTGGATCTAACGACCCTCGACGTTGCCATCGCTCATTCTCATTTGCACTCTTTGCCTATGGAGAAGAGGATCTGCAACCTAGGATTTCTAGGGTTTGTCCTTCTATGAAAATTTTGGATGGAATTTGAATATTTTTTCATGTGCAGCCCAGCTACTGCTAGACATATGTTTTAATGGCTTATTCCGACAAAAGTTCTCCTTCGGCGAGAATTTATTTCCAGTTTATGTTGATCAGAATCACCGCTTCTCAAGTTTCATTCTTGTTTTCTAATGTATTTTCTTGAAAGTAATTTTTATGGAGTAGCCATGGTGTTACCGAGGGAAGTCACACTCAATAGGGCGTTTCAACTCCTTTCACCTCACGCATGGCAGTTTTGTTTACAAAATTCCACTTGGTAATCGGTTATCTCTCTTTTATCAAGTGGATTTCATCACTCTTCTTTCATTTTGAGAACAATGTAACCCTAATGTTTTTGGAGTGCCCACTGTGGAAGAGCCATAGTCCTCACTCGCTACATTAGAGTCATAGTCCTCACTCGCTACATTTAGTATATTTGCTCCATCTTCTCTTATGTGCTAATCTTCTTCCTTTAAATGAGTGTGTTACATATGGGGTTATCCCAACAGTATTTCCTTATGCATATTATTGTTTATTTTATTTTGAGTTCCACTCTTTATACAGTACAAAGCTTACTTCCATGAAATGACTCTCATTTCTTTGGAGCGACTTCCTCGTGACAAACTAGGTTCTCATTTACATGTCTTTCTTTGATTCTAGGGTTCATTTTACTGCAGGACGAGAAATAGGGTTTTGAATGTAGCTAAATCGATTGAATTATGATTCTGTCGACACAGTTTTTCCTTAAGGGTTTCCCCTTTCTTGATACATAGTGATTTAGCTCCAGTATGGCCACGGCCTTCCTTATAATTTGTAACAATTTTATGCATTTATTACTTTTTCTTAGAATATAGAAATGCATGGATGATCGACCTTCCTTACTTATCATGATATTCTTTAATTCCAACACGTTTGTGTTTTTCGGGCATAATGACTCCCTGTTATGGTTGTGTGGATATACATTTTTGTCTCTTTAATATTTCCAGTTCTCTACTTTAGAAATTAACTTTGTTCTTAGAATACAAGGTGATATTTCCTTTTATGTATGTGTTTGATTGAAGGCACGTGTCATCTAGTTTATTCGTCATTCTACAAACATTTATTTAATTTTTCAATCCTCTTGTATCATACTTTATTGTTGGTTAATTTTTCAACCCTCTCGTGTCATACTTTATTGTTGGCCGTCAATTTCTTCTGTTATTGGTCTACTTCAATATATACACTTGTTCCCCGTTAGTCTTTTAGCTATTATGCACCAGAACATGGTGTCGTGGTGTCGTGACAAAAGAAATGACTATACATTTTTTATGGTTCTATACAAGGTCGTTATATGCATATATTTGTTTCTTTCAACTTCCATATGTATAAATTATAAATTTCTATCTTTGTTTCTTTCAACTTGCATATGTATAAATTATAAATTTCATTGTATTTTAATTGACTTATTCAAAATGGCCTAGAACCTTTCAACTTGCATATGTATAAATTATAAATTTCATTGTATTTTAATTGACTTATTCAAAATGGCCTAGAACCCTCATGGGAAGTGTCACGGACCGTTTGGGTTTTTTCTGTCCTAACAGCTTAGAAGTGGTGGCTCTATTAGAACATGAATGTATTTGCTTGCTCGCCTTTCCGAAAGCACTAACCCTAGTTCCCAATTACCCATATGCATCAAAATATAGATTTCATACATATAAATATTTTACTCTTTGTTTCTTTCTATGCAATTTCCCATTAGTTTTCCAGAATAATTTCACATATATTTATAAGAACCTACTACATAAATTATTTTGCAACCTTTTGTTGGTTTAATCTCACCAACTCATCATTATTTTTCCTCTTCGAGGAATAATTTAACAACATTATTCATGTTGGTTCTTGCAATAATCTTCTATAGATATTTTCTTGCACCTGCGACCTCTACCTTCACACATTTCTTGAAATCGGCTTATATACTAATATTTACTTCTAGGTTAGCCATTTATACAATTAAACATATTCATGTAATTATAATTTTTCAAAATATAAAGATACTAGATTAGGAAATTTATCTAAGATATTCTGGAGAATATGCAACAAGCTCTCATAGTCTACCCAACTCTAAGTTGGGTACTCTCCTAGCTACCATGGAGCTTCAACCCTTCTAGTTAGAGAATCAAATTTTTAAACAATTCTAGAGAGTATCTCCTTCAACCAAAGAAACGTCCTCCTTTTGTTTGAGGGTTCCACTAGTCATTCTCTCCCACTGGTGTTGTTTGGAAAGCACTGTTTTCTCTCCCACAATTATTCTAATTAAAAACCAAATTCATGGAATTTATCTCTAGCTATTTATCTTTGGTCTGAGTATTCTTCCAAACTCATGACATTTACCTCCAACCATTTTCCTGTGGTCTAAATTTTTTCTTAACTTTCCTCTACTCCTTTTATTCTCCTTTCTCTCCTGAGAGTGGACACATGAGGATTTTTTCTCTTTTGTTTTTTCCCCTTCTTGTCGCATAAATAATTCTCCAACCCCTTCCGTGACTATTAGGGATTTAGTCTTGTCTAATAGCCCTTTACATATTCTCAAGAATATTAGTACAATAAAATATCATTTCCTTTTTGGGTATCGAAATATATATAATTCTCGTTAATAAAAAATATATATTAGTTTCCCACTGATCGGTGTGTGTTCCGGCTCCCAATCCCATCGTCTGGGTGCTCCAACTTACGAGCCCACCACCCTCCACATGTTTGGAGAAGAAGGCACAGTGGTTGTGTGCATGCAAAGAGTAATTACACCCATGAGAGGTGGCAAAGATATTAAATGTTGGCGATGGCATTTGGTTGTTCGTCTCTTGAGTGAATTTGGGAAGTGCTAGGCTCTGGATAGAAGTGAGATAGTGGATGGTGCAAGGTGTTGCGGACGACAAATACAACCAGCAAAGGTGTTCTCTCAACAACTTATAGTGTCGGAGAACTGATGTGTGACATGTTTTCCCTCCCTTCCTTCCATACAACGGATTTCATGGTTAAAGGATATGGTTATGTCTAGTTTATATTTGGTGGGGTTCGAGGGTGTGGAGGATGCCTCAATGTTGCATGCTCCTATCTCTCTACTTAACGATGCTAATTTACCCGGGATTGAATTTGTTTCTATTTAGTTCAGAATTTTATTATCTCTTATGGGGTTATACGCGAGTCACACCTCTATCATTGAACCCAGATTTTTTCTAAATATCTCGTCTCCCCAGGCTTGGTTTCGGGGTTGGTTTTCCCGGTTTTCAGTTTATACGTATTATGTCATCAAACTTTGTTGTGATGGGATGTTTTCTTATTTGGTCATGCAAGGGGGTCAAACTGCACCCTCGCTTGCCCTTTCTGGGCTCTTGGTCCTCACCCCCATGGCCACCCCCCTTATTGCTTGGTCATGTTGTGTCTGGGGTTTGGAAATAAGGCCAGTCATGTGGCCCTTGGTCGAATTCTGGTATGGGATATCGGTGGGTCAGCTCAAATTGTGTTGGGCTCTTTGCTTGAGTCACATGGTGCAGATCACAGGAAAGAAAGGAAGGCACCCAAGTTTCATTTTCAGGAATTATGGTTTTTTGTTCCTCCTATGTCAGGTAAACAAGAATATTATGAAATATGGAATATGAGCACGCTCTTAGGTCTACTGAGAGGAACTTTGCAGCCATAGCTCGACACTCAGTTCAAGAAGTCATGCCTTGTGGGGTCGTGGCTGAAAAAACATGGGTACCATAGAGTAAGGCCAACCTAGCTCGTCTCGTAGCAAGACATGGGGAGGACAACCCATGCCCATCATTATTAATCATGTTGTGAATGCATACAAGGAGGGCATTTTTGAGGATATCAGGAAGATCATTGAGGAATGCGAAGAAAATTTAAACAGCCATGCTAGCACAATGGAGGTTGATGTGGAGGACTCGCGAATTCTAGTGCTGTACCTGGGTCATACTCGTGACCTCATCACTCAAATCAAATAGACCCTCTTCTTATATTGGTCAATGAAAGCCATCCTAAGAAAGGCCCTGGAATAGATTGCGGTGAATATGGATGATGCAGTGCAAGGCTTCCTCGACTACATTAAGGAGTTCAAGAAGTTACAATTCCAATTGTAGAAGCAGGATGGACCCCTCCAGCGCATTGACCACCATCTTCCTTGTATTCTCCCTCATACTGAACTTTCGGGCTACAAAGCACAGGAGTAAAGATCTCTTTGTTTAGTTTTTGTTTCCTTCTTTTCAAGTATGCATGAAGCTTTTCAATTTTTGTATGTTAATAGTCGCGTCAATAAGTAGAAAATATGGATAGAAAGACTCAAAACATTTTGTTGTTGGATGACATACCATGCTCTTAGGTGACCAAGATTTGGTTTCCCTTAACAAAAGTTGTAGACACCTAACCACCTATAAATTGGTTGTAACTTGTTGTTTTATTAATGAAAAAAAAGCTTAATGTTTTATTAATGAAAAAAAAAAGGACCATGCCAAAGCTTAAAAAAAAAGATATTAATTTCATAAATGAAAGTTTCTAAATCAACTCAACTATAGTTCAAACTTTAACCAATAAAGTCTTGAGTCATATCACCATACAGTCTCACGCTCACAACAATCGAAGCTTCATGGTATTTAATTCCCCCGGGTTCATCTCTCGAACATGCCACGCACATACTTCGACATCTCCTTTGTTTGAATCTTCATGGACGCTTCCATCTATCTTGGAAGGAAATAGAAGCTGCAACGTGGAGATCCATCGGAGTTTCGGAGACCAGCGGTTATATGGATCGAGGCCAAGCAGCTTATAATCGTAACCCAAATGCTCGGCTCCCACGGACTGGCTTGAGGAAAATTTCATGTAGTGTAGTGACATTTTGCGAGCAGGTAATGAAAATATAGGCAATAACTACCATGAGACCACCCTCCATAAGATTAGGCATTTGTTCCATTCATGTAGTGAATTGCGTCATAATTATGCCATCTAATTGGGGATTTGTCCACACGAGGAAGCGAAACAATAATTTTTGTTAGTCAAATTCTAATACTAATAAAATATTTTAGAAATAAAATTTTACAATTGGATTCCACAGAAATCTCACTTTCTTATCTTCTCATCTACTTGTATGGGTCTTTTGACTATAAGGTAAAGGTAAGATTTTAACATAGAAACTATACATCAAATGAAAATACACATTAGTTGCAGGGAGAGGCAAGGGTTGTACTGGAAGAGCAAGAATGTTTGTTTACTAAGATGTGCCCATGTGAAAGGGCTCTCCACGGACATCCAAAAATAGGGATGGGAAATATATAATAAATTTAATAGAATTAAAATACTTATTTTCTGATTTTTTTTTTTTATATTATAGTTTACATCAATTTATAAATTTATTTTTAAATTTTGAATATCAAAAAAGTATTTGTACTTATTTAATATTAAAAATATATGATATACTTATATGTTTTGTTATTTTATTTATTGTATAATAAAATATATTTCACTAATAACTTGTTTATGTTCTAGTTTGTTAAATATGTTATGTTTTGCGACATGGTCTTTTGTTCAGGTACTTCATGTTGTAAAGGTCAAATGTTAGAAATTCCATGGGAAAAAAGGCCAATTATGCTAAAGGTTGTTGGGGTTGTCGTGGTCTAGGCCAGGCGCATTCTAAGGGCTGAAGTGGCTTAGGTCGGTTGCTATATGTAAGTGATTTTGATGCTTCGCAAATTGCAGTGTAGATAGTGAGAGGGTGTTTTGTTAAGGAACTTCATGGTGTGAAGGTCACCTGTTGGAAACTCTGCAGGAAGAATTCCAACGATGCTAAAGGTCAGTGTAGCCTATGATGGGTGCATGCTAAGGGTTGGTGTGGACAAGGTCGAGTGCAATCCCAAAGTGATTTTCATGGCTCAAAAATTGTCGTGGAGAGACTAACAAGGCGTTTTGTTAATGCACTCCATGGTGTAAAGGTCACATATTGGAAACTCTGTGGAAAAAAATCAAGAGTACTAAAGGGGTGTGGCCTAGGTCGGGTGCATGCTAAAGGTTGGTGAGGCCCAAGTTAGGTGTGATCCCCTAGTGAATCTGATGGCTAAGATACCCATGAAAAATAGCTGTTCAAGCCATAAGTTAGTGATATCAGTCATATCTAAGGACATCCATAAAGTAGCAAAAAATAAAAAGGTCTTATGTTTTAAAGTAAAATATATATTATTCAAATATATTTTTAATATGAGAGAGAGTTTTTATGAGTATTATATATATATATATATATATATATATATATATATATATATATATATATATATATATATATATTTATATATATTGCTAAACAAAACTAATTTATTTTTCGTGATGTTAGAATTGGTACAAATTTTTAAATTTTTGTTTAATTACTCTATTTTCAAGAGATCAAATACATGGTTTCCTATAGGAATATAGGGAAAAATGAGACCCATAATGAGACCACCTACCTAATGACATGTTTGATGCTACTACTCTTAAGTAAATGCATGTGATTACATATTATTTTGAAGAAATGTAACTTAAACTTACAATATAATATATACAATTATCAATACTTTATTAATATTTATGAGAATATTTTATAAAGTATCTAGAATGTGATGATTAACATTTTTTATTTATTGAATGTTAACTTAATTTCCAGGGATGCTATCATACTTTAGAATATAAATGAATTTTAAATTTTATTATGGATTTATTTTTGTTTTGGTGTTTAATTTTCAAACCTATATTTTTGTATTATAAAGAATATCTCTACAATTTTTTCCTAAAATATATCTAGTTGAATTTGTTATTTACTATAAACCATTTTTTTTTTTTTTTTAAATGTTTCAAACTTTTCTTTTATTGATGTCATGGTGAACATGTCTACAAGTGCAATGTCATTGCACTTGTAGAAACCCAATTTAATTTTACAATTTTTTACAATTTTTTTTTATGATGTGATGTATATCTATTTTTTTAGTGTAACCATGAAACATTATATCTTTTACCATTTTAATGATAGAATGATTGCTAAATCCCTTTTTTCCACTTCAAATCTAGCGGAACCGCTTTAGCCAAAATGCATGGCATCATATTGAAATTGTTGGGATGTATTATGCTTTTCTTGTTCAGAATGAAATTGTGGGTTTCTCTTTGATGACTACTAGCATAGATCCATTCAACCTAACTCTAGATCTACCAAGTTCCCAGAGGGATAAAATCTCACAAGATGCAAAAAATTCTTTATGAGTAAAAATATTGAAGAATCACTTGCAACTCAAAAAATTTGATCCCTCACGGTACATTAGGAGTTAAAAATGGATCAATGTTGATTTTGACCAACAACTAATAAAATGTTTTAATTGTAATTTTAATTTTTATTTCCAGATACTTTATATAATACACACACAGTTGGCATTGAAATGTTTTATTTACTAAAGCATTAATACATACCCCCAAATAGAAAAGCTATATCACAAAAATTAATTTCTCTCCATATACAACCTATTAAAGGAATAACAATTTTCTCACTCTTTCTCTCTTTATATATTTTGATGTTAAAATATTTTTAAATATTTATTTATAACCCACAATAAAATTTATTTCTTAATTAAAAATATTATATATCAACTCCTTAAGCATTTAAGGAATATTTTAATTTAAATTATTCTCTCTCTCTCTCTCTCTCTCTCTCTCTCTCTCTCTCTCTCTATATATATATATATATATATATATATATATATATATATATATATATATATAACTATTTTGAACACGTCATGTAATATTTATAATATTATTTTCTGTCAATTTCATATTAACTAGTGAAGAAATTATATATGTTTCTCACACTAAAAAGTAAATGAAATATTTTTTTCTTTGAATTATTTTATTTTTCTATGCAAAGTTTATGTAAAATTAATGTATCAATTGAAGTATTTTATTTGTGAATTACATTAATTTTATTATTATTATTATTATTTTTATTTGTTAATGTAAGTATTATTTTGTTATTTTGAAATGTACAATTAGGTGACAACATCTCTCCCACATTTGGCTATAGAACACCCCTTGGAGCAATGAGATAATATCAAATCCAATAACTATAAAATATCTAAAAGTATGTTCACGAACATCAATTGACTATGCCTAATCACTATCTATGTATCCAACCAAATTAGAGCCATTACATGAAACACACAAAATATTGACGATGTCTAATCACTCTCTATGTATCCAACCAAAATAGAGTGATTAGATGAATCCATATTTAACATTAACATAAATCAGTATTCTTGTGGATGCATAGAAATGTGTCTCACTTAGTAGTACATAAAGCTTGAAAATAAATTTACAGCATACATTATATTAGGCTAATGGTGGTGAAATACATAAGAATAATCACTAACTTCTCCTAAATTATACAATCAAATTTAGTACTACCATAATCTTTAACTAATTTCTCACCTTCTAACTTCCTTAGAATTTTTTATTTGAAAGTTATCAATATAAATTTCAAGTAAACTTACAACATACTTTCCTTGTGAGTAAAACTTACATCATCCAATTGACTTACACCACAACATGAAAATAACGCATAAAGCAAAAAAATGACTTCTCAAACTCATTTTTCATTGCAACTCTAAACTCATCCACCAATAAATCACTATTTCCACTATAAATGAAGTCATCCGCTATAAGCATACGAGAAATAAAACTCATTTAGACTATTGGAATTGAATTAGAGAGTTGGGCCGCTTGCAAATATGTGAACGACATTTTTACGAAGGTAGATGAATCCATTCTTTCATATTGTCCTTCGATATACTTAAGTCTAGGTAGAGACTTGTTGAACTGGTAAGCCTTATGTGTTTTACTTGAAATTTCGTAACATAAGCATTTATTCACAAACACCGCATCATCCAAGACAATTCATAAATGTTTCATTGACATCAAACTGAGAAAATTCCTCTTAAAATAATTTGTTGATGCCAAAACAACCCTTATGTATGACAGTAAGACTCTTATTTTAATCTAGTTGGTTTTTATGGGTGGATTTTTTCTACCAATCTTTCCCTGCGCCTCAGCATAGATCCATTTTCCTTATGATTCCTTTTTTATATCCTATTTTACTGTGATGTCATCATTTCCTTAAGGAATATTAAATGGTTCTCATTTTTCATTTCCTTCTCTTACGTCAATATTGACGTTCATTATTTCATGGAAAACTTTATGTTTAATTTCATCTTCATAAAACTTGCTACAACTTGAACATGAAAAAACTGGAATAAAATTATCAATATTATCTCTGCTATTAGCTTTTCAATGAATTTCTTTGATTTAATTTACCTTTCTGGGTGGACTTAAACTTGATATTTGAAATTGATGAAGAGGATTTCAAATATGGAGCTCAATTACCATTAGAACTTAATTTGTTACTAGAGTTCATGGGAAGAGAAGAGATGTCATATTATAAATAATTTAATTTCATAATAGTTGTTTTTTCTTATTTTAAATATTATTTCCATTACCACTTTATCCCTTCATTAAATATTGTTAAACCAAGAAAACTTATCGCATATTATGAGAAATCATGATAAAGAAATGTATGATGCTTGTTGTGGATGATTTTGTCACCCTCCTAGAGACAGCCTAGAGTTGCCATAGACCAGTGCCTAGGACATCTTATTATAGCAAGGAGTCCTTTATAGTTTGGGTTGTCAGTCTAAGGGACTCACCTACTATCTCTTGTTCTAAACAAGGAATAAACTGATTAAAGTTCCACTTTCTGTAGCCTACAAAAATAGGAGAACAAAGACACTGCAAACTTCGCACAGCACGTACAACATAGACCGCCATCAAAGAGGGCCGATTCAAATAATACGTCACAGAAATCAGATATCAGGAAGTGAGTGCAGTGAGGAAACATAAGAAGATATTAGCTGACATATAAGGGCGCACCAATTTACGAATCCTTAAGTCACTAATATAGCAGAAAATATGGAAAGAGTGAACATGGAACAACATATCACTTCTAGGCCTATTTAAAGCGCTTGACTAATTCCAGAAAGGGCACCACTTAAGATGAATCCTTACTGCAAACTAGTGAGCCACTCGCATTCTAGAACATGATATAAGAAGAAAGTTTGTATGAAAAAGGATGATATATTAACATATGAGAGAAATTACATACTGCAATATACCAAAGACCAGAATCCTCAATACAGTCATAACCCCTCCTCACTGAGACCCAACGGGCTCTGAAACTTCATACAGAAATGTCACAAGATGAACATAGCCCTCCCCCGCCGTGCGTACGCCTTGTCGAAGGCAACCGGGAACCACTACAATAAGTTTGTTTATATTAGACAGAGAAGACAGAAATTTCCCTCAGAGGAGAGGGAAACGAGGCACAATTAATACCTACTTTGAAACCGAATGAAGGAAAATATTCGCGCCTTTCTTATGATCAACAAAGAATATACACTGAATGTTTCGTTCGTTAATAAATGCTGGAGACAGGCACCTCCTTATATACAGACAGAATAAAGGAGACATAATTTGTCGTTCACACGAAAGAAAATCTCCGTCGTCGTAAGACTTGGAACAACTGACGTACACTGTGATGATTTTTGCCTTTCCGTGACGGAATTCCGGGTTTTTAATGGCGGACGATCTTGAGAGTTTCAGAGTCACATCTCGCTTTTAATGGTGGTCATTCTCCCACCTACCTCGCCCCTCCTTCTTACGAAGTCACAGATATCCTGTCTTTGTTATGTTTGACGTTGGCACTCTCCTTCCTTTAATTGCTGCCAGTATGATCTGTCCTTTGTTATGCTCTAGATTTTTCAATTGAGGCGGAAAATTAAAGCGCCAACAAGACCAAATTAAAACCTGCACAACCCGCAAATCATTAGAGAAAAACGACTCAGCGATATGGAGAGTGGTTACAACAGCGGCCATGAAGTCGGTAATGCATTTTAGGCGAGACATTGAGAGGACGCAGGGTGACAGGAAACACATAAACACAATGAGGAAATGGAGAGTGACGAGGCAGAAAACAATGGGGCGACAATGAATAAACGGGCTAAGGGTTCATAAACCATGACACGTCATCAGGACACACGAATGGTGGAGGAAGAACGCGACGTACTTGTGAAACATGATGACACGACCATAGGAGGTGGGACCCGAATCGACAATCGGAATCGAAAAGCAGAGTGAGTAGAGCGGGAGTGGCACATCTTTTATGCTCCGATTGCGATTGAAAACAGGGCTGCGATCAACCCAGGACCGTTCGATCTTGAAACAAGATCGATGGCTGTGCTTGCATCGGAGGGAAATAAAGTGGTGGAGCAATGAAAATCGCCGATCGACTGCGTGCGGACCCACCATAGAGGTTAATTTCCGCACCGTCGATTTGAGCTAGATCGGATGGCCAATATTGCGTCCGATTGCTAAAACAGTAGGCCCCTTCTTGCTTTGAATTGCGGTTCTCTGACCTGGGTCATATGGGGGCCGAAGTGGGAGGGAGCCAAAAATCTTAAAGGATCGGCCCGATTGTTAAAATTTTAATTTTGAACTATTGCGATGCAGGTTTTCGGGCGGAAATAGTAGCGTCAAGCAGGGTCATGGGGTTTTAGGCTACGGCAGGGATGAATATGTACAATATCGGCTCCATCTGGGGACGGCATGTTCGCCCTCGGACATGTCGAGAACATGCAGACCATCAATTATTTCATCTTATTTTGGATTCTCCTCCACTTTTACTTCAAGTAATTATCAGAGTTCTTTTGCTTTATAAAAAGAAGAAATAAAAACTAAAGCAAGTTATATACAGTATATACAACCATGCATTCCTAGCCGAGATCAGAATTGAAAATAAGGCTTGAGGAACTGGCCATTCACGGGCGCATCCAACAAATCACCCTGTAGATTTTCTAAGATAAAGGTGTTGTTTCTCCCCAGCTCCGCTATTTTGAATGGCCCAAACCATAATGGATCAAATTTAGCATGTTTGCCCTTTTCTGCTCTGCGAACATCCCATCTAAGAACCAGGTCTCCAACTTGAAAATTTCTATCCTTCGCGTGCTGATCGAAGACATTCTTCATTTTTTCTTGGTATTCTATTAGTCTCTGATCTACCTGGTTCCTTGTTTCCTCCAATTCTACTAGCTGATTAATTCTTCGGATCATGTCATCTGGTTCTTCCTAGTTTTCCTGCATGAAACGTGCTACTGGCAATGCTAATTGTAAAGGAAACACTGCAGCCCACCCATACACCAACTCATAAGGTGACTTTCCGGTGGCTCTTTTGCTGGTTACCCTATTTGCCCATAGGGCAAACTTTAGTTTAGAATCCCAGTTCTTTTGATTTTCAGCTATTGTCTTCTTTAGGGATCTCACCAGGGTTTTATTGGATGACTCTGCTAGACCATTTCCCTGTGGATAATATGCTGTAGAATGAGTAAGGACAATGTTGTATCTTTGGCAGAATTTTACGAACCTGGCAGACTTGAAAGCCTGTGCATTGTCGGTTACAATTCTTGCAGGACAGCCAAACCTGGATATAATATTATCTTCTATGAAATTCATTATTACAGCATCTGTAGCATTTCTGGTAGGTATGGCTTCCACCCATTTCGTAAAATAGTCCGTGGCTGTCAATATACATTTATGCTGGCCACTTGACGGGGGATGTATCTCTCCTATAAAATCTAATCCCCATTTCTGAAATGGTTCATTTACATGAATAGGGATCAAGGGCAATGCCGCTAATTTCTGTCTTTCCGCAAACCTTTGGCATTTGTCACACGATCTGACCCAAGCAAAAGTATCTGAATACAATTTCGGCCAGTAAAAACCGGCCTTCAAGATTTTATGGGTTGTTGCCCTCCAGCTGTAATGTCCTCCACATATCCCCTCATGAAATTCCATCATTACATTTTGCACTTCATTTTCGGTAAGGCATAAGAGTAATATGCCTAGAGGGTCTCTCCAGTAGAGCTGTCCATTGGCAATTGCGTATTTCTGCGATTTCATCCTTACAGCTCTGTATTTCGCCTTGTCACATCCTGAGGGACAGCTAAGTGTTAACAGATATTCAACTATTTGCTTATACCAAGGACTAGTCAGATATTTCACATGTATCTTTTGTGTAGCCTTCTCTAGTCCATGTTGCTCTTCTTCTTTTTCTGATTCTTCATTCGCTATCACAGACATGTTAATCCCCAAGGCTTGATGATTTGATTCAGATAACATCTTGGCAAGTCCCTGTCCTTTGATCAGTTTGGTAGGCCTTATATCCAGATCATACTCCTGAATTTTTGCAATCCATCTTCCCCTCCTACCTTCACTATCCCCTTGTACTAGAATGTCTTTTACAACTGCTGTGGGAACATAAGCAGTTTTATGAGATTGAAAAATATAAACTCTAAAAGCTTTAAGGGACTTTACCAGGGCGTATGCCTGCTTCTCCAGTATATTATATTTCAATTCAGCATCGTATAGCACCTGACTGAAGAATGCTATTGGCTGTTCATATCCCTCTTCATTTTTCTGCAATAATACTCTAGCAATGGTATGAGGTGAAGCAAATGAGAATACCATAAATGGCTTACTATATTCTGGTCCTGCTAATACAGGAGCCTCGGCAAATGCCTGTTTTATCCTTGTGAATGCGTCTCTAGACTCCTGAGACCATTTTACTTCATTTTCATTTTTCAGCATATTGGTAATGTGCCTAACTATCTCTGCATAGTTAGGGATAAATCTTCTCAAAAAATTTATTCGCCCCAAAAACACCTGTACTTCTTTCTTATTTCTTGGCAAAGGAATGTTGTTTATCACTTCAACTCTCTTAGGATCAATTTTTACACCATCCTTAGTCACGATATGTCCTAAGAGTTTTCCTTCGTCTAATGCGAACAAAGATTTTTGGGGATTAAGAGAAAGGCCATACCTTCTGCATTTTTCGAAAGTCCTTCTCAAATGCACAATATGCTCATCATCATTCTTTGAGAATACCGTAATATCATCAAGATATACCACCAAGAACTTGTCCTGTTCTCCAATAAAGGCTATGTCCACTGCCCTTTGAAAAGTAGCACCTGCATTAATCAATCCGAATGGCATCCTCGCATACATAAAGGTTCCCCATGGCGTGGTGAACGCAGTATTCTTCTGGTCTTCTGGGAAAACAGCTACCTGATTGTAGCCCGAAAATCCATCCATCATTGACATTCTGGATGCTCCCACCACTTTCTGCAGGATATGGTCCATTTTAGGCAGTGGGTAATTGTCTTTGAGAGATGCTCTATTCAAATTTTTGAAGTCCACACACAGCCTTATTTCTCCATTCTTCTTTCTAACAGGAACAAGGTTCGCTATCCATTCTGAGTACCTTAGTGGCACGATTATCTTGGCTTTCAACAGCTTCCTGATTTCTTTTTCAATAGAAGGAATGAGCAAAGGATTTATTTGCCTGAGCTTCTGTTTGTATGGCTTTGCGTCTTCCTTCAACGGAATTTTATGCTGTATAATATTTACATCAAAAGTTTTTAGGTCCTCATAGGACCAAGCAAAAACATCTTTGTAAGATTGAAACAACTTCAAATACTTTTCTTTGTATTCTTCTGGGACCTTTTTGGACAGTTTAACAATTTTGGGGTCAGTGGAAGTACCCAGATTCAAATCTTCTACTTGATTATCTTCTACTGTTTTATTTGGCTGCACGGGTACGTCATCTTTATTGAATAACTTCTCTAGTGGTACCAACCCTCTGGGTATGACATTACCCTTTAGCTGTAGCACTTTACTACCTGCTATTCTTTCTTCCCATTTATTTTCAGCAATATTTTCAACTTCTTCTTCTCCATTATCATCAATCTCCATATTGGAGAATTCTCCCACTGTCTCTATAAACCTTTTCATCTGTTCATCATCTTCGAATACCTGCCAATGCTTTATATTGTCTGGAATGGATGGTCTGTAACGTACCTCCACCTCATATCTTAGGAGTGGGTTCTGTGGAGGACGGAAAGTACTGGCAGCTACCGCAAGAGAATCTGCTATTCTGTTTTGCTCCCGGGGCATGAACTGTATGTTAAATGCTGAAAAGAAGTTTTCTATCATGTCCCATACTTCATTTCTATATGCTCTGAGCCGAGGGTGCTTAGTTTGACATTCATTTTTAATCTGCCTTACGGCTAGCTCAGAGTCTCCAAACACTTTTAGACAGTGGATGCCCATGTTTCTAGCTGTCTGCAGCCCCAGTAATAACGCCTCATACTCAGCCACATTATTTGTAGCCTCATATTCCAATTTAAAAGACAGTGGCACCCATTTTCCTGCAGGGGAAATCTACAACACTCCTGCTCCATTACCCTCCCTTGAATTAGCTCCATCAAAATGCAAAGTCCATATTCCTGATTCCTGCTCCTTTTTAGGCTGCTCAGCCTGAATCTGACCAAAAAGGGTCTCATGTGCGTAATCCTGATTTTCTTCCAACATAAAACATGAAAAGTCCCCTTCTTTGTTGTAAATTGGGGAATTATCTTAGCAGTCAGCCCTGGTTACCGTTTTGACAAATCTGGTCTCCCTGTATAACCTCCTTTCTTGACCTCCAAAGACTGGGACAGTAGCATATGTTAGATCCAATTTGATTGACCCCCCAATCTTGGTACCCCAGGACCTTGACAACAGCATGCCAAAGCGGGCTGGGATATCAGCAACCACGATGTCCATGACCACAATTTTTGCTGGGATTTGAGCTAGATTGACCACTAAATCTTTAATCATTCCCAAGCATTTAACCCTTTTAGAATCAAATGAATATAAATCTTTATATGGTCTTGTAATTTGCAGCCCTAGTTGCTCCATGACAGACAAAGGCATAAGATTATGGGAAGCCCCAGAATCTAACATACAGTTGTGTAGCAGCAGATCATGGATGACTAGGGACACATAAAAGGGGGGAGTAGAAGGGTCTATCTCCTCGACATGTGGGCCAAAGACTACCATTGGTCTCTCTTCTTGAAAATTTAAACTATCAGGTGCGATGGGTAGTTCAAGAGGAAGAATGAAAGAGGTAACTTGAGACTGATATGCAGGCTGTTTTAATAATTCAGTCAGAGGAACAGGAATCTTAATCTTCTCAAGCTCTTTTTTCAAATTGAAAGCGGATGTGGGCTTTTCTAACGCTACTTCTTTGGACTCCCTATTTTCAACTGAAGGCTTGACTTCTTTTGACCCTGGCTCAGCATTAGGGGGGCCAACTAGTTTAGAAGAGGAGGGAACTTGATCATTAGACTGCCAGGGGATATTCAAGAGATTCTTACCTTTTTCTATACACCTCTTTGCTGCTGATTCCTTTTAAGCCGATGTTTCTTCTCGAGGCTGCTCTTCCTCTTGCTCCTGGGTTCGGGTCCTCTTCCTTGAGGATCTAAGATCATATTTGACGTTGAATTGTGCTTCCATGAAATCAGCAAATTTCTTGCAGTAATGGTCAATCTCTACTTCTTCGTCTTCTTCTTGTAGGGGGCACTCCATATCATCATTATTAGAGAAGGCCAGATTTGAATCTTCAAGTTTATAAGCTGCATCTCTAACGGAGTCATCTGCTGGTCCCTCCAGGTACAAGGGATGGGGTACCTGGTCTTGCTGTTCTCTTGGCATTATCTGTAACGGGGGCTTTCTGTACTGAGGATTATATCCTCTGTTTGGAGCATTATAATAGTTCCTGGGAGCTGCGTTCTTAGCTTCCAGCTCTAGCTTGACCATTTTCTTTATCATCTTGCTTATCTCATCCATTTTGTCAGAGTCTTTGTCTTGATTAGAGGTAGAAACCTCTTCTTTACCTCTCCTTCTAGTATCTTGCTCAACTTTTCCCTTTGACTTACCAGTGGCGACAAAATTTGCCTCCAATTCCAGAGCATCTGTTTGAGCATCATCCAAGGTGATAGGCATTCTTTCCCGCAGCGAGAAACCAAAATCGGAGACGAAAGCTGCTATGAAAACAACTTTGGCCGCAGCTTCATGTGGCTTCATTTCGGGAGGTAGGCTCAGATATAACTTGTTAAATCTCTTGATGAACTCTGATACCCCTTCATTCTGTTTCTTCTTCATGGTATTAAATTCAGTAAGGCACATTCCATAATCTTTCTTTTCCCCCCACTTCCTGAGAAAAGCAGTTTCCATTTGGTCCCAGGTAGTCACAGAATTATTCCCCAATGTCTTAAACCATTTTCTGGCTTCGCCTTCTAAAGACTGCACAAACAACCTCAAAACCACATCCAGATGTTCAACATTTAGGTTCTCCGCGAAAGAGCAGAAGGTCTCAAGATGCTTCTGAGCATCAATGTCACTTTCACCATTAAACCTCGGTAGGATCTTCAGGTAATCTTGTGGCATATCATGCAGTACTGGGGGTAAAGCCAGTGGAGCATATTTATTTAACAGAAAAGCAGGAACATTGGCCATTGGGGGAGGTGGGGGTTGCACAACAATTTGAGATACAGATGAAGGGAGAGAAGTAGGAGGAAGTGGAGTATGAATAACAATGGGAATATATTGCACAGAAGCCTGAGGTGTAGAAGGGAATAACTCACGGTTAACAGTAGCTACTTCTGTGACTTCTTTAATTTCTTCAGCCTCGAAAGTAGGGTGAGATCCTCCTTCAATCCAGGCGTTTCCTCTACGTGGAGTTTCTGAGTGAAACTCGGGTTTTTCTGTTCTAACTTCTTGAGAAGAAGAGGGCGGATGGTCTTCAACAGAATATTCAGAATTTTCGGAACGAACCGACTTCTTCTCTTTCCAACTCCTTCTATGAATGGTTTTCTCTGGGTCAGACACGAGTGTTTTCGGTGGTGAGGTATCCGACCTCAAATGGGGCCTCCGGGAAGCCAAAACTTCCGATAAAATTTATCAATTAAGGACCAGTGGAGTCGCCAAGGTGAGAAATCTACAACTCTTCACCTCTCTGTGCTCACCTGATTAGAGAGTGAATATAGGATGTCGAACCCAGGGAAACAGATATTCTTGAATTCGTTCCCCGGCAACGGCGCCAGAAAGATGTTGTGGATGATTTTGTCACCCTCCTAGAGACAGCCTAGAGTTTCCATAGACCAGTGCCTAGGACATCTTATTATAGCAAGGAGTCCTTTATAGTTTGGGTTGTCAGTCCAAGGGACTCACCTACTATCTCTTGTTCTAAACAAGGAAATTAAATCAGATTGAATTGGTCCAATTTCTCTCTCAGAGGCTGATACAAGGATAGGAGTAATGTAAAGACATCATGTAAAACTTCAGCATGAAAGTATCAGACAGTTAAGAGACCGCTTATTGTAAAGAGGGCCGATTCAAATAATATATCACAGAAATCAAATATTAGGATGTGCAGGCAGTGAAGAAACATAAGGAGATATTACTGGCAGAAGGGCGCACCAATTTACGAATCCTTAAGCCACCAATATAGCAGAAATTATGAAAAGAGTGAACATGGAACAACATATCACTTCTAGGCCTATTTAAAGCGCTTGACTAATTCCAGAAAGGGCACCACTTAAGATGAATCCTTACTGCAAACTAGTGAGCCACTCGCATTCTAGAACATGATACAAGAAGAAAGTTTGCATGAAAAGAGATGATATATTAACACATAAGAAAAGTTACATACTGTGAGATACTAAAGACCAGAATCCTCAATACAGTCATAACCCCTCCTCACTGAGACCCTACGGGCTCTGAAACTTCATACAGAAATGTTACAAGATGAATACAGTAGTCTTCTCGCTGCACAGTTTGCTGACAGAAATCTGGAACCTCTACAATGTCTTATTTTTGAGTATTTATAGAGAAGACAGAAACTTCCCGAGGAGGAGGAAAACGAGGCACAATTAATGACTCAGTTTGAAACCAAATGGCGGAAAACATTCGCGCCTTCTCTTATGAATGACTGGCTATAAATGATGGTACTGAACAACCTGTTCGAGGAATAAATGCTGGGAGATAAAATCTCCTTATATACAAGATGGGAGTAATAAAATATATACAATTTGTCGCCCGCGGCTGAAAGAAAATCTGCTGCCGTAAGAGATTTGGAACAATCTGGATTTAAGTACTGTACTCTCGGCTTTCGGCTATGGATTTGAATCCTGGATCTTTAATGCGGGGCGGATGCATCTGGAGAGTTCTGAGAGTTCATATCCCTGTCTTCTTTAATGGTGGTCATCTCTCCCACCTACCCTCATCTCCTTCCTTTAATTGTTGCCAGTATGATATGTCCTTTGTTATGCTCTAGATCTTTTCAATTGGGGCGGAAAGTTCAAGCGCCAACAAAACCAAATTAAAACCTGCAAAACCCGCAAATCATTAGAGAAAAACGACTCGGCGATATGGAGTGTGGTTAGAACAGCGGCCATGAAGTCGGTAATGCATTTTAGGCGAGACATTGAGAGGATGCAGGGTGACAGGAAACACATACACACAATGAGGAAACGGAGAGTGACGAGGCAGAAAACAATGGGGCGACAATGAATAAACGGGCTAAGGGTTCATAAACCATGACACGTCATCAGGACACACGAATGGTGGAGGAATAACGCGGCGTACTTGTGAAACATGATGACACGGCCATAGGAGGTGGGACCCGAATCGACAATCGGAATCGGAAAGCAGAGTGAGTAGAGCGGGAGTGGCACATCTTTTATGTTCCGATTGCGATTGAAAACAGCGCTGCGATCAACCCAGGACCGTTCGATCTTGAAACAAGATCGATGGCTGTGCTTGCATCGGAGGGAAATAAAGTGGTGGAGCAATGAAAATCGCCGATCGACTGTGTGCGGACCCACCATAGAGGTTAATTTCCGCACCGTCGATTTGAGCTAGATCGGATGGCCAATATTGCGTCCGATTGCTAAAACAGTAGGCCCCTTCTTGCTTTGAATTGCGGTTCTCTGACCTGGGTCATATGGGGGGCCGAAGCGGGAGGGAGCCAAAATCTTAAAGGATCGGCCCGATTGTTAAAATTTTAATTTTGAACTATTGCGATGCAGGTTTTCGGGCGGAAATAGTAGCGTCAAGCAGGGTCATGGGGTTTTAGGCTACGGCAGGGATGAATATGTACAACAATGCTCATGGTAAAGAAATGTATGGTACAAGACGCTCAGAGTTTTTTATAACTCTTGGTGAATGGTCATCATGTCTCATTTAATATATTTTATAAAATCTCAATAGGGAGTCATGTAATGGTTGAGATTTTAATACATAAATAAGAATTTTTTAGTTAAAATGTGGGGTTAATATATAAAAATGTTTTAATATGGAAAAATATTTTATTCAAGAGAAAAAATGTATACGAAAATATTGATTATATATATCATATTATTTTCCTCATTCTAATGGATTAGATTATCAATTCTCCTTTATGCATCACAATCTTTCCTTTATACACCAAATAACTTTCTTTAAGAACAATGATCTAGATTGGATCATATATTGTTTGTAGTCCATCTCAATGCTCTTATCATGGAAAAATAAGAGAAATTTACTTAGAGGAGCATATTTAGTAACATGATCTAGTTTGGAGAATTGGGGCCAAAAACCTTGTGGGGCTGGTTTAAGAATTTAAATGGTTCTTTTTGGGAGTAAATTTTTCTTCTTCAGTGTGCACCCCTTGATGCTATTCTATACTCGAAGACCTTTCTAATAATGTAAGAATCATCTCAATCGTAGTTCCACTGCAAGCATTATGCCTCCTAAAACTTGACATGTTGTGAATGACCACCATAATTAGAGGGGATGCCACATCAACCCCCATTGATCATGGAAAGAGAGATTGCCACCAGGAAAATATGAAAAATAATCTAGAAGGGTCAAGTTGTAACTCATATTGATGGTTAAATATGTCAAATCTAAGCACTAATTGGTTATTGGGATGCATTATAATTGGGTCACCAAGAGGAAAACAAGTTCCACTCTATTTTATTTCATTTCGTTCCATAATAGAGAAAAGTAGCTAGGAGTATATAGGGAGAGGATAGAATAGAGAGGGTGTGTGTCCAATAGCATCCCATAAGGCGAAATGCTTACTCCTTTGTATCGACATATTTTCAATTTAGATAAAGAGAGACTAGAGAAAACTCACCTTCTAGTTTGGTTTTCTCTCGAAAGGGTTTCCAAGGTCATATTTTGTGTTCATTGTGATTGGTATGCATTTCTTTTCATTGTTCTCTATTTTCAGAAGTTTTATTTGTTGCATGCAAAAGAAGAAAATGACAACTTAATAAATATGTATATCTGAGGAACATTGACCATCATAGTATATGCTTTCGAATTTTAGTATATTTTTATTGCGCCGAGAGGCGCATCTACAGCCCAATATGGCCCCGATGTCAGGTGGGTCACGTCCTCATACAAAATGTCGGCTTAAGTTTTAAATTAAAAAAAAAAAAAAAAAAATCGCATTGTGCTAGAACATAGAACATATATCAATTTCTAATACAATTATGTATTATTTATATAATTTGAATGGATAGTAAATTATATACATGAATTTGAATGGATCATAAATTTACCTTTAACAAAAAAAATTACCACATTGAATTTCCAAATTAAGTAAAATTTTAAACATCTTTACTCTTTACTAAAGTCAATACCATTTCCTAAATTAAAGGAAAAGAGTTAATTCAACACAAACAATCAAAATCCAAAATATTTTAATATTTCTTTTAATTAAATATTTGTAAAATGAATTTATACTTACTCCAGAGCTATGGTAAATAAATAAAAATATATATAAACTAGATGTATGGTAAATAAATAAATATAAAAGAGGTATAAACAAGTATGATAAATAAATAAATAAATATAAAATAGATATAAAGAGGTATGGTAAATAAATAAATATAAAAGAGGCATAAAGAGGTAAGGTAAATAAATAACAATATATCAAATAGGATTATAAATAAAAATTGTATTATATAACAAAAGAAAAGGGGTATGGTAAATAAATAAAAATATAAATAAAAGAGAGGTATGGTAAGTAAATAAAACCTCTTTTCATATTTACTCCATAATCTGATTTATATTTACGAATATTTATGTTCATTAGTTTACATAACTAAGAAGAAATAGAGAGAGAGAGTGATAAGGGATAGATGGAGAGAGAGTGTGTATGCTTAGGGGTGAGATAAAGAGACAAAGTAAGATGTATGTAAAGAAGGGGGGAGAGAAGTGAGAAGGAGAGAGGGAGGGATATAGTAATGTAGTTGGAGAGAGAGAGGGGTGGAAAGAGAGAGAGAAAGAAAGGGATGGGGAAAGAGACAGGATTAGAGAGAGAGAGAGATATGGGGTAGGAGAGAGGATTGGAGGGAAAAGAGAGAGAGAGAGGTGGGAGAGAAAGGGAGAGAGAGGAAGGATGAGAGAGAGGAGGAGAGTGATGGGGGAAGAGAGAGTATTGGAGAGAGAGAGAGAGAGAGAAAGAGATCAGGGAAGAGAGAGGGATTTAGGGGAGAGAGAGAGAGAGGAAGGACAAGAGAGAGGACTTGAGAGAGAGGAGGAGAGAGGGATTGATAAGAGAGATGAAGTTGGAGGGGGAGAGATGTAGAAAATAAGAAATATAGAGAGTGAGAAGTGGAGAGAGAGAAGGAGTGACAAGGGAGAGACAGAGAGAGAGCGAGTATGTTTGGGGCTGAGATAAAGAGACAAATAAAGAGAGATGGAGATAAGGGGGGAGAAGGAGATATAAGGAGACAGGGAGGGATATAGTAACATAGTTGGTTGGTGAAGAGAGAGAGAAAGGGAGAGAGAGATGGGAGAGAAAGGGAAAGAGAGGAAGGAAGAGAGAGGATGTGAGAGAGTGGAGAGAGGGAGGGAAAGAGAGATGGAATTGGAGGGGGAGAGGGAGAGATGTAAGAAGAAAGAAATAGAGAGAGAAAGGTGGAGAGAGAGAGAGTGAGTGAGTGACAAGGAAGATGGAGAGAGAGGGAGAGAGGGGGAAGATAGAGATATAGATGGAAGGTGAAGAGAGGGAAGAAGAGAGAGTTGGGGAGAGGAGGGGATTGACAAAGAGATTGATATCTATGGATTGCGAGAGTGTGTGTGTATAGGGGGGTGAGATAGAGAAACAAAAAAGAAGAGATGGAGGGGGATATAGATATGGATGGAGGGTGGAGAGAGGGAAGAATATTTCTCACACTAGATGGATTGATATAAGTGGAGATGGTGATTTATAATCCTATTTGATTATTTGCACTATAAGCATCGATTTTAGTGTAGATATTTATTTCTAATGATATTTTATTACTTGCATTAGATGCATTGATTTCCGTGTAGGTGGTGATTTCTAATACAATTTGATTGCTTGCATTGAATTTGTTGATTTCAATTTAGATGTCGATTTATAATTATATTTTATTACTTGCACTAGATGAATTGGTTTCAATGTAGATGATTTCTAATCCTATTTGATTATTTTCACTAAATGCATTGATTTCAGTGTAGATGGCGATTTCTAATCCTATTTGATTTATTTGAGTAAATGCATTGA
Organism: Pinus albicaulis; assembly: GCA_034641835.2. Classification (NCBI taxonomy): domain Eukaryota; kingdom Viridiplantae; phylum Streptophyta; class Pinopsida; order Pinales; family Pinaceae; genus Pinus; species Pinus albicaulis. The sequence continues at coordinate 214,053,320 of CM076570.1, forward strand.
TTTCAGTGTAGATGTTGGTTTCTAGAGAGAGAGAGGGAGAGTGATAAGGAAGATGGAGAGGGAGGGAGAGAGGACAAAAGGAGGAAAGAGAGATATTAATGGGGGAGAGGGAGAGAAGGGGAAGATATAGATAAAGATGGAAGGTGAAGAGAGGGAAGAAGAGAGAGATGGGGAGAGGGGGTGATTGAAAAAGAGATTGATATATATGGAGTACGAGAGTGCATGTGTTTAGGGGGGTGAGATAGAGAGACAAAAAAGAATAGATGGAGGGGGATATAGATATGGATGGAGGGTGGAGAGAGGGAGGAATATTTCTCACACTATATGGATTGATATAAGTGGATATGGTGATTTCTAATCCTATTTGATTATTTGCACTAGATGCATCGATTTTAGTGTAGATATTTATTTCTAATGATATTTGATTACTTGCACTAGATGCATTGATTTCAGTGTAGGTGGTGATTTCTAATACAATTTGATTGCTTGCACTGAATGTGTTTATTTCAATTTATATGTCGATTTATAATTATATTTGATTACTTGCACTAGATGAATTAATTTCAATGTACATGATTTCTAATCCTATTTGATTGTTTGCACTAAATGCATTGATTTCAGTGTAGATAGCGATTTCTAATCCTATTTGATTTCTTTGATTAAATGCATTGATTTCAGTGTAGATGTTGGTTCCTAGAGAGAGAGAGAGTGAGTGATAAGGAAGATGGAGAGAGAGAGAGAGGAAAAAATGAGGAAAGAGAGATATTAGCGGGGGAGTGGGAGACCAGGGGAAGAGAGGGAAGAAGAGAGAGATGGGGAGAGAGGGTGATTGACAAAGAGAATGATATATATGGAGTGCGAGAGCGTGTGTGTTTAGGGGGGTGAGATAGAGAACAAAAAAAAATACATGGATGGGGATATAGATATGGATGGAGGGTGGAGAGAGGGAAGAATATTTCTTGCACTAGATAGATTGATTTAAGTGTAGATGGTGATTTATAATCCTATTTGATTATTTTCACTAGATGCATCGATTTTAGTGTAGATATTTATTTCTAATGATATATGATTACTTGCACTAGATGCATTGATTTCAGTGTAGGCGATGATTCCTAATACTATTTGATTGCTTTCACTAGATGTGTTGATTTCAATTTAGACGTCGATTTATAATTATATTTGATTTCTTGCACTAGATGCATTGATTTCAATATAGATTATTCCTAATACTATTTGATTGTTTGCGCTAAATGGATTGATTTCAGTCTATATGGCGATTTCTAATCCTATTTGATTGCTTTGAGTAAATGCATTGATTTCAATGTAGATGTTGGTTTCTAATATTATTTGATTGATTGCATTAGGTGCATTGATTTCAATGTAGAAGTTATTTTCTAATCTTATTTTATTGCTTGCATTAAATGCATTGATTTAAATGTATATGTTGATTTATGATTTGATGTAATTGGATATATGACGCTACATTAATATTAAAGTGATTGGATTAACAATATGCATTGATTTTAGTGTAAGCACAAAAAGTTATTAACAATGTAGATTGATTTTTGTGTTATAGTAATTTAAGCTATTAATATTGGAGAGCAAGAGAGACAAGGTATCATGTTTACTACAACATATCGAGCTAAAGATTTAAATGGTTTACGATTTAATTTGTTTTTTTCATATAATCGATATGAAAAGATAACAAAACTAACAAGGGAGGAAATAAAAATAGTAGAAGAAAATAGTTTGAGATTGATTGTAACATGAGTATGTTCTTATTATTCACATTTTCTATCTTTCAACACTATTATTGTCACTTTGCATTTAAAAAAAATATTTCATCATTTTTCATCATTATAGTTATTAACAATAATTATCATCTCAACGAACTCAGGTAACTAAGAAAATTTAAAATTAAAATGACCAAGTTAATCTCAGAAATATTTAGCATATTTAAAATGATTATATTAATTTTTGATATATTTACATATTAATGATAAAATTAATCATATCTTTGATAGATTTTCCTTGGAAGCACACGACTGAAACCAGCATAGATCCATCTTACATCTCAAAAATATACAAAATTTTTAATAATCTGAAAAATGTGACGTTGATGCCTCCGATTGGAACCAGCCTATATCCATCTAACTATGGATCTATCATGCGCCGAGAGGGATAAAATCTCTCGAGGTGCAAACCTTTCCTCAAGTTCTGCACTCAAAAAATAGGTTTGCACCTCGAGAGATTTGATCCCTCTTGGCGCATGATAGATCTAGAGTTAGATGGATCTAGGATGGTCATATTTATTGTGATGAATTGTCCAATGGGTAATGCATGCCAATTTAGAGATCATATTGGTATTAGAGTTGGTTCCTTTGGGTATATTAGGGGTGAGTTGTAGGGAATTGGATTGGTTTAATTAGAAATACATAATATCTTCTTAGTTTTGTATTGGTTTGACCTATAGGGGATTTGAATGTTTATTTCATGGTTTAATTAATACTTCATAACATGGTGATCTCCAATTGAGCTAACCCCCATGGGGAGTAATACATAATACCTTATCCATGGACAATAGATCTTCTAATAATCGAAACAGGAGATTGTCGAAGACTCGTTTCTTCCTCTCTTGCATGATGACCTAAATCATTCTTAAGTATCTGCATCCCCCCAATCTCTAGCACAAGATATTTCAAATTTTTTTGAATCATGACAGAGGATCACTTTAGGGTGACGTCAAAGTGCTAATCACCAAACTTCAGAACCCTTGGCACTTGGGGCTTAGCGACACTTTACACACATGAACACACCAAAAACTAAATTGTAATGTTCCCTCACACCCCTTTGGAATTTCCAGGCTAATGAAAGGCTAGTTTTAAATAACCTAATGTCTGAAGTCTCACTATGGGAATGACGTTATAATTTTTTCTTCCTTTGCAAAGTTAGTGTAATTAAAGTTTGATAACACCATCACATTTAGCTTGTTAAGAGATTTCTAGTGATATAACCCTTTCCTCAATCCGACTCCTGGAGTGAATTTTATTCCCCTTTAAATATTGGCCTTTAAATTATTTCCATATCAGTAAGAGGCTTCCATGTGGCACCCAGATGACACAAATGTGGAATTTCCACATCAACCATGACACCTCCATGGGAACTATATGATTCCATCATTGCTTATGTCATACTTATCACATCATATTTAATCATGGGACCCACTCGACTCGACCTTTCCATATAGATCCAAAAATCCCTTTTTATATGGAAACATAGGATATCCTGATGTGCACACAATTTTCACTTCGAAAATTTCCTAGACCCCGGGATCCTTGGACTACATCCTACTTACATACACACACACACATCTAGTCCTGACACACATCTGAGCTTCCTTGTCTTACATCTTTTCCTACAAGCTTGGATGTTCTGGACTCCTAGATTCATTTACTTCTGGAAAGATGATCCAGCCTTGTGCCAAGCTATCGTTAGAGGTCACCGAACATGATATCTTTTGAAATATATCCATCATAGATATTTGGCACCTCACCTTTAGTCTCTCAAAATGGGCCCCAACCCATATATGACTTGTCCTATATGTTCTACAATATATCCAAACCAATTTAAATATGGTACTTTTTTACAAATTCAAATGGGAAAAAACCTAAATATTTAGACACTTGGATACAATCTCCAAGCATGAAATGTATCATGCCCAAACTAGAGCTAAATCTTCTTGTAGACTTGAATACAAGTTTGTATCTCTGCATTACATAGAATTATAAATTATGAGTGATTTCTAGGAACTTTACCCAAGTATCCCTTGATGCATAGTGTTTATCAGAACATCATCATCTATTGCAATGAAACCTTAATTCCCACTCCAACATTCTACAAATTTCTTTTGGACATGATTCAATTAAAGGATTCATTAACATGAATAAAACCAAGAATTAAAGCTAGAAAATACATAGCTAAGAGTGCTCTGTAAATAAAAATACCACAACACCATAACAACCACATAATGTTTCTGAAATGGGATTCATCAAATCTACTGACTTGTTCTAAATTCCTACCTCATAATTCCCTTTACTAGGGATACAACCAACACACATATCGAACCATAGATAAATGGAACACATATCATACTAAATAATGGAATTTCGTAGACCGTAATTTTTATATAAGGATATTAAACATCCAGACATAATCATGTATTAGTTCCATAGATTATAATAATGCCATCACATGCACATAGAGGCATCCAACAAATCGTAATAATGAAAACATATGAATAACAACTCATCACAAACAAATAGGAAAAACATTCCTCCACCTACAATGTTGACACATTCATTATTATAGAACACAACGACATCATCATTTATGCTCATTGCACATAAATACAAGTAAACACACTTATCCATATAACTTGAATGAATGGAAACTAACGGAGGGAATTTAACTCTCCACCCAATGATAGGGAAGTTACACTGCAACCTTAATTGTAGTTGAACACCCTCGAGCTGCATTTAGAGTCTCAATATTTAAGTGGTCAAGGGAATTTACACCAATTCCAATCAACTACATCACAGAAGAATCCAAAGCTCATAGTTTCTCCACTTATAGAATCCATAGTACAAAATGTCTCCGAGTATTTAATATCACAGAACATCATAACACATAATTTCTCCACTGTTTCATTAGGATCCACAACACATAGTGGTTCTTCCTATTAAGCCCTATAAATATATGAAACACACAGATTTACCAATTTTCTACATAGGGATTCAAAGCATATAGTTGTTCCACCCACTAAATCTACATGTATCCAAGATACACAATGTCTCCACCTTATCTTCTCTTGTTTTTTTCTTCGAGCCACACACCCCTACATGATTCCTCTCCTATGCATATGCTGCACCACATTCCTATCTTGGCATGATCCACAGAGCTAGCACACTCTGTGTGCATGTATGATCTCATCTATCTGACTCTGCCATTCAAGAGTAAGTCTCCTCATGTCTGCATGTTTCTCTACATACATTTCATAATAATATTCTGGACATAAATCTCCTCTTTTCTTCCCATATTCCCCTTGCACGTTGACATTCCAAAGACATTCTTTGAGACTAAAACAATATGGGACCATCCTTTATTGAATTAGCTCATACTTCACTTTAGTGCCGGCACTAGAAATTCTATTAATTCATCATGGATATAGGCGATGAAACAAATGTAGTGGCTTGTCTTTATACTCAACATCAACAACTCCTCCTCATACCCATGAACCCATGTCCACTCCTTGAGCCAGTAATTGTTTATATTTCTAGAATATTTTCATGAATTAAACTTCATAGTGATATTTACAAGATTCTTAAAAGAGGGGTAAATAAAAGGGTTGTCACAAATGCCAACCCTTAGAGGAACATCATCCTTGGTTTTTTATACCCTAACACAAAATTTATAGTGAGATTATTATACACAACTCTTTTTAAATTTATTTACATAGTAAATAAAAATTGGTATGATACCCGCATCTAATTAGCCATTTCCCAAGTGGCCATTCGATCCAAACTGGTTCCATTAGACCTTGACCTCCTTGATTACTCAATTTAGGCATGTAATATTACTTCAATCCAGAATTCATTGTGGTTCTAACTAGAAATCTCCCCCTGATTCCACCTGTATCACATACCAATAAAAAAACATGATTAGAATCATGCAAATACTTTTTAAGAAATGAAATATGGAAAGAATCATGTGCTTTCATTCTGGGTGGCAAGGATAGTTTGTAAGCAATTGGCCCCACTTTTGATAAAATTCGAAACCATCTGTAGAATATTGGTGCTAAATAAAAAAAACATACAACTCTTAGTGAAATCTTCCTTGGTCCAATGTGGAGATAAATATGTCCCCCCACTTGGCATTCCTTGTCCATTCTCTACTGATATGCATAGATATATTTATAATCTTGATATAATTTTAATATATTCATAATAACAAATATTTCCTATTCCATTTCCTTCAACATATCATATTCAAGAAACACTCTATTTATTGGATCATTCTAGCTAATAGGTGTATTACATCTCCATCCATATAAGTCTTGAAAATGACTGATTTTTAATTATTCCAAGAACCCGTTTTGGTAGGAATATTCTGAAATGGGTAGACACTTTTCCCACCTCTTAGGCTAATGCATGAAATACATTCTTATAATTTCTTCTAGAACCTTGTTTAATATTTTAGTTTATCTATCTGTTTGAGTATGATACATTGTACTAAATTCTCTATTCCAAAAAAAAGAAATAGAAATTTCCAAAATTTTGAGGTTAACTTCGCATACTAATCTAGGATGATCTTCTTGGGTATTCCATGTCATCTAAATATATATTTCATGAAAATTTGAGCAATGGTAATTTCCTTGTGGGTGGATTTAACAATTATAAAATGAGCCACCTTACTCAACTTATCTATCACCACCATTATGGAATCCTTATTTCTATATTTGTTTCGCAACCCTATCATAAATTCCACAGAAGTGAATTTCCACTTCCATTAAGGAATGGGGATTTGTTGCAACAATCTCACTCGATGTCTATATTCCATTTTCACTTGCTCACACTCCAAGAATATTTCAATGTACTCAACAACATTATTTTCCATGTATAGCGAGTAACACTATTTTTTCATAGTTTCTATCATTTTATGATAACTAGGATGACTTGAATAAGTTATTTAATGCAATTCATCAGAGATGAACTTTTTTAATTTGACCATGCAAGGTTTATAGCACCTAACTTTTAATTCCAATATTCCATCGTTTGTGAGTGAGTAATTCTTGCTCAATTTTCCTCCTGACTCTTGTTATAAGAATTTTTTTACTCATTGGTAATTCTCATATATATACATGTCCTCTTTAATATTTTATTTAAGCTCAAATGCTCAAGTACTAATGACTTCCACCCGAGCCACTTGTAGCATCCTACTAAGTGCATCTGCTTCTTTTTTCCCCTTTCCTTTGATATATTTTATTTCAAATTCAAATTCACTTTCAATAATGAATGATATATACATTGGCTATCTTGCATTCAACTTGGGTTGATCAAATAGATACCTCAACCCTCCATGATCTGACATCAAGATAAATTTCCTTCCCAACAAATAGTTCCTCCACATTTTCAATGCATGAATTATTGATGTGAGCTCCAAGTCACGAGTGACATAATTTATCGCATGCTCATTCAAGTTCATTGATATAAAAAGCTACTTGTCATTCTTGCATTATGACTATCACTAAGGCCTTCCTTTTAGGTATCTTTTCAAACCAAAAAATATTTTTATAGGTATGTTGTTATAAATATTGGTGCATGTGTGAGGATATGCTTTAATTTCTCAAATGTTGTTGTGCATTTTTCTGTGTAGTGGAATTGGACTTCTTTCTTTTGCAACACTGATTGGATGCCCATTCTTCAAAAAAAATTGGATGACCCTTTGGTAATACCTTAAGATCTCATAAGGGATCTAATTTTTACCACATTCTAAGGATTAGGTCACTCCATGGTGGCTTTGATATTCTCAAGGTCCACTGACACTCCTTCCTTGGAAACATTATGTCTGAAGCACTGGACTTATGATTGAAAGAAACCACACTTGCTGACTTCGACATAAACTTTGTTGTCTCTCAACAATTGCAAAATTATTGCCATTTTTTTTTTCTTCTCCTTGATTTTAGAAGAAACCAAAATTTTGTCTATAAAGACCAACACAAACTTGTCTATATTTGTAATTAAGATATTTTTCATCAAACATATAAACATTCTTGGGGCATTGGTGAGTTCAAATGGCACAACCACGAACTCATAATGATAATATGAAATTATGGAAGCCATCTTGTGGATATATTCCTCTTTAATTCATACTTAATGGTACACAAACATTAATTCTTATCTTTGAAAATGCTACAGCTCATCTCAAATAGTCAAATTAGTTGTCAATCCTAGACAAATGATACATTTTCTTTATCATGGATTTATTTAATTTCATGTAGTCATTGTTGGGTCAATTTTTTGAGTAAAATAACACAAGTATTTAATAATCAATCTGGGTTTGTAAACTTCGAAGAATTTCCAAAATATATGGATTTCAAATGTAGTTAATTATAGAAGAAATTCATATTACAAATATAAGATCTAACTAAATAGTTTCTGATTCAATATGTAATACATGAGGGAAGAGGCTCCTAACTTAGGAGATCATGTTTTCCCATCCCCAAATTACTACTTTCATGAAGAGAAACCAAATAATTGATGGAGAATAGTTTATGATGCATGACAAGTAGGAGAATAGGCTCCTAACTGAGGAGGTCCATGTTTTCCTTCTTTACAATTCGATTCATCATTGTTACTATTGTATTTAAAACTAGAAATTTAGAAAATAAGATGAATTTTAGTTATGGTTCTTGGATCAGATAGAAGGAGATTTTAACTTAAACACTTTTTTGTCCCTTCATATGCAAATTAGAATTAAACCAAGATTGTTTAGCAAGCATAAGTAAATAACTTAACAAGGAAAAGCAGATGAATTCTAGTTATTGTTCTTGGATCAGATAGAAGGAGAGTTTAACTTAAACACCTTTTTGTCCCTTCATATGAAGATTAGAAGTAAACCAAGATTCATCAACAAACATAATAAATCTTCATTTGGATCAACAAGAAGATATCAAACTCTATGAATTCCTATTGGCTATATTTTCATTCCCTCAGACACATGAACTCCCAGACCTAGTAATCTAGTGTCCAACAAGGTATGATCCTATCAAAGGAGCAGTGGTAGCTCAAAATATAAACATTCTGATTTCTATCACTCTAGAGACCATTAACTAGATTTTGATGATCCCAGAGAGTGATTCACTCAGCCTTTTCTCCCAAGTTTCTCTCATGGAGTTATACCATAAGTTAAAATTTCCTCAGAGAGCACAAATATTTGAAATATTCCTTCTTTTTTATGCGAAAATTCAAAATAAACCCCCCCCTTACACATCCTCCATGTTCCCTGAAGCTACTAGACATATCATTTCATTGATTTCTTATTCATTAGGCTATCTAGATGGTAGAACAATGGATGAAATCATTCTTGGTTACTTCTCCATATTTTGTAAAGACCATCAATTTCCATTTATGTACAATTACAACCAATTATTGGCTCATAGTATCCATGAAAAAATGATGAACTTAACAACTGAAAGAATGTTTAAATACACTTTTGTACTTATTCGTATGTTTCTGTTTCAGCAGGGAGATTCATTGCCAATAACATTGCACAAGCAGGATGATTAGGGAGTTAGTCACTCAGTAATTCATTGGACTCAGATGGTCAAAAATATCGCAAAAAAATCTTCTTCTGCATATTTCATTGATTCATTCATCCATCCAATTTCCTATCTTCTAAGCAGCCAAAACGAGCCCAAAATTGGCCCACACATCAAAATAATTCTTCACTTAAGTGATCAGGTTAAAACTGGAGAGTGGTATTTTTACCTAAATTAGATAGAGATTAGAGTATATGGCTCTGAGCAAGCACCTTATAAACTACCTAAATATGTTGCAATCAAAATTTTCTCTTTGGAATATAATAGACAAATTATTAACATGGAATTTCACTTTGTTTGAGGAAAGAGAAATAGACAAATAGGCTCCTTTATATGCAACACTAGATTAGTAGGGATTGAAGCAGATGCCATCCTCAAAAGGATAAATTTTCAACCAAGCTTCACTTGGTATTATGATACTTTTAGAATCATTTCAAACTTAAGGTTTGAGTTTAAGAAAACTCCCTCGAGTCATACACCGAGATCTCATATTGAGAATTTTATGAACTAGGACCAATGGGAAGAGAATACATTGCATGAGGCAGAGGAGCAGATCCTTTCCACACCTACTCTATAGACTCTGATTTCCCAATATAAACAACAGAAAAGGCCTAGAGAAGAAAAATAAACTTCTACAAACATTTCAAAAGATTTCATAATTCAACAAATGAAGTAGAAGACTGACTTTACTATTTCTACAGAGTGGAGCCAAAAAGTACCAGAGATTATAGACTTGGGAGACACAAAGGTATCTACAATAGAGGAAGTGTTCCCAATACTCCATTATCTTCTTCAACTTCTCAAGGTCCTACGAAGATCATTCAATCAATTGGAACCAATACACCAGATGATCATAACATGTTCTCTAAATTTTTACATATCAAACCAAAGAATGAAACCTTGAAGGCCAATGTTTACATTCAGTTTTGGAAGAAAGCTTCTACATCACAAAACAGGCTGCTGATAGCTTTTGATAATGAAAATGGAAGGATACAGATGGCTTTTATAAAATCCCAAGTCACTTTTCCCAAAGCTCCATCTGATTATAAGAAGAAGATTTTCTCATTTTATGTAAATAAAATTCGTCCCATATACTAGATGGACATGCATAGGGAGTCTAGAGAGATGATCTTATCTACCATGACTAATACATCCATGACATTGTCCAAAGTGAGAACATCATTGTCAAATGTACTGTCACAGCTCACGATAGAAAATATTTCCTCTTTAGCTAAATACAATAAGTTAAAGTCTTTAGAATATATTGTAGTCAAGATTGGGTATGACCCAAAGGATTGTAAAGATGTAGAAGAGATTTTAAAGAAGAATAATGCGGATATTTTAGCTCTTCGAAATCAGCTAAATTTTCCTTCCACAGAAGACCCCCAGATAAAGGAAATAAATGAAAGTGAACAAAATAGAGAGGATATGCTCAAATTCGTGATTGAGCAAAACATTCAGATAAAGAATATGGAGGAACAAATTGAAGGATTTCTTAAGGAGAAAGAAAAGTCAACTCATCTTTCCATGATCCCAATTTCAACTGTTCCTATTGCAGTTGCAGGTACAGAACGAAGCTCTTCATCACAAGATTTGACCTTACAGAAGTAGGAGAACGAAAAGCTTCTGGAGAAATTCTAAAACTTGGAATCTCAAAAGATAAAGAATGACACCTTGTACATGGAAGAGATGAAAAAATCTTAGATACTAACACTAAAGGTTAAAAAGTTAAAAAGTGAGCTTCTAATGGCATAAAACCTTGGCCCAAGCCAAGGAGAGCATCTGGACTTAAATAATCCAAGCAATGATAGAAGTATGTACATCCATACAAATCATTTTTGAGAAGCAGAAATTAAGGAACAAGTGTAAAACAATCATAAAAGAAGAGAAGGCAAGACTCAAGAAGAAACCAACAAGGGCATCAAACATGATTAAAGTGTTTATTTTAAAGAGCAGGGCATAATTGAAGTAGATCAACATTACAAATAGAACAAATATTGTTCTGGAGATCAAGAAAGTATTGCAGAAGAAGAATCTCTTGAATCAAGTAGAGACAAAATGTCAAACTTTGGATATTTCTCTCCAAATATTTCATACTAATTTTATCCTCCTAAATAAAAGGGGATTTCCTGGATTAGTAGCTCCAAACGAAAATTCGATCAACTTGGCGGAGTACTGAAGAAATATCTACACCATGGCCATCGAAAAAGCTAAGCTTGCAGGAATTAAATGCCATATGACAGGGAAAGATATTCTGGAAGCTTTAGATTTAGATTTGATAAATAAACATGAAATCAAGCATCTCTTCATCAAAAAACCTACTTTTGAAAGATACATAGAAGTAGATGAATTTTTTAGAAGACTAGTAAATATAGAAATACCGAGTCAGGATAGATGGGATCACTTGTGTGAAACCATTAAGTAACTTTTGTCTCCAACAACATGCCAACACAATAGCATTTTTTGGGCCACATCATCAATTATTTCCTCAAATACAGTGAAAAACGACTCATCAATTTTTGTTTTCCTACTATTTGATAATATTCTTGTAATCAATTTAGATACTTCTAAGTGATAGAAATTATTATAAATAACTCTCCATTCGAGTTATTAGGGTTGCACCCTTGAATGAGAATTTTTAACAAGAATTGTAATGAGATTTTGATCATTGAAATAAATAAAAGGATTTTGGATTCATTTCAACCAGTTTGTCTCCTTGTTAGTTTTTCTAGTATTCATTTCACTCATTTTTCTGAATATATTTGATATTTATGAAGATAAGTAGGTAAGAGAAAGTTGTTTTTCAGTCTTTCTTAAATCCTCTGAAGTTATAGAGATTGACTTTTTGAACTATTTGTTTGTATAAGTCCCTCTATATCAATTAATTTCCAGTAATATTCATAGTGTTAAATATATTTTTTAAGTTGTTGAACATTGTTTGACAATATTTAATACTTATGATAAATTAAAAATTCAATTTGAATATTTAACTGATTATATTTTCTTACAGTTTATGCCTTCACATTTGCAAAATTAAATTGTTGTTTTAAGTAAAGAAACAACCATTTTCTTAATAATTATGAATTTGACATATGTAAGACATATTTTTGTATTTAATTAATGCATTGGTCATCCAAAAACCCATTTTAATACAAAAAAAACATTATATATGATCTGGCATAGTTAATTGACCTAGAATTATCTTAGAGGACAACATGAGATGTTGTGGAGGATATGAAATTTGATCCATTTTCCTAGGGACAACGATATTCCTATTCCTTTAAAGGTGAATAAAGGTCTAGTAAGGTTAAAATATTTTACCTGGTGACTTCACAGTAGCCAAAGCTAGCTCCTTCAAGACATACCTGGTCTCACTATGATTCTAAGATTGTTTTAACTTTTTCAGATCCAGATAAGACAAGATTCTTCAAGGAGAAGACTTCAAACCCCTTATTCTACTATTCCTTCCTCAAAATGAGGCCACCTGCATTACTACTCACTTTAGATTAGGACCTATTCCTTTAAATTCAGAAGATCTGCCGCTTAGGGTACATGAATTGATCTCTAAAGGAGTTTATTTCTAATCTTCTCTTTTGGTTCATTTATTGGAATCCTATCAAGTATATAAAGTACCTTCTAAATCTCCCATATCAGAATAGGAATTGGATTTGTAGTTACCTGAATTCAAACGTATTGATTTAATTTATCCAACATATTATTCTTTTCCATCTACTTTTTCTCAACCAGGTTATCTTTTCTCCTTATATTCAAACCCTTTATTTGAACATAAAGAAGGATAATCAAAGGTCCAATTTTTTTTCATTTGTACACCTTTGAGATCTATAAGAATAACTTTACTTCTTCTGGCATATTATTTTACCCCTCCATATTCACCTCCATCTTCCACAACTTCACCTTCTATAACCACCACCTCAGAATCCTCTTCATCTTCATCACAAGGTATGGTTGGTTTTTATCCTATTTTTCAAGCAAGATATGCTCCTTTACAACTTCCAAACATGTTAAAAAAATTTATTGATGGATACTTGAAACATATTCTAAGGTTTAATGGGGAAACTGGTTTATCTTCTGAAGATCATTTAGTAGCATTCTTAGACTTTTCTGACAATATGAATATAGAACATGAGAATGTATATATGAAATTGTTTGTTCAGTCCTTAGAAGGAAATGTCAGGATCTGGTTTAGACAATTGAGGGCACACTCTATTCAAATTTTGGAAGAATTAACCACTATTTTTAAGAAATAATGGGGTGTGAAAAAGGATCCTGTATATTTTCTGATGGAATTTGAAGAACTTAAGAGAAACTATGGTGAACTAGTATCTAGTTTCATTAAGAGATTTAACAAAATTTATCATAAAATTCATGCTGACTGTAAAACACCAGTAGAAGCAACAAGGTTAGGTTTTCCAAAGCTTTTGAAGATGGCTTTGCAGTCATGCTAAGGGACATAACATCTCATACTTTAGAAGGTATGCAAAGTGATGCAATTGAAGTTGAAGCTAATAGATTTGTTTCAGCTAAGATTAAAGCCAAACCTGAAAAGGAACAAAGAAAAATGAAAGCTAATCAAGAACCTTCTTCTTATTCTTCCAAATCTAAAAATGAATACCAAGATATACATGAGCTAACAAGATTACTTAGGAACCTTTCTAATAGGATTTCTGAAATTGAAACTCAACCTAGAACAATTCAGCAAACTGTTGCTAGACCTCAAACACAAACTCAAGCTCAGTTTAAGAAACCTCCTCGGCTTCAAATTCTTCAAATACCATAAATAATGATCATCAAATACCACGTCCTTTGTTGATTCATGATTAATATCCTATTGATAATACTCTTTTGATTACAGGAGATATTAAGAACCTTGATAATACATTTGTTCAAACTGCTATTGTCCCTATCCCTCAAAATCAAACATCCCTAGAGGATCAAGAAATTTATCAAGTTTCTAAATATGAAGCCTTCTCATAATTATTAATTGCTGAACGAAATAGGAAGTATGATTTAAGACCAAGGGTAGGTCCTGGAAGGGCTCCCAAAAATCTTGTCATATTTGAACCATAGATAAAATTGGCTGAAACCAAAACAACAACCATTCAACCTTTAAATGAGCCAATTGATACTACTTCAATTGATAAAATTGTTTTAACTACTCCTAATGTTGAAAAGGAATTAGAGAGAGTCAAAATTCCCATCCCATTATCAAAACTTTCAAAGAACCTTGGATACAAAAATCAAGTCGCAAAATGGATTCAAAACTCAAGTGTGGATGTTGAAAGGGATGTGATTAGTCTACAAGATGAAAAACCCTCAATAGTATTTGGTCCAAACTCTCACATGATATAAGAAACAGTGCCACCTTTCTATGTTACTTTGAAAGAACATGATTCTTTTCTATATAACTGCATGTTAGATTATCGAGCCACACATAATCTTATGCCAAAGGTTATTATGGATCAACTAAATTTGGAAATTAATCGATCTCACCATGACCTTTATACCTTTTATTCAAAAAAGGTGCCATGTCTAGGACTCATAAAAGACTTAGTGGTAACCTTAGCCCAAATACTTGTAAAAAGTGTAGTTTTGGACATTGTATTTACTAATATACATCGTAAGTTTGGAATGCTTCTATCAAGATCTTATTGTGCCAAGCTAGGAGGAAGTCTCCAAATGGAATGATGTCTTTTGCTACAATTCCTGTATATGGGGGAGAAAAATTTAGGTTATATAGAGAAGTCAGATTCATTCATATTGTTTGCAAAGTAGATCAAGCTAGAAACCATCCCATATATGCAGTTGACAAATATTTTGGTTGTTTACAATTATCTTCAAATAATTTGCAGAATTCTCAACTTAAAATTGAATATGTGGTTGAAACCCCAAAAGTTGTCAAAATTGATATTTGGAAACTATTTTTTGATGGGTCCTGTTAAAAGGATGGAGTTGGAATTGTTGTTGTTTTAATTTCACCAGAAAAAGAAAAAAAACATAATCCAATCATGCAAACTTGATTTTGATGTCACTAATAATGTTGCAGAGTATGAAGCTTTTCTTCTAGGTTTAGAGCTAGCTAGAAGTCTTAAATTGCAGAACCTAAATGTTTTCAGTGATTCTGAACTCATAGTTATAAAAGTTAGGAATCTTTGTCAAACAAAGTAGCCTAGACTTAAATATTACAGAAATGAGGTTTGGGATTTAGTGGAAAACTTATTTCATACATTTAATATTACATATATCCCTAGAAATGACAATATTCATGTAGACTCCCTAGCCATTTCAGCTAGTTCATTTAAAATTCCAGATCAAATGTAGTTGCAATATCAAATTCATGTCAAATATAGGCCATATATCCATGAAAATCTTAAATACTGGCAAATATTTGAGGATGATGAACAACTAAGATATTTTCCACAGGTTATTGTTGAATTATTTGTTTTGAAAATTGAAGAAGATCAATCAATTATAAATGAATTTAATAATGAAAAAGAAACTTCCGATTTAAATTCAAAAATGGTTGTTGAAGAAAAAATTATGTCCATATTTGGATGTCCTCAATAGATAGTACATGAAAATGCAAGAACATTTAGTAGTGTGAAAATTATTGAATTTTGTGAAAAGTATCAAATATTATTGCATCATTATACTCCTCATTATCCCCAAGATCTAGAAAATTAATCAAACAAGAGCCTGGTCAAGGTAATGAAGAAGACTTTAGAAGATCACAAGAAGAATTGGTACGGTAACCTGATTTATGCATTTTGGGTTGACAAAATATCTCCGAAAATATCTACAGGAAAATGTCCATTTTAGTTGGTTTGTGGTAAGGAAGCAATTTTTCCTACAAATCTAGCTTTCACTGTTTTGAATTTTTTACAAGAAGTTAATGAACAACCCGATGATTTTTGTAGGAGAATCAATCATATCATTGAAATAAATGAAAACAGGGATGAAATTCAATATAAGCTAAGGAAATATCAGAACAAAATGAAAATTCTCTTTGATATAAAAGCTAGATAAAGAGATTTCAAGGAAGGAGATTTAGTATTGAGATGGGAGGCTAAGAGGGAAGAAAGAGGAAACCATGGAAAGTTTGACAGCTTATAGTTCAGACCTTTTAGTACTAGTGTAATAATACTTTCACCTTGCAGAACTTGGAAGGAAAATTTTCTTCATTGCCAATCAATGGAAGATACTTGAAGCACTACGTTCAGTACTAAAGATGCAAAAGTCATTTCACACATTCATCATTGTATAAATATCGATTTGTTTTATTTCCAGTATGTTTGTTTTCTCAACAAAGACGCCATTAGCCTAAGGAGAAGGCACTTAAATATTCTTGTGGTTTGCATCCTACAGGCAGAAGCAGTCCCTAGTTGGAGTCGATGTTGTAACATTTTTGGTTTTGATAAATTATATATAGTAGAAGAAAATTAAAAATTAAAAAATGTTAAGTTTGGATATGAAAAATAAACTATTAATATCATAAAATGTTAGGATTAGATGCTCTAAAAAATGAAATAAAAAGTATTTAAAATGTTACGCATAGTTTGAAAGAAATAAAATAAATAATTTTCTTGGTTTCATTAAATAGAAATAAAAGCAGTTTCATCTTCTTTAAATGCACCCAAAATTGGATTAGAAGTTAAAATAAGTTTAATAAATAGTAATCTCTTTCATTTAGCGGTTAATTAATTTTGTAACAAGGCAGATTTTTTATTTTAATCCAAGGTTCGCAAGCGACAAGGATTTTTTGTGGTGTTGTGATTAAGGATCGAGAAACTTTCAACGATCGATCTCTTCCTCGGCCAAATCAACGAAGGGGAAGCCTTTTCACACCCCCCTTGACCATTTCTGGTTAACGACAGGGGGGAGGTGGTTCTAAATTTTTTTTTTCCAATGGTGGGCCCCTAACCTATGTGTCACTCTCACAACACTTCGCACCCTCGCTGCTTGAAACCACTTACTGCCACCCACCCCCTCCGAAATCAGCCTTACTTCCGATAATGATTTAGACTCCCGCCAGTGCTATTTTACTTTTATCTACTGACCATTTCCTGACACCGAATAAACTGTTGACACATGTACAATTATGTTAAACTTTGCTCCCTTACTATTGCCTTTCTTGTCCTGTTACGCCCACTCAATAATTGTTGTTTTGTCATTTCATTGGTGCCAACTCCTCTATCGTTAGCCATTAAACCTCCATGGTCATGTTTCTCTAACAATCACCCATGATGGAAATATGAGCATGATTATAAATAAATGAGTCTAATTCCTTCTACGACCTTTGATTCATTTATTATTTCTGTTGAATTGCAGGTTTTACATAGACACATTCTCGTTACAGTCAGTTATCCATCGCTTTGTCATAAAGAATTTATTTTGCAGAGACTAGATCTACATATGTTATTAGCATAACAAACATATTTTTCTCTTCTTTTCCTCTGCAGATTGCATGCCTCCTAAAGGAAAAATTCGTAAATCCATCACTAAGGAAAACCCTCATGTATCTACCCTGGTCGATCTTGATCATATACCTTTGGTGGATTCATACTTCAAAATCATAGAAACAAAGGGAAAATTTGAGCTTCTTGAATTGCACCTATGGATAGAACATAAGTGTTTGGATTAGAAGGATGATTTCAAACTCTAGGAGTCCCATTGCCTCTATTTTCATTCCCTTAGACCCATGAATTCCCACATCTAGTCACCTAGTGTCAAACCAGGTATGATCCCATAAAAAGAGCAGTTGTAGATTAGAATGGAAAATTTCTAATTTCTATCACTGCAGAGACCATTAACCAGATTTTACTAATCCCACAGAGTGATTCACTCAAAAAAATTTCCCAAGCCGCTTTGATGGAGTTATCCCATAAGTTAAACTTTCCTCAGAGAGCACAAATCTTTGAAACATTCCTTTCGGATGATGTTAACTACCAAATAAAATCCCCCCTTAACCATCCTCCATGTTCCTTGAGGCTACCAGACATATCATTTCATTATTTTCTTGGTTATTAGGCTATCCAGATGATAGAACAGTGGATGAACCCATTCTTCGTTACTTTTCCATTTTTTCAAAATACCATTAGCCTGCATTCATGTATAATTACAACCAATTCTTGGATGATAACATCCATGAACAAATGATGAATTTAACAACTAAAGGAATGTTTAAGGACACTTCTATACTTATTCATATGTTTATGTTTGAGCAGGGCGATTCATTTCCAATCACATAACATAAGAAGTTTGATCAGGGAGTTAATAAATCAGTAATTCATTGGACTCAATTGGTTAGATATATGTCAACAGAGTTTTATTTTG
Source organism: Pinus albicaulis (assembly GCA_034641835.2). NCBI lineage: Eukaryota > Viridiplantae > Streptophyta > Pinopsida > Pinales > Pinaceae > Pinus > Pinus albicaulis. The sequence continues at coordinate 214,072,047 of CM076570.1, forward strand.
CATATTCATTGATTAATTAATCTATCCATGTTATACGAAATTCTAATCTGTGGATAAACTAGATTCCATGAGTGTGGTGTTCCTTCACTCAGAATAATAGAAGAAAGAAAACTCTTCTTTTCTCAAAGGAAAATAGATATACAGAAAGGAAAGAAACTTACTTGTGATCCTTTAGCTCTCCTTCTCGTTCTGTCATTGTCACTATTGCTCTAAATCCAATTAAAGCTGCTAGATCGATACATGCAATCAAAGATAGAGAACAACAAACAACATAAAAATATACAATTATCTACTTACCTTAACCAAATATAACCGATTAGATCTAAGAATACATACACAAATGAGAATGAAATTCACAAGAAATAAGCATACATATGAGAAAATGAATAGATATCTTTATTAAGATATTAGGAGAATATTCCAACCAATAGTCGATTCATTTTCAGCTTGCCCCAACTTTATTCCATCCTCATCACACCAAGAATCATCTCAGTAGCATAATATTACTTCCATATCTCATCAATTAAGAATCCAACAACATAACATTACACAAATTTCTTCCTACCTAGCACTTAAACGAGTTCTCAATTTATAGGGAAACTGAAGTTAGTTTCTCAATAAATGGAATTTGATGGCTTTCTAATAATAGGTGAGACATGTTTCCAAGTTCAGAGGTGATGGATGGACACTTGTATTCTAAGTATGGCACCTATGATCTCTTCTAAAAGGCACTTTCCACGCGGAGATTCCAAGAACAATGCTGATTTTGCTCCCAAGAGACCAATACAACCTTGAGTTTTGGGAAGTGCACTGCAGTGCACCCTTTCATGGAGGTACTTGCACTGCAATGGATTTAGGCCCTTGCAAAGGAGCGTTGATGAGTCAATGGTTCATGTAATTGTTGGGGTGCAGGAATTACACTTAAGAAAACTCCTCAACATTTAATTTGTCAACCTGGGGGATTCGTAAACTTAGAGACGAAGTGTAGGAAATGCCATGGATGGTATGAATATTCCTAATGTAAATCCCTAATTTCTTTAAAGGAAGGATTGCAGAATCAAATTAAAAGGAGAAAAGAAAGGCAAATTGAACCATAAAAAATAATCTAAAACTCGAACAAGAAAGAATGCATTTGCAAGAGAGAATTGAAGACAAAAGGTAATCACTCCAGTTTATTATTGGTTAACTACTGAGTATGTGTTTTTGTTTAATATAGACACTAAGAAATCTCATCAAATGGGCCCTTAAATATGCTCCTTTAAAGATTTCCTTATGCACTAATCTGTCGTGCACTTTCGCAGTCTTCTTTCACTAGTGCAGGAACAAAGATTTATGCAGAAGGTATAAATGGTGTCTTTACTAAAGGATTTTTACTTCATGCAAGGGCTTGAACTTTTCCAAGTTCAAAGCACTCAGATCCTGTGGCAAGAAACTAGTTCTTGCACTGGATCAGAGATTCCTGCACTTAGCATTTAATTCCTAAAATGAGTGCTTAATTATTGCAAGTGCTATTATACTATTAAATCAAATTGCACACATAAAAAGTGAATGTTTCTAATCTTAACAGAGTGCAGAAATAAAGAAACAATCAATATATATATTTATCCTCTCATCAACATTTAATGAAAGAAAGAGGGTTGCAGGAAGTTAAACTAAGAAAGTTTGTTGCATCACACCAACGTGCACTGGTGCAGGCTCATTTCTCCTGCTTAGACCGGGCGGGAAAACCAATCATGCAGAGTTGCAGAAAAATATATATCACACCAACGTGCACTAGTGCAGGTTCATTTCTCCTGCTTGGACTAGGTTGAGAAAAACGAATCTGAAATCAAGTGCAGGAACAGAAATTGCAGGAAAAGGAAAGTTATCTACTTCACACAACGGATCCGATTGCACTCAAACAGGAATACATGTGCTTAAGATTAAATCACACTTGACAATGTAAACACAAATTACAAGAAACCACGAAATGGGGTAAACATGCTGAGTTGGATGGGCCCTAGACAACCAGCACATTTCCCTTTTAAATGGAAATGCTGCTCAGTATATTAACTAATTAATCAAATCAATACAGAAACATAGTTTTCAAAACATGAGGCGGAGCTCCTTTTATTAATTCACTGAGGCAAGTACATACATTAAGGCATCGTCCAACCCAGATTTGGGTGATACCAAAATACAATGACTTGCTACCACCTCTATGTTGTGTTCCTGTTCTCTTCTAATATCAAAAATTCGCTTCCTAGTCCTATTTAAAATTTTGATTATATAGACCTTTAGCCAAAGGCCAAAATAGATCCTTTAAATAATTACATAACAAAATGCAGAGTTTAGCTTTTTCGTCTTCAAATTAGGCAGTTAGCAGAACTGGTCGTAGCTAACCAACTTTCGCCCTTCAAGGATTGGTCTCGGCTGACTTTGGATCACCCTGCTGTCGTGGCTAAAGCGGCTCAGGATGAGGCAGTGATCAAGGAGGTTCAGATCTGCTGCAAGGATCTGCTGTGCTGGCAACGGTGCAAGATCTTATCCTGCACTAAGATCAATGGTCACGGTAAGTGCTCTAACTACAAAATAAACATAGGAGATATTGATAAGTTACAAATAGTTATTAAAATTAAGAAATAATGTAATAAATGATTAATAAATGCTAAGTTGAATTAAAAATATGAAGAAAAAAAATTATACGAAATATGTCACCGTGCTTGGACTGGTGCAAGATGAGGGTGCATAAAAGAGGTAAAACAAAGGTTATGATTTAGGAAGGGGAAAATGGAAAAAAGAGAGAAAATTAGGGGGCTAACATCCTCCTATCCTTAAGATGTTGTCTGTCCTCAAAAAACTCTTTGCCTTTGCAAAAAACCTTCAAAACTTTGAGCATTCTAGCTCAATCCTGCTCTGGCATACTAACATAAGCATGCAATGTTTCAGACTTCTTCTTTATGTTGTTCTTTAATTTCTTTGTCACCTTTTTAAGTCGCCTGAAACATCGCGCAGCACGGTACTTCCAAACTCTAACTTCTCCTTTCTTTTTCTGGATCTCTGCAATTAACTCTTCCCTACTCTATTCTTTATCCTCCTGCGCTTTAGCTATGAGCTGCTCTAAGTTCTGCACTTGAAGCTCCAGTTCAGCTATCCGAGCAGTAGGAGTTACCAAATATTCCTCTTTTTTTGTCTCAATAGGGGTTGTGTTTTCCTTAGGGACCTCAATATCCCTCATGGCTTCAGCAAACTCTTCTTCTTCTTCTTCTTGCTCTTCCAGTTATTCTTCTTCTTGCATTGGTGCAAGAGGGGATTCAATGCCCTGTGGGGACTGTGGCTCTTCACCTGCACTAGATTCCTCATTCTTTTTTCGGGCCTTTTTAATAAAATCGGCGAACAGAGTGTCATATTCAACTTCTAAAGATTTTTCTGCATCCGCTAGGACTGACAGATTGTCTTCTTCGGGGGTCTGTGCCTGTATTGGTGTTGAAGAAGGAGTCTCTTCAACTAGTACATAGACTATCTTCTTTTTCTTTGGATATGGGGCCTTTTCTTCGTTGATTTCCTGGGTCGTTTCCTTTTTGCACTGGTGCAAGAAGGACTCCCCTTTTCATTTTTCCTCAAACCCTTGCTTGTGCTGGCAGGGTCCTTTGTCTCCTTTCTAGGAGCTTTCTTTTTATGGAGCTATTTTAACAGCGCCTCCCAGGTCATGCATTTAATTTCTAATTGTTTTTGGACCAAAATTTTTATCAAACCGTGGTGATATAATTTCTTGTCAGCCTGGTCTGCTCATGTGTCCCACACACCTTTGGCCATTTTTTCCAAAATCTTAAGAAAAAAATAAGGGAAATCAATCCGCCACCGGACGTGTCGGCCACCTTCGAAATGCTGCAACATCCTGAAACGGTACAAAAAAGTGAGGGAATACCTTCCCTCACAGGTTACGAATTTTTGTAGGATGAAAAGGAGGTCCCACCACTGTCCCAGCAGGGCACTACGTGGAATTCCTTTCTTCCAGTCTACCTTCATGTCTGATTGACGATGAAATGCTACCACCGATTCCTATCTATTTTCTGATTTTTAAATACTGCTCACCAGTATTCTCCAAACCTGTCGCTGCTGCTATAAACTCCTCCGTAACCTTAAATTTTAGAGGCCCAATTTGTACTCAGCCATTTTTGAAACTTCGGGCAAACTGTAGGGCCACTTCATGACCGTGCCCATCAAATTTTTGAAAAAATTGAAGGAAGCCTGAGTCTCACAATAGTGCAAGACTATTGCGAAACTCAGCAATCTATTATACCATACTGAGAGAAGAGGGTTCGCTTCGAACAGGCAACATCACTGCTTAACGGTTATGAACAATGAAGAAAATTTACATGCAACACCAGGAAAATTGGCTCTTATAGATAGGGATCCAACTGTCCACCATCCCTAATTCCATCTTATCATCCATTCATTACATTGAAATAGCCGTGAATACGCAGCATCTTTGAGGTCATGCTGGATTGGTACTTGTGGCGACGTTTTTAACAGCTAGGTGAGGTAATCATTACGAGTGAAGGAAATCTGGGATTATGGCGGAAAGGGTAATTATATGCAAGCAACGATTAAAAAATTTATGCACTCCTTCATAATTAAAAAAAAAAAACTTTAGCATTCGTTAAAAATGATCATGAATCTTAACTTAAAAACACCTTGTACTTTAAATTTTCTCCTAGTTAATATGATAGTCATAAGTAATTCTCGACTAAGTGAAAGAATTTCTCATAAACATTCATGATGACCACTTTCCTATGACATATGCTATGAAAAGAACAAATTTTACTCTATTTCTAACAAGGTGCATGCTTGCACCGGTCTGCTTGCACCACTTAAATTATGCCATCTTGATGGTACCATTCTGCTTGCACTTATTATATAGGACGACGTGCTTGCACTAGTGCAAGCATAATATCTGAAAAAGAATAGGGAATTTAAGTAAAATATAGGCTGGACTTCCAACATGACTTCTGGAAATTTTCTTTGCCCTTTCTTGATGTTTCAAAGCATATCTTTTTTCTCTTTGTACGCAAGATCCTGAAATTCATGAGGGAATAAAGAAGTGGGAAAAGGGAAATTTAAGAATGGGAAGGAATTTTGTTACAGGGATTCCAGGAATAGTACCACAAGAGGGGATAAACAGGAGTGGGATAGGGAAAAAAATTTCAAGGGTAAAGTGGGGCTCTACGAAACGGACAGGGTAAATCAGAAGAATATGGGAAGGTTAATCATTTGGGATTAAAGAAGAAACTGAGGAATATTACGAAATGGGATATGAAGAAAGGCAGAAAATTTTCTAGAAGGTCTGCTTGCATTGGTGCAAGAAAAATAACTGCAGCAAGAATTAAGCGTTACTTGAATAAAAAAACATCCATGCTAATTACCCAAATTGTATAAAGGTTGGTTCTACTGAACCTGATTTTACTTAGTGGTCGCTAGCATATCTAAAAATCATGCAACATTCTCTTTTTATTAGAAATTTTTGATCTTCCTGAAAGCAAGGTGGTTTTCAGGTTGACCCTTCTACAATCATGTCAGTGAACTGATTTTCATAATTATAGGAAAAAAAATTTCTTTTCTTTTTATTTATTTTTTTCTTTTTAAGAAGAAGAAGAACTCATAGTTTCAAAAATTTCGTATTACCATTCACCACTACTGTCCCGAATTGTTGTCAGACTTGTTGTGTAAAATATTTCTTGGGGAGTGGCTGGAAATACTTCTTTAATATGTGTCCATTTACCAGGAATACTGAATTTTTTCCATCAATAGTTTTAACTTCTACTACTCCATTATCGAATACTCGGATCACTTCATACGGTCCCATCCAACGTGTATGTAATTTCCCTTTAAAAATTTTAAATCCAGAATCATAAAAGAGCACCCAATCACTTGGTTGGAATTGCTTTTTTTGAATAGACTTGTCATGCCACCTTTTGCGTTGCTGCTGAATTAGTATGTTCTGCTGAACAACATCACTACGAAATTCATTTAACTCATTTAATTGGAGAAGACACTGTTGTTGTGCCTCACAGAAATGTAGTCCTAACTGAACTGCAGTTCTGAATATTTTGATCTAAAATTCAATTGGTAACAGAACTTGTTTGCCATATACCAGCACAATTGGTGTATGTCCAGTGCTATTTCTCCAAGTGGTTATGTATGCCCACAATGCTTCTGGTAATATCTCAGCTCAGTCTGTCCGATGCATGTTTACTGCCTTTGTAAGAATGGATTTTATCACTTTGTTTGTGGATTCCACCTAGCCATTTTCTTGCGGGTGATACGGCATGGATTTCCTGTGCCGGATCTTGTATTGCTCCATAACACCCTATACCAGATTAGAAATAAATTGCGCACCATTTTCAGAAACAATTTCTCTAGGCACACCAAATATATTAAAGATTTCAGTAAAAATAAAATCAACAACTTTTTTTCTTGTAGTAAAGAAAACAGCTTTAGCTTCTACCCATTTTGTGACAAAATCTGTACAAACCAAAATATGTTTTTTACTTAATGACGTTGGTTCTATTGGCTCTATAAAATCAATAGCCCACTTTTCAAATGGCTCAATCATAACTTGGGGGCATAAATTCATTTCATTGGTTTGATTAGGCTGGCCCATTCGTTGACAGCTATCACATCACCTGACATAATGTCTGGCATACTCAAACAAGGAAGGACAAAAGTAACCAACACAGAATACTTTATATGCAGTCCGCTTATCAGCGAAGTGGCCTCCACAAGGTTCATCATGAGCAGATTTCAATATGTCAAACACTTCCTCCTCTCTTACACATCTATGGATAATTAGATCTGGACCAATGTAAAAGAGATCTCCTCGAATCCAGGAATATGTAGCACTTTTCTGAATAATATTCTGCTTTTCACGAGCGGACAAATGGGGTGATGTTTTCCCAGTAACCAAGTAATTAGCAAGGTCAGCAAACCACGGAGAATCTATTTACATAGCAAAAATATGTTCATCTGGAAAATCATCATTAACAGGAGTTGCTTCACCAGGATTATCTAATCTAGAAAGAAAATCTGGTACAACATTAGATTTCCCTGGTCTATCAACAATAGTAACATTAAACTCCTGCAACAATAGAAACCACCTAGTCACTCTACCGCTAGTCAAGGGTTTATTCATCAAATATTTAATCGCGGAATGATCAGTATGTACAAATACTTCATATCCTGTAATATAGTGCCTCAACTTATTAATTGCAAAAATTACAGCTAAAAACACTTTGTCTGTAACCGTATAATTCAATTCAGTGGAAGACAAATTCTTACTAATATAATAAGTAACATAGGATTGCTTATTTTCCTCTTCTCCTAAGGCTGCAGAAATAGCCAAATCTAAAGCATCAGAGGAAATGTGAAAAGGCAGGGACCAGTTAGGACCTCGCAAAATTGGTGCCTGCACCAACTTTTCCTTCAATGTTTCAAAAGACTGTTGGCAAGTTGTGGACCAAGAAAATTCACTATACTTACCTAGAAGTCGGAAAAGAGGGGCAGCTATCTTATAAAAATTTTCGATGAATCTTCTATAGTAACTAGCATGTCCTAAAAAACCTCTTACTTCCCTTTGAGTTTTGGGTGCAGGAAGATGCGGAATGATTTCAATCTTTGCCGAATCAATCTGGATAACTTTATCAGAAATCAAATGGCCAAGTACCACTCCTTATTTGCACATTAATCTACATTTCTTGTCACTCAAAGAAATATGGGATTCCTGACAATGAAGAAGTACTTTCTCCATATTTTTGAGAGCTTCCTGAAAAGAATCACCAAACACAGAAAATTCATCCATATAAATTTCCACAAATTATAGATCAACAAAAATAGCCAGGACTTCCCTTTGAAAGGTAGCTGGGGCATTACATAAACCAAAGGGAATCACTTTATAACCAAATGTACCCCATGAACATGTAAAATTAGTTTTATCCTAATATTCGGATGAAATCTGCATTTGGTTATAACCACTGAAGCCATCTAAAAAGGAAAAATATTTCTTTCCTGCAAGGGTATCAATCACCTAGTCAATGAAAGGGAGAGGGAAGTAATATTTTAGAGTGGCTTTGTTTAATTCTCGATAATCAATACAAATACGCCACCTTCCATATTTCTTAGGTACTAGCACTAATGGAGAGACCCATTAACTGTCAGAAATAGGATAGATAAAACCAACATCCAAGAGTTTATGTACTTCTTCCTTCACAATATCTCTTAGAGTTGGATTCATTCGCCTTTGGGGTTGTTGGACAGGTCGGGTTCCTTCCTGAATATAAATATGATGTGTATAAGTTTTAGGAGCGATACCCTTCATATCTTCATAGCCCCAAGAAAAGGCACTAAGATGGTTTTGCAACAAATTCACAATCTACTCCTACTGAGATGAGTCCAAATCTGAACTAATATGCAAGGATTTACCAGGGCTAATCTCAGCAAGAGTGGTATCAGGCTCAGGATTACTCAAGGAAGTGGTCAAATGAAATGGTACAAAAGAATGAGAATCATGATTATCTTGAAAATCTAGGCTGAAAATCTGGCTCAATGGCTCAAAATTAGGCATAGTGTCTAAATTATTCAGGAAATATTGAATCTCATCTTCTTGTGAAGACCCAATATAATGATGGATAAGGGAAATAGGCTGAGTCTCCTCGTCACTGCTTTGATCGAACCATAAAGTATCTCGAAGATCCTGAATGGATCTAGCAGGGGGGTATAAGGTAACTTTCTTCCTAGAATCTCCATGCAAAATATACATATCACCATAACGACATCCAATATAGGCATCAACTGTAGCAAGCCATGGTCAACCCAATATCAAGGGATGTCGTCCTACTGGGTTATTTGGCTGAAGCACAATGAAATCAACAGGATATTCCCAGGAATCTAATGAGATGAACACATCGTCCAATACTCCTTCTTGCTTGATTTTAGATCTATCTGCCAATTCAAGCACAGTGGGAGTAGCACGAAGATGAGATAACCGGAGTTGATCCATGGTTTTCTTAGTCATGAAATTAATGGCTGCCCCCAAGTCTATAAGAACATTAGAGACAAGGAAATTACCAATCTGAACTGAGACAACAAGGTTTCCAGCATCAGTATATTTTTCCACAGACACACATCTCGTCATCAACTCTGCTACCCTACCAACAAATTGAATGGTTTGGGGTTCCAATCTCTTCCTCCCAGGTTTCTTGAGACAAAGTTCCTAAATAATCTTAGTACAAATGGGGATCTCTTTAATGGCTTGAAGCAACGGTATCTTAATGAAAATATTCCGAAGCTCAGATGCCAAACTACTCTCAGAAATAGGCTCACTTATTTCCATTACTAGCCTCTCTAGGAAGGAAGGCTGGTTGGAAGAAGATGGAAAGGATTCAGAGGGTAAAGGCTGCTTAGTGATAGCTTTCAAAGAATGGTTAAGAGTTTCCTCTTATCCTTTCTCTTCAACAATCACCATAGGTTGCTTCTAATTTTCTTATGTTACAGTCCTTCCTGATCTTAATTGAATATCGTGAACCCCAAATGGAATAGACTGGTATTCGAATGGTAAAGGTGGGTTTGTTACATAGATCATTTGCACTGCTTTATTATTGTCAGGATTAGGCATAGGTTGAGCAAGCAACTGAGGAGGTCGAAAAGGTGGAGGTAAAGGCAACGGTGGAGTAGACTGACTTGGAAGTTGAGGCATTGAATAAGGTGTATGCGTAGATGGATATGATTGCATGGGTGACTGGTGGGAATATGGAAAATGGGTTGGCCCTTTCCAACCTTGTTGCCATGGTTGAGAATTTTCCCCATGCTGATATTGATTCCCATACTGCCATTGCTTATTAGTGTTAGGATAAGAATATGCATGTAAATTATAACCAAAATAGTGTGGATAAAATTCAGGAGCCATACCTATACCTACATGAGGCCAATTCCTTCTCTCTCCCATAGCATACAGGTATTCAACTTCAGGCTGTCCCTCTGTAAATACAACTTTAAGTCTAGGTATAGAGGGACATTTTTCTGTGACATGGTCTTCTACACAAATAGCACACTTATTAGTTTCTTTCAAATTAAGAAGACACCCTTTAGGAGGATGCTTGTCTCTACATTTAGGACAGAAAATATATAATGACTCTTATTCCTTCATAAGTTTTTGCTGGAATTTTAAAGAGCCTAATTGTTTGGTAACAATATTCATTATATCAATTTTCATATTTTCCATTTTATTTTCTAGTCCAATAATCATAGCATTAGTAGATTTAGTTTTTCTATTTCTGTTTTGAGTTCCTCTACCAGATCTATACTAATTTCTTGAAAATTTCCTGCGTAATTCACAAATTCGTTCAAAAGTTTGTTGAGAAATATCACCTTGTCCTAATAGATTTAAATTATTTCTAGCATTATCAACAAGTCCTCTTAAGAATAAGGTTCTAATAGTATTGGGATCAAACTTAAGTTTCTACCTTTGTAAAATATACAGAAATCTTTCGAGGTAATCTTCGAGAGTTTTATCATCATCTTGTATGATCGTAAAAATCTCATCCTGCATGTCTCGAGTTTTGCAATATTCTTGATATTTAGACAAAAAAGCTCTTTTCATCTGATCCCAAGAGTTTATAGTGTTTCCTCCTAACCCCATAAACCAACATAGAGCTGAGTCTTTGAGAGTAACAGGAAATAATTGTAACTTCTAGGCGTAGTTGAATAATCATAACTTCTACACAAAATATCAAACTCGAATAGAAAAGAGTCAGGATCTTCATGAAATTTACCATGGTAATGAGGGAGAGATGATGGTGTAATATTATTCATTTGTGCCACAGTATCAGGATCCATAATTGGAAACAAAAAAGTGGATTTTTCTCTACTTACCTAGTTTTCACCAGTCCCTTCCAAATATCTTCATGGTCCACCATTGTTTCCCTTTTACTCGTACAACTCTCAACAGGCTGATCCACACCTGAGCTATTGACACGAGAATCGAGGTGGATTGTTCTTGCGTGATGAGTTTAAATTGGATCGAGCTTCCTGCTTAAAGAAGGAGACCCAATATGAAATTTTTTTTCAAAATTCTTTTTTCCCTTAGTGGGCTTCGAGCCCTTACCTTTTCTAGGCATTCATTTCAAGAAAAGAAAAATAGCAACAACTTCTAGAAAAAATGCTGTCAGAAATCAATTAACACCAGTAAAATTCCTTCAAAGAAGATTTTCCAAACAGTGTTACAAAAAATAAAGGAAAAATTACCTCTATTGTGTAATCAGAAAATTATTACCAAATCAAATCGCCTCCCCAGCAACTGTGCCAAAATGTTGGGGTGTAGGAATTACACTTAAGAAAACTCCTCAACACTTGATTTGTCAACCTAGGGGATTCATAAACTTAGAGACGAAGCACAGGAAATTCCAAAGATGGTATGAATATTCCTAATGTAAATCCCTACTTTATTTAAATGAAAGATTGCATAATCAAATTAAAAAGAGAAAAGAAAGGCAACTTGAACCATCAAAAATAATCCAAGACTGGAACAAGTAAGAATGCATTTGCAAGAGAGAATTAAAGATAAAAGGTAATCACTCCAGTTGATTATTGGTTAACTTCTGAGTATGTGTTTTTCTTTAATATAGACACTTAGCAGTCTCATTAAATGGGCCCTTAAATCTACTCCTTTAAATATTTCTTCTGCACTAATCTGTCCTGCACTTTCGCAGTCTGCTTGCACTAGTGCAGGAACATAGATTTATGCAGAAGGTATAAATGGTGTCTTTACTAAAGGATTTTTACTTAATGCAAGGGCTTGAAATTTTCCAGGTTCAAAGCACTCAGATCCTATGGCAAGAAACTAGTTCTTGCACCAGATCAGAGCTTCCTGCACTTAGCATTTAATTCTTAAAATGAGTGCTTAATTATTGCAAGTGTTATTATACTGTTAAATAAAATTACACACATAAAAAGTGAATGTTTATGATCTTAACGAAGTGCAGAAATAAAGAAACAATATATATATATATATATATATATATATATATATATATATATATATATATATATATATATATATATATATATATATCCTGCTTGTATGAAAGAAAGAGGGTTGCGGTAAGTTAAACTAAGAAAGTTTGTTGCATCACACAAACGTGCACTGGTGTAGGTTCATTTCTCTTGCTTAGACCAGGTGGGAAAAACAATCAAGTAGAGTTGAAAAAAAAGATATATCACACTAACATGCATTGCTGTAGGTTCATTTCTCCTGCTTGGACTAGGCTGAGAAAAACCAATCTGAAATCAAGTGCACGAACGAAAATTGCAGGAAAAGGAAAGTTATCTACTTCACACAACGGATCTACTTGCACTCAGACAGGAATACATGTTCTTAATATTAAATCACACTTGAAAATGTAAACACAAATTACAAGAAAACACGAAATGGGGTAAACGTGCTGGGTTGGCTGGGCCCTAGCCAACCAGCACATTTCCCTTTTAAATGGAAACGTTGTTGAATATCTTAACTAATTCATCAAATCAATATAGAAACATAACTTTCAAAACATGAGGCGGAGCACCTTTTATTAATTCACTGAGGCATGTACATACATTAAGGCATCGTCCAACCCAGATTTGGGTGATAACAAAATACAATGACCTGCTACCACTTCTCGGCTGTGTTCCTATTCTCTTCTAATATCAAAACATTTCTTCCTAGTCCTATTTACATTTTACATTATATAGAACTTTTGCCAAAGGCAAAAATAGATCCTTTAACTGATTACATAACAAAATGCAGAGTTTATCTTTTTCGTCTTCAAATTAGGTAGTTAGCAGAACTAGCTGTAGCTAACTAGCTTTCGCCCTTCACGGATTGGTCTCGACTGCCTTTGGATCACTCTGTTGTCATGGATAAAGCAGCTCAAGACGAGGCGGTGATAAAAGACGTTCAGATCTGCTGCAAGGATTTGTTGTGCTGGAAACGGTGCAAGATCCAATCCTGCACTAGGATCAGTGGTCACGGTAAGTGCTCTAACTACCAAATAAACATAGGAGATATCGATAAGTTACAAATAGTGATTAAAAGTAAGAAATCATGTAATAAATGATTAATAAATGTTAATTTGAATTAAAAATATGAAAAATAAATTTTATATGAAATATGTCACCATGCTTGGATTGGTACAAGATGAGGGTGAATAAAAGAGGTAAAAAGGAGGTAAAAGGTTATGATTTAAGAAGGGGAAAATGGAAAAAAGAGAGAAAATTAGGGGGCTAACAATAATATATAAATTCAAACCTTGAAAATCTCACAATTGAAGCCATCAAAGGAATTCCTTCAATTATGGCATATAGCAACTGAATTAAGGGGATGATAGACCCTATTCACTAGTCTCTGGGGGATGATGCCCAATTTTACCAGGTGTTTGGGGATGATGCCCAAATTGACCTATGAAATTTTCCCCCTAAAGCATGACATCAAAATAATAATATTATTTGGATGAGATGCTTTACGATGTGATGAGTAGGATCTGAAGAAGACAGTGACCTGCATCAATTTGCATTACATTACATCATGATACCTTACATCTTCGAAATGAATTTCTGAGGGAGGCATGCCCATGCTCATCACATTAACTATCATAACATGTACATAATTCAGAAATTCATCTACATCGTAACATTGCCCGATATAGACATGCCTACAGATATAGGCTCATGTTCACATGACGATCTGTATGTAAAGCCATGGTACAAATGATGTGTATAATTCTCCCGAAATCGCAGCCTAGAGGGATGAAACTAGATCTAGGGTCCTCTTATCTCCTTCACTCAATCATTCAAGTACAAGACTAACCATGAGAATATATGATATGAAGTCAAACATGCGAAGACATCGTGTGATTACCAGCCAATTATGTGAGTTATTAACTGATGCGAGAAAACAGTTATTGATGTTAATGGCTCTCAAGGTACTAAAAATTAATTTTCAAGGTGTGAATAGATGATTTGATGTCGAACGCCAAACAAAATATTTCGGTTGAAGGTCCAAAAGTGAGAAACCCACCGATGATGTAGCAAGCCCCAAGGTACTAGAAGATGTTTCTAAGTTAAGTTCCTAAATGATGAGATTATTTCGACAGGAAGCAAATTTATCGCCAAACTGGAGTAATGGTTTTGGAGAAAAAATATGACTTGATGTAGCAGTGTCCAGGGATGATCGTCATGAAAATAAAGTTTTGTGAGTATTTCAGAAGATGAAGAATTACTGGATGACTTCTCTTGAACATATTATCGACACTAAAATGAGTTGGAAGCATTGACTCAAAACCAAAGCTATGATATGATGAAGCGTAGGTATGATGAACATTCAAGAATATTACCCAACCCAAAAGTCACGGTGATGGAGTGAAAGTTTCCTCTTCAAGAGTGACCTACTACCATAACGTGTTCTATTTTCTTTCCCAAATTTTCCCCAGTCATTGCTGACCAGTACCTCTTTATTTTTTAACAATCTTGAGGAGGGTAACATGTGCTTGATCTATAATTCAACCCTTCAGGTGAATCCATCGCTATTTAATGATTTAACGAGTCTAGCAATAATGAAACTCGATATTGCAATGATCCACAAGTCTGTCACTATTTTATGTCGTAACAATTCTAACAACAGTGAAAACCTGGTCTTTTTTCTTTTTTAGAGTGTTTGAAAAAAGGGACAAAAACAAAACTCCATGAGTCTATTTCGAAAATTTCTCGCTCATGTCTGAAAAAGTGTAAAATGATACCTGATAAAACCTCTTATCCATGTTCGACTAAGGTTTTCCTCTTTCGTAAATAATTTATCTTAGTTCGGAAAAGGGTTAAACTTATACTGAGTAGATGTGGTTTCATTTACTTTTACGAGATCAAAAATACAAGTGCTCGATAATCTTTTCTCATTATCAGAGTCTGAAAAGAGCTAAAAGAAGACTCCAAGGGTTCCTTTTCCACATTTATCAAAGCTTCAAAAAGAGATAAAAGTGCACTTTAATTCCCTTTTCATTTTTATCAAAGCTCGAAAAAGGAGGATAAAAGTATGGTTTTTGGTCAAATCATCCCTTAATAGGTGTGCAAATTAAACTCACTGTATCAGTTGTAAAACCTATTTAGAGAACCATAAAACAGATTAAAAATACATGTTTCATAGTAAACATGAATAAAAACCATAGTCACAGCATTAAATATGATTTAAAATAATCAAAATGACTAAAAAAAGAGTTTTTACCATTTCATTTTTACCAGTCCATAGTTACCATTTGAAGATTAGGAGCTCTGAACCAGTTTTTCATTCGAACTTCAATGGTTGATTACGATATTTTCACTGGAAATTTTCTCTTGTCGTTTGATCCAGGCTGGAGGTATGAACCTTCTCTTTCTTTTAGTATCATTTATGTTTCATTTCATGGTATATTTTTAGGGTTTTGATGCCCTTACGGTAAATATATTAGGTTTTGAGGGAAACACACCCTTGAATGTCGAAATTTTCATTGCAGTGCACTGAAATTGAAGGCTAGATGCACTTCACTACTCTGTCCCTTGACCTGGGGTGCGTTGGGTGCATTTCTCATTTTTTTTCGTGTTGTGTGCCCAAAATTTCCCATTTTTTTTTGCATGAAATGGATCCTAATGAAGCTTATGATTGTATTTCAGGTATTCATTGGATAAAAATGATGATTACATGGTGAGAAAGAGCAAATTAGGAACATAATATGGTTTCTCTAAATGATCCAAGTACAGTAAGAGCCCTCAAAGATTGCAGGTTGCTAAAATACTTCAGATTGTCTGGGATGTGGCAGCATATGGAACTATTGGAGTTCCTAGTTCATTCATGAGATCCAGTATTATAGGATTTTCACATTGGGGACAAAGTGCTCCCAATATTGGTTGAGGATGTTTACTTTCTCACAGGATTATCAAGATGTGGTTCTCCCATTTCCCTTGCAGGATCTACCCTTGGAGGAGAGACAGTGAGGGATTACATAGACCAACATTGTCATCTAGGTACTGAACCAAGTAAAAATGGGAAAATAAATATCTGTGATCTGTGTGATTTAACTTTGAGAACCATCCTTTTTACTATTGCAAAGCTTTTTGGTTCTGTTACACTACATGTTGATAAATGATCATACATGCAGTATGCTCTTAAGTGCCTAGAGCCAACAATATTCAGTTGGGCTTATGTAGTACTCTTTCAGATGAAAGAACAGCTGGGTAAAGGAAAGGGTGGCAGGAAGAATAATTTCAACTATGGACCGATCATGATTTCCTTCATTCTAGAGCGGGCTCCATTGATGCAGCCGCAACATGTTACACTAAGTATATCTGGCCATAGAGATCCTCAGATGTAGAGATAGGTTGAATTAAAGTCTAGACATGTTGGTCAATCGACCATCATATTTTCTACTACATTCTTTTCCTGGTTCAGATGAGAGATGATTTCCATAGATGAGTATCCATCTGTAGGAATAGATTGCCACGGAGATCTAGACTTGAATCTACCAGATGGCGCTCAATGGGGTGCAATAGGTAAGAATGTTTTGATGATGTTTTTTGATTTTTTGAGGTTTCTACATTTTTTTGTATTTTGATGTTTTCTAATCCTAAAATAAAGTTTTGATGTACATAGATGTGGGTTGGGTTCGACCAGTGGGCTAACTAGAGCAGAGAGCAGTTGAGCCAACAGAGAGGACTGTCGGGAAAGAATTCCTTCAGGATTTAGATTTGACCGGGACTCTTGCTGAGATACAACAACACGTAGAGGGATTGACTCTTAGGATTTCAGATTTCTGGATCGAAGAGTTACCTATGAGATTGCAGAACGATACTATTTGCGTTCCTAACCATTGGATGTGGTTATTCCATAGGATAGCTACATCAGTTTCTTATTATCACGAGCATCACTATTTTACTTTGACATTTTTCCATACATTTTGAGGTGAGAAGAACAATGTGTCTTGGGCACAATTTTTTAAAAACATATAGCTATTTATCTATTTTTTTCATTTTTTTCCTATGTTTATTGTGAATTCCTATTCGATTATGTTATGTGAATTGAAAATGTGTCTTTACATGTGTTTCAAATGTTTGTTTAAAACATTATTCGCTGAGGAATAAGTTAATGTGTTCAGATTTCTGGAAATGTGTTGATATTGGATGTAATCAAAATGTCTTTCCAGAAGTCGAACTCGTAGGAACATAAAAATGCTTACTGTGGAGATTCTGAGCTCATCAACACAAAACTCACACCACAGAAATCTGAAATCTATAATACGATGAAGTGTCTGATTTCAGACAGTATAGAAGCTAGTAAGTTGTAGTACGACAAGTTGTGAGTCTAACCTAATGATGACGTGGTTAATGCCAAATGAAATGGAATCAAAGACAATTTCAATCAACGTTCCATACTAAATGATATTATTTGTGGATCGACCGATAAAAATCCATCAAAAACTCACTAACTTGCCACCTAGAGCTAAAATGTCCCATGCTCCAAAATATAGGTTCTGCGTACTAGGACTAGCATGATCGACGTACCCAACAAATGGTTCCAAATATTCAATCATCTATGATGAAATTTAAAGTGGATTACTAACTTCAAGAAAACTCTAGAAAAACAAATGAAGACAGTAAACGTAAATCAAATCATATATACAATAAAATACAAAAGTTTACTAGGCTCAATTAAGCATAGTAACGTTTAAGATACAACCCATTTTGAGGTTGCTCCAATGGAATTCCATCATAATCAACTAACTCGTATGTGCCCTTAGCCAAAAATCTTTTGATAATGTAGGGGCCATGCCATAGTGGCTCAAATTTTCCTATTCCTATCAAATCAACCTCCTAATCATAAAGCAAGACGAGGTCTCCCTTCGCGAAGATGCAGGGCTTGAGATGTTGGTCATATTGCACCTTGATTCGTCTCTTATGTGCTTCATTGGCCAATTCGGCTTCACGACGCCTTTCATCTAGATGGATGAGGTTAAAAAGACGTGCTTCTTCATTAGAGGTGTTAGGTAGTAGGTCAATAGCGATTTTTAATGAAACAATTTCACATTGGATTGGGAAGATAGCTTCCAGACCATAAACCAACTTAAAGGGGGTAAATACGGTTGAATTTCTCACTCAGGTTCGATATGTCCACAGAGCCGAGTACAGGATTAAATGTCAATTTCTTTTATGAAATCCTATTATTTGTTGAAGCATTCATTTGAGGATCTTGTCAATGGCTTCAACTTGGCCATTTGATTAGGAATGATAAGGAGTACAACTATCACACAACAGTCCTAATTTGGTAGTCAACTAATTCATTATGTGATTGTAAAAATTCTTATTTTGATCTGCAACTATAGCTTGTGGTACACCAAACCATGAGACAACATGATTAAAAAAGAACAATGAAGTTTTTTTTCCTGTGTTATTGAATGTAGGCATCGCTTCAGACCACTTGGTAAAGTAGTTTACTGCGACAATAATATAGCAATGCACCCTTGGTCGAAATAGGGTTGCAGGTCATGAAGTCAATGCCCGAATTTTCAAATGGTCCCACAACGATGATATGATGCATTGGTGTTGGCGTCATGCGGATTTTATGATAAAATATCTAGCACACATGACAACTTCTGACCGCTAGGATGCAATCGTGAAATATGGTTGTCCAAAAGTAACCAACATGGAGAATCTTATGCGCAGTAGTGTATCCAAACAAGAGTCCACCAGAAACACCAGCATGAAAACCATTTAGAACTTTCTCAGCCTCCTCATGAGAGAGGCACCTCCTTAAAATCATATTGACACCATGACGATAAAGTGTATTGTCGACTATCAGATAATCTTTGTCTTGGTACCAAATACGTCGTTGTTGTGAGTGAGAGGTATCAGGCTGAAAAGTATGGGTTTGGAGATAAATGATAAAATTCCCATACCAAGGGTCAGATGACCTAATCAGAAATAGAGAATCATCTGGAATTGATGGTTCTGATGTAGTTTCAGTACTATCAGAGGGAAGGTCACAGAGAAGCTCAACCAAAACTAAAGATTTATTTGACTTGGATTTGATGACTTCCAAAGAAAATTCCTGAAAAATGACGATCCATTTTAAATATTCCCCCCCCCCCAGCAATTGACATGACAAAATGTATGTCATGGGGTTACAATTCGAAATGAAAATGGACTTCCGAAGCAGGATATAATGGCGAAATATTTGGACAGCTTAAACGACCACCAAGGTGATATTTTCGACGAATGAATACTTAACTTGCGTATTATTGAGATTACGACTCAAATAATATATCGGATGTTCTATCCCATCTTCTTCTTGGATCAAAACCATAGAAATTATCATATCTGCCACTGCGATATATAGGAAATATTCACTCTGATAATTACGAGGATACAATCATGAAGCTCGAATCAGGGTATCTTTAATAACATCAAAAGAATTTTGCGCAACCTTATCTGAATGGAAGGGAATCCACTTTTTCAAGAGACAAGTAAATCCTTTAGCCATTTCAGCATAGTTGGGTATAAACCTCCTTAGGAAATTAGCCTTTCCTTGAAGTTTCTGTAGCTAAATTAAATTTGATGGCATAGGCAAATCAAGAACAGCCTGGAACTTTAGTAGATTGATTCGAATTCCATATTTTGAAATGACAAATCTAGGCAAACAAACAGAACCAACACAAAACACACATTTGTGTGGATTGAGGCATATTTTTTAGTGTTAGTAGCGTAAAAATATAGCTCTCGGATGCGTCGGCTGATCAATCCATTTTCGTGAATGCGTGGGTAAATCATCTAGATAAGGTTGAACAATGTGCTCAATGTCATTGAAATCATAATTCATTTCTCTTTGAAATGTTGCCCCAGTGTTCTCTAAAGAAAATGGGAGTTTTACAATAAGCGAATGTGCCCTAGGGACACATGAATGTTGTCTTATATTAGTCCTCTAGGAAGATATCTATTTGATTGTAATCGGAGAATTCATCCATGAACGAAAAATTTCACACCCGGTACATGCATCAATAATCTGGTCGATAAAGGGAGTAGGATAGTTATCTTTTGGACAAAAAATATTGGCATCATGATAATCGACACACACTCTAATTGTCCCGTGTTTCTTCATGACAGGAACAATATTGGAAACCCAATCAATATGCGAAACAGGGTAAATGAACCCATCACACAAAAAAATTTCAACTTCTTCTTTAATGGTAGAAACCTTCTTCGGATGCACATGATGAAGGCATTGAGATACCGGTATGACATCAGGGTACATTTTAATTGTGTGTTCAACGATACTAGTATCTATGCCTGGAATTTCCACATAAGACCAAGCAAATATATATTGGAATTCATGAAAAAGAGAGCGATAAGTTTTGAGTTCGGATGGAGAACAAGACACCCCGACATGAATGTTTTCTACAACGCCGGGTTTAGTCAAAATATCGGTAGAAATTATTTCTTCAATATTTGATAAATTTTGCTCAGATTTGATGGCATTAATTGGAATATAATTTTAAAACAAAGTTGAGATCATAGGGTGATATAGTTTAATAAAATTATCTTCCTCGTAATCCTAAATATGGGAACGATGATGATGATCTTCCCATGGATCTCCGTCTGGCATCATGGATTCCACAATGCTCTCATCAATCAAGAAAGTGGATGAAAAGGGATTAGATGGAGTACCAAAATATAATGAACGATCGACCAAAACGATTGGCGACGATGAATCATGATGCACCATCCAAGCCAAGTAAATTGATTGCTATGCCAAATCAATTGGGCTTGGCGGCAAAAATTCATCCAGCGTATTAGATTTAGAATCATTGGTAATCTTCCTTAAGTCAGATGAAAGTGGAAGATATCATGGAGCAGGTCTCTATTCTTGTGATTTTTTTCGACGTTACAGGTGGTGGTAATGAAAAGGTGCCCAATAGGGGAAAATCCTTTACGAGTCCTACACCAATGTTTTGAAGTGCTAGCTAGGGTGCGTGAACTAACAGAACACTTCCTAATACCTGGGAAGTAGAGGCAAAGAAGGAGAGTTTATTGATGACTGTGATAATGAATTTATGAGGGAAGGCGATCATTCTAAAATAAGTAGAGACGATTGTAGTTATAGAATAAACCCATGGCCTTCCGAGTAAAATGTTGTATTAAAGGGGTCCATCAACGACTTCAACTTCAACAGTTACAGTTTTTCCCCCTAGTTTGACATGCAGGTTTTTGATGATACCACAAGGCTTATATGTACAACGTCAAAATATTTCAACTTCGTAGGCGATTGAGATAGGCGAGGCAATCCAAGTGACTTCTAGCAGTTTAGAGACATAATGCAAGTAGAAGTTTCCTCATCAATAATAGTGCGATTAATGAGGTGATTGAGAAAATTTACTTTGATGGAGAATGCTAATTCTTCTGGTAATTTTGGCACATAGCGCATATGATTAAAGACTACAAGATTGGAATCTATCGGGTTGATTCCACCAATTTTTGATAACAAATCATGTTTCTAGGAGGGACAATTTTGAAGTACCTTAAGCGTCGACACAGTTGAAGGTGACTAAGCCAAATCTTCAACTATATTATAATTTTGAGCTGCTCAGGCTCAAGGATTGAGTGTCAATTTGTGGATGACTCCCTTTGGTGGGTTTATTTTTAACTGTGGAATAGCAGTTGGCGGAATTGATTCAGTAAACAGATTCATGTTTGAGGTAGTAGGTTGATTAGTAGCCTAAATACCAAAAAAAAAGAAAAAAATCATTCAAACATTTGGGTGACCATAGGTTTCCCCCCAGCATGAGGAGTATAATAAGATGGAACATATTTTTCTCCAAACGGTGGGAGTCCAGTCAATATTGTACTGGATGGAATATACTCATATGGACGAGCTTGATGTTGTACTGAAGATGTGTATAAAGGATCAAGCCATTCAATATTCATTATAGATGTAATAGATAGAAGACCATAAGATCACACAGGTGAAGTCCATGGATTGGAGGATGCATCAGAGTAGGTTCCAAATAATGATTGGTAACCCAGTGGGATGGAAGGACCACCTTAAATATGTGACTCATCTACTGCAAACATCGATGAGTATAGATAGTAGAGCAGGTTTGAGACACAGACGGAGAACTGAAAATATGATCAGTTGGGGTAGTCATACCACCCGCTGTACACCCTGTTGATCTTATGGGCACTTTAATTTAGTCACTATCATAAGACAGGTAACACCCAGGGAATACTGAAGAGGTGCCCAATCTCCAAAATGAGTTGGAGTTGAGGGGTGTGTTTCTTGTTGAGTTTCTTCCTCAATTGAAATCAAACTGGGTGGAAGGACTTCGCCGTTAGGCCCGAGATATATTTTAGGTGGTTGACTGCATGAAAGGGAAAAATAAATGGCTACGATCGACTGAGGAGCGACCGATATAGGAAAAAATTCTAGTTTTTCGACTTTGGGATCTCGATGTTCTGGTAAAAGGACAACGGGATCTGGATCAAATTCCAGCTGAGCAACGTCGGGTTCTGGAGGTATGGTCTCACTGATTGGATGTACAGTGTCCACAAGTAACTGTGAGGACTTCGTTTCGACAACATTAGATAAACTAGGATGTGTAGAAATGACTCAAGAAGACTCTGGTAGATGTGACGAAGATGGCGCACTAGAGGTACTGATTGTACTATTTTCGATAGAACGAGGCCCTTCACCCATCGGGTATTGGCTTCCCAAGAAGAAGAGTGTTATTACACAAACCATATGATGTCTGTCTTCCAGATGATTAATTGAATTTAATACAAAACACAAAATAAACAAATCATAAGATACTAGGCAAAAGGTTTACCAAGTACTTTGAACTCACAGAATACCTTCTTTCAGAACCAAGAAGTACCAGCAGAAATCTCTCACGTTGTGTCTTTATATCATGCCTGTAGGGTTGTCAAGGCTTCCATGGATTCTGTGTCAACCCAGTTCTTCCCAATGTAATCGCTAATGTAGTCGTCCATGTTAATATAAATTACTGAAACCGCCAGTGAAGCACACCCTCTATAGCTTTCCAGCATTGAACACCACCCCATATACCCAAAGGTGCGCTGAGTCGTGGATATAGCTTTACGCATTTGAGTGATTTCTCACACTTAGAATGGGTTAGATGTTAGCGGCAGCGTTAAATACGTCGTAACACATCTCTAGCCTAGACCTTCTAATTGTTATCATTACTGTTACAATGATTTCTTAGGTTGATTGAGGTAAATTTTATGTTGATCTTGTTTAAAATCTTATCTTTGAGGTTTACCGCTTGATGTAGTGGGCAATTCATAAAATGAAAACTAAATGAGAAGCAAACTTTTCAATTCAATTTTTCAATGAAAATCTTAGCTACTGAGGGGAATGAGCATTCATAATTTGAGCATATAATCAAAGAGCACACACTAAATGCATATTTCCCTAATTTGTTCCTATGCAACACACACAATCTATAAATTCACATGCATTTTTTTCTTTTCAGTTTCCTTTAACGTGAATGAGTAAAAAGAAAATAAATGCACAAATCAATCAAACAAATTTTTGATTTTGAGAAACAAGGAATGGAACAAAAATTTCCCGTGGGAAAATGAAGAATGAAATGACAAGTTTCCTATACGAAATGAAGAATGAAACAACATTTTCGTTTTCGAAAACAGAATTGATCTAACACAAAAATTAACTACTTTGAATTTAATTCTCCAATGATAAGGGAAACATGTCATGAAACATTGAACAAATAACTTTTTCAAAGGAGGAAGAACAAAGAATGTTTACTGGTCTCTTAGAGCAATCATACATATGAGAATACAACAAATAATTGGCTAAAACTGAATGCAAAGACAAATTTTGATGGAATTTGGTTTGGTAAGGCAGAAACACACCCTATAAGGGCACATAGTGCATTGTAGTGCACCCCTAAAAGGAACACAGTTCACTACAGTGGATTGTACCCTGACCAATAGTGCATTGGGCGCAGCTAAGTTTGAAAAAAAAGCAACTAAACACACTTATAAGGGAAATTGTTCATTCAAATGATTGATAAAATAAATTAGAGTCTACTGATGATGGTAAACAGAGACAGAAGCACCAGGAATGATGGATTTCTGCCCAATGGAGTCACCAATTTGTTATACATAATTCTAATCTACGAATAAACTAGATTCCCTCAGTGTGGTGTTCCTTCACTCAGAACAATATAAGAAATAAAAATATTCTCTTCTCTAAGACTTATATATAGATAGAAAGGAAATAAACCTACTCGTGATCCTTTCGCTCTCCTTCTCCTTCTATAGTTGTTATTATCGCTTTCAATCCAACTAAAGCCGCTAGATCAATAACTATAATCAAAGACAAAGAATAGTAAACAACATAGAAATATACAAGTATCTACTTATCCTAACCAAATCAAACAAATTAGATCTAGGAATACATACACAATTGAGAATGAAATTCACCAGAAATAAGCATACATATGAGAAAATGAATAGATATCTTTATTAAGAAAGTAGAAGGAGAATATTACAACCAATAGATCGATTCATCATCAACCTTCTCCAACTTCATTCCGTCCTCATCACACGAAGCATCATCTCAGCAACATTATAGTACTTCCATCTCTCATCAATTGAGAATCCAACAACATAACATTACAAAATTTCTCCCTCCCTAACACTTCAATGAGTGCTCAATTTATAGGGAAATTGAAGGTAGTTTCTCAATAAATGGAATTGAATGGATTTCTAATAATAGGTGAGACATGTTTCCAAGTTCAGAGGTTATGGATGGACACTTGTATTCGAAATATGACACCTATGAGCTCTTCTAGAAGGCATTGGCCATGTGGAGATTCCCGGAACACTGATGATTTCACTCCCAGGAGACCAACGCACCCTTGAGTTTCAAGAAGTGCACTGTAGTCCACCCTTGCATGGAGGTAGTTGTACTACAATGCAGTTAGGCCCTTGCGGAGTAGTTTTGATGAGTCAATGGGTCATATAATATATAATTCAAACCTTGGAAAACTCACAATTGAAGCCAGCAAAGGAATGTCTTCACTTAGGAAATATAACAACTGGATTAAGGGGATGATAGACCCTATTCATTGGTATTTGGGGGATGATGCCCAATTTGACTAGGTCTTAGGGGATGATGCCCAAATTGACCTATGAAAATGAATTTTCCCAACTTCTAAGAAGCCAAAATGAGCCCATAATTGTCTCAAACATCAAAAGAATTCTTCACTTAAGTGATCGGGTTAAAAACTAGAGACTGGTATTTGTTCCAAAATTACATAGAGATTCGAGTATATGGCTGTGATCTAGCACCTTATAAACTGCCTAAATATGTTCCAATGAGAAATTTATCTATGTAATATATTAGGCAGATGATTAACATGGATGAATTTAACTTTTTTCCAGGAAAGAGAAAATCAGAGTTCAAGATAAAGTCTAAAATAGGCTCATTTATATGTAACACTAGATAAACAAGGATTGAAGTAGATGCCATCCTAAAAAGGATGAATTTCCAGCCAAGCTTCAATTGGTCTTATGACTCTTTTAGCATCATTTCAAACTTAAGGGTTGGGTTGAAGACAACTCCATACAATCATACACCTAGGCTTGAGATTGAGAATTTTATGAACCAGGACTAGGACCAGTGGGCAAAGAATACATTGCATAAGGTAGAGGAGAAAATCCTTTCCACATCTACCCTGTAGACTCCAATTTCCCAAGGCAAATAGCAGAAAATTCCAAGAGAAGAAACATCAACTTCTGCAAACATTTCCAAAAAGTTCATAATTAAGCAAAAGAAGCAGAAGACTGGCTTTACTATTTCTACAGAGTAGAGCCAAAAAGAACCATAGATTATAGACTTGGGAGATGGAGAGGCATCTACAACAGCATAAGGAAGTGTTCCCAATAATCCATTATCTTCTTCATCTTCAAAAGATCCTATGGAGACAATTCAATCAATTGCAACCAATACACCAAATGATAATAACATCTTCTCCAAATTGTAAGAGATCAAAGAATGAAACCTTCATCTGGGGAATTTTGGGGTCTAAAATGGGCCTCCTAAGAAAAATGTACAAAAAAAATTGACTTTATAAGAACCAATAGGATTAAAGATGATGATGTCAACCATGGGGGTTGATTTTCCATTTTTGGAGATAAAAAGTAAAAAGAATAAAAAATAATAAAATAATAAAACTACTTTTTCAACTCGTATTTTGAACTTATCTCCATAATTGTTTACTCAAATTTCTAGCGGGACTACTCGTTGGATGCAAAATTTAATTCATCATCCAAGGAGTACCCATGTTGCATACTTGCGATGGACCCTCCAATACCAAAAATGAGAAATACATGAAAACATGTGTTTGCAATCACGTTTTTCATGTATTTATCATTTTTCTTGTAGCAGGGTGCATCTAAAGTATGCAACATGAGTACTCCTTCGATGATGAGTTAAATTATGCATCCAACGAGTGTTTCCACTCGAAATTTGAGTAAACCCATAGGGAGATAAGTTGAAAAAAAAGTTTTCCTTTTTCCCTCTAAAATTTGATGATGTAATCTAATATTATTTTATTATTTCCACTATTATTTTATAATTTTCTGAGGAGGCCCATTTTATACTTCAAAATTCACCCAATGGAAGGCTAATGTTTACAACTAGTTTTGGAAGAAAACTTCTACATCACATCATAGACTGATGACAATTTTTGATAGTGAAAAGGGAAAGATGTGGATGGATTTTCTACAAGCCCAAGTCCCTTTTCCCAAAGCTCCATCTGATTATAAGAAGACAATTTTATCATTTGATGCAAATAAGATTCATGTATATGCAATGTGGAGAGATGATCTTATCTACCATGACTAATACATCCATGACATTGTCCAAATTAATAATAACATTGTCAAATGTACAGTCACAAATCAAGAAAGAAAAAATTTCCTCTTTAGCTAAGGAAAATAAGTTAAAGTCCTTAGAAGATATTTTAGTGAAGATTGGGTATGACCCAAAGGATTTTAAACATTTAGAAGATATTTTAAAGAATAAGAATGCATATATTACAGCTCTTTGAAAGTAACTAAAGTTTCATTCCAGAGAGAACCCCGAGACAAAGGAGATAGATGAAAGTGAATAGAATAGAGAGGAGATGCTCAAAGTTATCATTGAGCAGAAAATTTAGATAAATAATATGGAGGAAAAAATTGAAGGATTTCTTAAGGAGAAATAATAGTCAACTCAGCTTGCCATGATCCCAGTTTCAACAATTCCTAATGGAGTTACAGGTACAAAACCAAGCTCTTCATCAACAACACTAGAATATACATGAACAACAGGTGATCCAACTAAGCTTGTGTAAGGTTTGACCTTACAGAAGCAGGGGAATGAAAAGCTTCTGGAGAAATTCAAAAACTTGGAAGCTCAAAAAATAAATAATGACACCCTGTACATGGAAGAGATGCAAAAATCTCACAGACTAGCACTAAAGGTTCAAAAGTTAGAAAGTGAACTTCTAATGGCAGACACCTTAGCCGAAGCCAAGGAGAGCATCTGAACTCAAATAAGCCAAGCAATGACAGAAGCATGGTCATCCATACAAACCATTTTTTAGCACGAGGAAGTAATCAACAAGTGTAAAATAGTCATTGAACAAGAGAAGGAAAAACTCAAGTAGAAACCAACTGAGGCATCATACATTATTAAAGTGTTGAATTCAAAGAGTATGGCATAATTGGATAAGATTGACATTACAAACAGAACAACTACAATTTTGGAGATTAAGAAAGTATTGCAAAAGAAAAATCTGTTAAATAAATTAGAGACTAAGTGTCAAACTTTGGACATTTCTCTCCAGATATTTCTCGCTAATTTTAACCAGCTAAAGCAAAGGGGATTTCCTAGATTAGTAACTCCCAACGAAAAATTGATCAGCTTGGAGGATTACTGAAAAAATATCTACATCATTTCCATCGACAAAGATAAGTTTTCAGGAATTAAAGGCCATATGACAAGGAAATTTTTAAGGAAGCTTTAGATTTTGATTTGATAATTAAACATGAAATCAAACATCTCTTCATCAACACGCCTACTTTTTAAAGATACACAGAAGTAGATGATGTTTTCATAAGACTAGAAAATTTGGAAATACTTAGTAGGGACAGATGGGATCACTTGTGTGAAACCATCAAGTAACTTTTGTCTCCAACAACTTGTCAACACAATAGCATATTTTTGGCCACATCATCAAATGTTTCCTCAAAGATAGTGATAGATGAGTATTATTTTTCCTACTATATGATACTATTTTTGTAATCAGTTTAGATACTTCTAAGTGACAGAAATTAGTATAAATAACTCTCCATTTGAGTTATTAAGGGTTGCACCCTTGGATGGTAATTTGTAAGTAGAATTGTAATGAGCTTTTGATCATTGATAATAAATAAAAGGATTTTGGATTCATTTCAATCAATTTGTCTCCTTGTAAGTTTTTCTAGTATTTATTTCACTATGTTTTTTGCATATATTTTATTTTTATCAAGATAAGTAGGTAAGAGAAGGTTGTGTTTCATTTTATCTTAAATCCTATGAATTTATAATCCATTTTAGAGATTGAATTATTGAGCTATCTGTTTGTATAAGTCCCTCTATATCAATTAATTGTCAATAATATTCATAATGTTAAATATATTTTGTTAAGTTGTTAAACATTTTTTGACAGTCTTTCATACTTATGATAAATTAAACATTCAATTTGAATAATTAACTCATCATGTTTTCTTACTATTTCTGCCGCAACAACCCTTTTCTTAACAATTAATATTATCAAAAGTTTAAAGAAATTTTTTCTATTTTCTTAATGCATTGGTCATCCAAAAACCCATTTTAAAACAAACAAAATATTATAGATGCTCTGGCCTAATTAATTAGCCTAGAATTATCTTAGAGGACAACATGGTGAATGATGCCATCAATTGATGGGCCCAAAAGAGGAGAAATTTTCCTGCATCTATTATGTTATTTCTTGAGACACTAAGGAAAAGTGTGGTAGTAGATGTCTGAGACCTAAAGTGAAGTTGAGACCCAATACTTTGTTATTGGGGGTTTTATATTCTAGTAATAGGAAATGGGAAGGAAGAAACTGGTATAAAGTTTATTTGATTGGGACTATAGGTGATGAATTGCAATTCAAGTGCGAATATATGAGACCTAGGACTAGGTGTGCTCAGTCACATGCTGGTGTAATGAGGTAAGTGCTTAGTGCATAAAATTTTTGGTATAGTCACTATAATAGGGAAGTGCCCCCAGGAGAGGGCATAAGGCCATAACATATTTAAATTTAAGTGCTTGTGTGGAAGCACTTTATACAACCCCTCTTCTAAATATCACTATGAATTTTATTTCATGTCAATACTATGGAAATGAAAAAAAAAAAAATTTGGAGGAGTGGACAAAAATTCAAGGGTATGAGGAGGAGTTGTTGATGTTGAGTGTAAACATAAGCCCCTGCATTTATTTCATCAACTATATCCCTTTAATGTAACTTTTAGTGAAAGAATTAAAGTGAAGCA
Organism: Pinus albicaulis; assembly: GCA_034641835.2. Classification (NCBI taxonomy): domain Eukaryota; kingdom Viridiplantae; phylum Streptophyta; class Pinopsida; order Pinales; family Pinaceae; genus Pinus; species Pinus albicaulis. Next base: position 214,101,717 of record CM076570.1, read on the forward strand.
TGAGTTAGTTACAAGTAACACCTCCTATCAAGAAATAGAGTCTAAAGGGGTGATAGGCAGCATTAGAGAGTGGAATTAGAGTAAAGGTTCTACACTGTACGTTGGGGACATGATTTTGAACTCTCTAATAGAGTGTGGTATTTTAGAAAAAATGTTTGTTGTGTGAAAAAATTAAGTTGTTTGTAGCATTATGATTGATGAGTGTGTGTTTTAGGGATGTTTTGATATGAAAATTATAGAAATGGTATATTTTTATATGTTATTTTATTTATAAGTGAACTATTAATAGAATGTTTAGTGTTTTAGATAACCTCACATCCACATGCTTATTGTAAATAAGCCCAAGGTGATGGTAAAATATGTTATGTTTGTGTGTGTGTGCGCGTGGGTGTGTAGGTAAGCTAATAGTTATATGTGTGTAACAATATATAAGAAAAACCAAGAAAAAAAAAAGAGTAAAGTTATGAGCAGTACAATGGCGCAGTAAAACACCGATAGTTCCCATCATGATCAGGAAGAAGAGTCAATGGATAAAAGTAGGGAGGAGGGATCCCCTGAATGGATGGAAACCTTGAGAGGTTTAAGGATCAATCTAAGATCTTCCAAGGCTAACAATGAAAATATCAGCATAGCTCAAGAAAATAATGTAGAATTAAATACAATCATACTACAAATTCTATCAGAGTATCATGAGATATGTGCTAGCTACCTAACTATAAGCATAGGGAGAGGCAATCCAGACTTGGAAAGCATGAGCTATGGAATGATGGTGTGGAGGTAAAAATATCCAAGACATGGTGAGAGGAGGATCTGGATTCATTACACCATGGAGAAGAGTAGAAATTGACAATAAAATCTCTAGTGTTGCCACTATCAGAAATAATCAATAGTAAAGGAAAGATAAAAATTTGATTTCAAAATAATTTAAGAAGTAAATAAATCTTACATTTGATGGAGAAGTGGAGAAGACCAAGGAAGTAAAGGAGTGCTTATTACAAATGAAGATAAATATGAGATTGCATTGACATTCACAACAACCATTTGGATATCTTAAATTAACTCATATTCTAATACTAACATAGAAAACACATTGGGTATTAGTTCATTTATCCATATTTGGTTTGTATTTATACATCGTAATTCCCAATAATTTGATAACTAACATTATCCCCAGGAAACATTTTAACTCCATTTGATTCTTCGTGATCTAAATAACTCCTCTATGAAATTATATAGTAGAAAATATTAAATCAATCAAACATCTCTCCTCATGGATATTGTATAACAAAAATGTAAAATGCAGATACAAAATACCTTCATAAATATAAACCATAGCAACCAAATCATCCTTTTTCCGACTTTCTCCTTCGGAGGTTTACCTTCATGTTCAATTGTATTATGCTCTCTTTTATCGCACTTCTAAAATTTAAACTCACTACTTCCTATATTTACTTGTATATGTTCGTCTAGCTATATATTTCTTTATTATATATCTCATTATTTTACTCCTTAGAGTAACGAATAGTCACAAAATTTTACGAATCAATCTTTACTTCTATAGTTCTTCTAATTAACTCTTCCTACAAAAATCCATGATCTTATAAAAAATGAGATTCTCTAATTTTTTAGATATGATATTTTCTCAATAATTCATAGGATTAGAAGGAAATTTTATCCATTTCTCTTTAATTTTTTTCCTCATGATAAATAGAATTTAGTTGACTAAAAAATGAATTAAATGCATGTTCATTTTTTTTCATGTCGCACATCAAGTTGAGTGATTATGAAAAAAATATTTTAGTTAGTCTTAATCTCCTTCATGCAAGGCCAATAAGGCTAGTTTCTTCTTTAAACATAGAGAAGAAAAGAAAATACATCATAAATAAAGAAACTACTCATGTTTGTCTTTTCATTTTATAGCCATGTTTCTTAGTTGTTTCCAACATTTTGCATAGTAATAAAAAATCATACGCTAAATACATTATTATTTTCCACCACATATCTCCATATTGCCTTCTTAACATTATATTCATTATTAACATCATTTATATCTTTCTCGTTTCATGACTAAGTATTTATTTCATGCATAATTATTTTACCCCCACTTCTTATTTCACTTAGTCATTTACCCCCATTTTCCAAGTTGCATGGAACATTTACCACATTTCATATTCTTCACCATAATTCATTCATTCTCACATAACCATATGTAACCAATTCATCCACACATAACCATACCCCACTGCATATTATTTCACAAACCCATTCCCATGCACATAACCATAAAACATCCTCTACCCATCATTAACATTGCATAACCATAAGTTCTACATGTAACCATAACACATCCTTTGCACGTAATTACCTCTGCACAACTGCAACTTTTTTACACAACCATACCACATCCTCCACACATTATTACCTCTTCACAACCCTAACTTCTACCCATACCAAGTCCTAGATAGATCATTACCTCCACACATCTTGCACATTTCTTCATATTATGTGATTTATTACATAATTTTTTTTTCCTTCATTCATTATCTTTGCACACTTCTTCTATACTTATTCAATTTTATTTTTATTTACTTTTACTTTTACTTTCCACACTTATATTATTTCCAATTCCCATACGTCACCTTCACACTGTTAATATTTTTCATATCATTTTTATCCTAGCTTATTTTGGCATATATCCTTACGACACAACTATTTAGGCATATTTCATGGTGACATTTGGAAGCATTAGGGGAATTTTGAGTTCTAAAATGGGCCACCTAAGGAAATTATAAAATAATAGTGAAAATAATAAAATAATATTTGATGACATCATCAAATTTCAAAGGGAAAAAGGAGAAAAACTACTTTTCCAACTTGTACTTTCAACTTATCTCCCAAATTTTTTACTCAAATTTTGAGTGGGAGTACTCTTTGGATGTAATATGTAATCCCTCATCCGTGGAGTACTAATGTTGCATAATTTCGATGGAACCTGCTACACGAAAAAAGAGAAATACATGAAAAACGTGATTGCAATCACATTATTTCATGTATTTCTCATTTTTTGCATAGCAGGGTCCATCGAAAGTATGCAACATGTGTACTCCTTGGATGAGTAATTAAATTTTGCATCCAACGAGTACTCCCACTCGAAATTCGAGTAAAATTTTTTGGAGATAAGTCGAAAAAAATAATTTTATTAATTTATTAATTTTTAATGTTTTTACCCTTTTACTTAAAAAACAATGAATCATCCCCCATGGTTGACATCATCATCTTTAATCCTCTTGGTTCTTATAAAGTGTATTTTGGCTTTAAATTTTTCTTAGGAGGCCCATTCTAGACCTCAAAATTACCCTAATGGAAATGACTAGATAGGGATGGATAGGAAATGACTCATGGTGATGAATGGGAAACAATAGGACAAACATAGAAGTTCACATGATTCTTTCTACTTCACATGCAAGTAATATGATGAGCCATTTCTATATAAATCATTTTCAATATTCTCTCATAAAGCATGTGGTATGAGTAGGACAAAGTTGTAAATAGAAATGAAAATATTTATGTGGATCATAGCAATGCTTGTTGGGTTATTTCGTGCAACTCAATGATGGTTAAGTCATGAACATAGGAAGACTATAAATTGATATATAGGTGTTTGTTTTGAGAAAAAAAGATATTCTTATAAATATAAAATAATGAAAAAAAATTGTGATGATCTCTATGGAAAAATTATAAAAATTTTCTTGCAAAATTAAAATTGTAGTCAAGACCAATTTTGGGCCTCTCACCAAATTATTTTTTGAAAATATTTATCAAAATAGAATTATGGGATATATAAAGCGAGGCCTAGCTTGGAGAATGAATTCCTAATTGCATATTTGTAAAAATGTGTGTTTATCCAATTAAAATTAAATGTAGAAGCCTAATTGTAAAGTAGTTGTGAGCACAAATAAAATACTCTAAACAAGATGCTAATCTCATTGAAGCTAGGAGAATGAATAGGTAGAAAGAGAAATTTTTTGCCTCTTGAGATTTTAATGATGTATTTTCGCACTCCTAGCTTTTTTCTTAAGGCAAATTTTTCATTTCAAAATGTTTTTCAAATTACTCAACTTGAATTTCTCTTTCATGATTTATTCTCATATTTATTTTAGTAGATTATTACATGTATGTTAAGAATCTAGATTATTTTTTGATCGATTATGTTTTCTCCATTCTTCTAACAACCTTTATTACTTTTTAGTTTTAGGGGAATAAAATTCCTACCTTGTAAAAATAAAATGTAATTTAATCACATTTCTTCTAATAGTTTTAGACATTGTTAAACTTTTCACATTCATATTTTATTAATTTTTCCCACCAAGAACTATTCATGTGTCATTTCACATTTTTGGATTTATGTGGTGATTTATAAATGGATTCTCGTGCACATGATGCTTTACAACCTCATTTGGTATTAACACCACCATGAGTTTGTATTTATCACTCACCCATTACATTCATCAAAAGACATAGACTAATATTCATACTAAAAACAAGGAGATTCTTTCTTGTTCAATGCCATATTTTCTCTTGATGTCGGTCTCTTTTTCCTAAAAAAAAAGCTTACCAACATTTTTGGTGACTCCACTAGGGAATTGTCATTCTCAAGAAATATAATACTTTATTTTAAGGATTAGATATTATTAAGAAATTGTAAGTTTTCTAGTTCCAGGTTTGACATTAGAAGATAAAGGAGGTTCTTTTATTACATTACCTTCAACATTTTCACTTCAAAAATTTTGCATAAGTTAGATATTGCAATTAAAAACTCTCAATCAAGGTTGGATCAAGAATATCAATGCGATATGCACAAGGCTCCATTGGAAGTCCACTTATATTTGGGAGTAGCCCTTTTCTTCAAGTAAGTCACAACATGAATACTTTTTTTTCCTTTTGTTGTTTCAATAGAATATGCATAATAAAGAATTTTATGGATCAATATAATGATTTTAAATGGCTCCAAAGAACAACGGAGAAGGAAATTGGTTAGATTCTAGGTTCTCAATAACCATAGTTAGGTCACTATCCATAGTTGGAGCCATTATGTGTTTTCATGTCACGCATCAAGAAAAGCGATTTTGAAATAGAAAAATTCAAAGAAATCTTGATATCCTTCATTCAAGTCCAACAAGGGTGCTTACTCGTTTCAATAGAGAGAAGAAAAGAAAGCAATTCGAAAATAAATAAAGTACTAATGTTTATATTTTCATTTCCTATCATTATTTCTGAGCTTCTTCTAGTATTTTGTATAATCAATGAAGAATATAATATGCCAAATGCATCACTATTCTCCCCCAAATACATCCATTATTTACATCTTATTATTATCTTCAGTATTCATGTCATTTATCTATTTTCCATTTCATGACTGAGTATTTTCCTTTACTTAGTCATCTTCCCCTATTTTCCAAAGTTTTGTGGAATATTTACCTCACTTCATATTCTTCTACACATCCCATTCCTTCACACATAACCATACCACATCCTCAGCACATGAATAAACATTCTCTCCATAGCTTATTTTCCAATTTCCCACATGTCACCTTCACATTGTTAATATTTACCTCACTTCATATTCTTCTACACATCCCATTCCTTCACACATAACCATACCACATCCTCAACACATGAATAAACATTCTCTCCATAGCTTATTTACCAATTTCCCACATGTCACCTTCACATTGTTAATATTTCTGATATTTTTTTATCCTAAGTTCTTTTGGATATCTCCATATGAGACCTTGCAACCAATTGAGCATATCTACTGGTGATATTTGGTAGCAATTAGACAGAAATGGCTAAGAAATGACATAAAAATATGATTGAGTAATGATATTGCAAGCAAGAACTACATCATGCGCAATCTACAAAACTATCCCATGAATCTTTCTACTTCATAAACATGTAATATTAGGAGTCGCTTCTTTATAAATCATTGTTGATATTCCCACATAATGCATGTGGGATGAGTACTATAGATTTATCAATAAAATCCAATATATTTTTGTGGAGCATATTATTGGTGGTTGAGAGAAACGATGGTTGAGTCATGAACTTTCTAATGTTATAACTTGAGTTCTTGGTGCCCCTTTTTAGAAAATTAGAGCTCATTGGAAAAATAAAAGTATGAAGAATACATTGGGGGTCATATACAAAGCCAAAATAATAAATGTAAGCTCGAAAAAATTAAATGAAAATTAACACCAATTTCAAGCCTCTCGCCAATTTTTTTTCAAAATGATTTATAGAAAGGGAATTTTGAAATATCTAAAGAAAGACGTAGCTTGGATAACAAATTCCTAACTTCATATTTCTAATGATTTCTATTCAGTGAAAAAAAAGGGAAACCCCTAATTATAAAGTAATTCTGAAGAAAAGGAGAAGACTATAAAGAAGATGTCAGGTGCATCAAAGCTAAGAGGATGAAGAGGCAGAGGGAGAGATCCTTTGGATCATGAGATTTAAATTCTAGATATTTTATGTACTAGGTTTTTATTGAAGGTTATTCGTTCTTTTGAAAGAATTCGGTGTATAAGCTATATTGACTTTCTCTTTCATATTTTCTTCAATAGGTTATTATAGAGGTATGTTGCACACTTTGATTAATCTATGACCGATTATTGTTTCTCCATTATTATGGAAACCTCTAAGACCTTTTAGGTCTAGGGGAATAAAATTTTGAACTTGTAAAAAGAAAATTCAATTTAACTATAGTTTAAAAGTCTTAGGGATTATTAAACTCGCAATGACAAGAATTTATTAATCTTTCCCGCAAATTAGTATTCAAGTGTCATTTTTCATTTGTGGATTTATGTGGTGATGTGTCAATGGATTCTCATGCACCATATTCTTTACAACCTTGTTTAATATCAACACAACAATTGGTTAAAGTTGTTTGATGACATATACATTTTATTTTTATTTCATCTTGAAAATTCATAGTTGATCAAAAAGAAGGAAAATTATTTTTTGAAAGTAGACCTAGAAGATGAAATTTATTTGCATTCATAAATAAAAGGGAGAATAGACATAATCCTCAAAGGAAATGAAGTCATTGATCATATCTATGGAAAGGTCTCTGAAGGTCAAGAATTATCTGAATACATATTAAGCGATCATAGGTCTCAAATGATTCTTATCAAATCATTCAAAGGTCTTGTCATCCCTATATAGCAGGAGAGTATATATATATATGTTTTGTTTTTTGAGTTCTAATAATATAAAGATATGTTTTGTTTTTAGAGTTCTAATAATAAATTTTTAGAACTAATATATGTTTTGTTTTTATTTGAATGAAAGGGGAAGACAACTAATACATTGCTAAATTTTATCTTTTTCCTCACAAGCGTATGGTACATATCGTAAGAGATGAGTAAATATTGCGGCAAGTTCATTCATGGTCATTTGAAAAAGTTTTAACTCATCAAATTCCTTTGCTTGACATCATAATATATCTCTATGAAAAACTCTGAATTTTGTTTGAAACTCTTCCCAACTCATAGTCTTTCTCTCTATATTATTGTAAGGTCTTAGGATTGTTATATTTAATACATATTCTTACCCCCATGATATTGTATTTTAACCCCTTGTTTCACCAATTGCACTACCTTATGAATTTGACACAACAATGAAGCATTGGATCCAATGCGTATTTGTAATTAAATTCCTTCATTAATTTATGTTTTCCAAATTTTATGTGTATCATAAGTGACTAATACAAGTTTATGCAGTTCCAACACTCCACAGAGATCTTGAACTAGAATTAAAGTATATGTGGAATGTGTTACCATCTGAGCTTGCCATGAAGTCCAATGCTAGCTAATAGTATGAGCACCTATTCGGCACTATTTTGGAGCCTATCTCGTGGTTAGAAGTATGGTTATCCTTCACTAATTTGTTCTTGTACCAGTTTGGGGGTTGGCTGTATTGTTATACTTTCGAGGAAAGTTGAACATGATTTTTGTTCAAAATATTGTTTTAATACTTTCACATTAGTCAAAATGTAGCTAGGTTGCACATGGGAGTTTCCAGAAGAAAATTAATAAATCAGTTCTAGATTCGCATAATTTCCAAACTGCCAATTTTCTCCACTATTTTCGTGTACATGAGGGTGAATGCCAAAATTTAAAAACATGTTTTTTTTTTGTCAACAATATGGAAAATCAGGTTCCATCAATTTTTTTTTCTAAAATTCACATTGTTTTGAGAGATCCAACGTATTCTTTGGGAAAATTTGTAAACAAATGTTATTTTCTAGAATTCGAAGATCATGCCCAGATTTATAGAAAATGAATTTTCCTTGATTAGTTAATGGTTGTACTAGATGTATATTGATGTAAAATTGTTTTGATTCGATTGATCATCTTATTTGTAATGGATTGGTTTGTCTAGAGCCAAATTTATATTGTAAAAGTTTATAAAACCAAGCCATGGCTTTGAGAAAATAACCCTTTCCATACTCTTATACTACTCGTTTAGAGTTGGAGGTATCTCTTTTTAAGGTGTTAGATCCTGAGAATTCACAATGTAGAAGGCTATGTTATATTTCGAATACAAAATAAATATTTTGCGAGGTTTCACTTTCATTTTTTATCCAACTTTTGATTTTGTAATTTAATTTAATTTAATTTAAGAGGCAACAAGAAGGTTCGGAGGGCCCCTCAACCCAACTTGTTTCCCTATCTCATTGCTTGTTTGTTATTTCTTATTTGTTTCAATCAAATTTAAATCTCTTATATAAGTTTTTTAATTTGAAGGCATGTGTGTGGTACTTCATGCCTTTATTTTCATATCTTAAAAGAAGAAGGAAAAAACTTTTTTGGTGGTAGATTACACATTTTATTCTTTTGTCATATTTTATGTTTGTCTCTCATTTATACATGAATTTGAAAACATATCATATAAACCAATGACGTTAGTCATCTTTATTTGCATTGAATAAAAGTATGTTTCACTTGGTTGGAGTCTCTCTGTTTTCGCCGAGGAAATATTAATGGACTACACCTTTGTTTGTGAAGAATGGGTTATTTTGAAATGAAAAATGAACCTCATGTAGATTGATTGTGTAAGTCAGTTCATTTGTGCTAAACAAGAACAAAACTTGTAAATTTTGTTTAATTGTTTAGTTGATGGAATTTAAAATATTCAAAAAAAATGAATGCTACAACTATTAATTGTGAATTTATATTGAATAAGTGTGTTATAGCCTTTGGTGATTTGTAGCATGTCTTATCTATTTCTATTTAGCTTGCAATGTTGTTGGAAGCATTTAAATCACTACTTGTCAATTCATTCTTGTTTGAAAAATACACAGTTTACATTAGTTTGCATGTTGTTAAAGATTTTCCTAAAACATTAGGCACAAGGATTTCAATTGTTGTATGCAATTTATATTTAAATGAAAATGATCCTTTGAAAATTTGAAGTGAAAAATTGAAGAGATCTATCATTTATATGCAATTGCATTCCAAAAACAAATTGAGATAGAGGGTGTATTGGATGTTGTGAATTTTTCATATAACTATAGCCTTAATTTCCCTATCTTTTATATATATTTGGTCCGAAAAGAGATGCATATATAATTGGTGCTATGAACAGGAATGTGATTCTCCAATGTATGCCATGTACCAGAACTTACCAAATATATATAGCATGAACTTTTGAGCTCTGTTTTTTTTTTTTTTCGTGTATACATTTTGTTCAAGTAAACTTTGTTGTTGTAGGTTTTTATAGTAAGAACATTTTCTAGATTTTAGTTGTATAAGGCTTAATTGATACACATGTGTTTGTATCGATTTTCAAATTTGAGTTCACATTGCATCTTCAATAAGCACCAACCCTAGAGGAATTCAAGTTTATGATTTATTTATGAAAATAGGATCCTTTAACATAAACCTGTAAATTTTCTAAGTGGTTGTTGTGATTTTAGGGTTAGAAAGTGTTTCTTTTGATCTCCATTTCTAGCATCCATTCTTATTATTTGTTTCCATAATTTATAATTGATTGGGTGAGTTTATGAAGTGTGTATGTTGGCTTGAAAATAATATGGAATGTATATTTTAGCATAGTCATTTTGTTTATGCATCTAATTTTTTTACAATAACACATCTACATTGAAAAGTGCCTTGAATATATTTAAAGGCTATATTTTAATTTGATATTACACAAAGATTCACAATAGATTTGGTTGATGGTGTGAAGGTTGTCCAGATTCCCAATGATTAGAATTATCTTCCCAGTCACCACTAGTTAGGGTTTTCTCTCCCCTTGCCATTAGTTAGGTTTGATTTCAATTATCAATAATTAGGGGATTTTCTCCATATTGATCGACAACTAAGGTTTTTATTTGATTTTCATTAATTAAGGTTTTATTCTTAATTAGAGTTTTCTCTTTACTTGTCACTACTTAGGGTTTTCTTTCCAATTGGAAATAATTAGGGCTTGATTTTGATTATTGGTGAATAGTAGGATTGGTGTTGAATAATTAGGATTTCATTTCTAATGAATAGTTTAGATTGCACCATTAGGGAAGCATGAAAGAACTCAAGGAGTAAGCATATAGTCTAGGGTTTTTTTTTGTAGGTTGTTAGAGTCATTCTATGGAATTTCCATTGTTGTGCCTTAAATTCCATGGACATCATATTGAAATTAAGTGTTCTTCCTTTAATATACCATAATTCACCCAAAATTTTGGAACCCTTGTTATGGTGGCGCTTAGGGGATTGAACTTGGTGACCTGCTGCAATTGCATTTGATCTTTATCTAGTTTTCTTGCAAGTTTTTTGTTTCTTTCTTGTACATATTACTTATATTTTTAAGGATTTATTTTCTAGGGTGTTGTAAGAACACCCTTTATATGATTATTCATGTAATGATCGAATATACCACTTGGCTTGTTGAGAAGAAAAAAGTGGTATTCGAGAAATATTTGAATGAGGAGTTCAAGGATAATATTTGATGCTACTATTGACATACATAGATCTTCTAATGGTGAACTTACCAGTGTAGAAAGTATTATTTTTCTTGAAAATTTTAAATATTGTCTTATTTTTTCTCTTATTTCATAATTGGATGATTTGAAGAACAAATGCAGGATAAAAATGAATAACCATTGCTGATATTTGTATTTAATTGTAGAAAGAAGTACTTCATCAGAAAGTGACCACTTAATAGTCTGCAAGTTTGCAAAATTTGTGAGGAGGGTCATTCAACAAAACATTTCCCATCAATGCCATAATTACTATAAGTATTCACGGGATCAAGTAAGGAATTGAATTTATTTCTAGGCATAACTCAAACCCCATAATCATTTAATACTTATACTAATTTTTATTATCCTAGGCAATTTCCTCAACAAAATTATAATGCTACACTTCCATGGCAGGATTTTAGTTGTTAGAGTGAAAATCCTACCTTTTGGCCATAATATCACTCTCGTTTAATATCATCCTTTAGCTAGATATCCCCCTGGCCTCAAGAATGGTTTAGATCTCCTCTCTAGGGTAGTTTCCCATGAAAAATCAATCACCTAAATAATAATAAACAATCAGAATTTCCATCCAATGTACCACCAAGTCATCCTCCTCTATGGTTCCATTTACTTTTGTAAACTTAATTTAATCGAAATCCTATACCCAAGCTTAATCCATACCCAAGCCCAAACCCTAATCCAAACCCTAGAAACAACCTTAATCCATACCCTAGCTCAAACCTTAAACCAAACCCTAGACCATACCCTAATCCAAACCCTATACATAGCCCTTATCCAAACCCTAGACGAAACCCTAGCCCAAACCCTAATTATAATAAGGAGGTTGCATAAACATTCTACCCATAGGTTATTCCTACTGACTCACTATTGAATGTAATGACCCATGCTCTAATTCGTGAGGAGTAAATTCGGAAACTTCCCATATTACTAGAGAATAGTTTCCCCATGAAGCTTTAATTAAAATACCATTAGAGGAAACACCTATGGTTGAAAGTTGTCTTGAACCTTTTGTTGAAAATCAAAACCTTATAATTCCATGTAATCATCATTTCCAATCTAAGAAAAAAACATCAGAGCCTGATATTGAGGAATTTATTTCTTGGCTTTCACCAAATCATTTATGTATACAAGAGAGTGATTATCAAGTTGTGGAAGACTTGTATGAGTTGGAGAATCATTAACATGTGGATCCCATTGAAGCTTGGTTTCAAACAATCCTTAGCATGCCTCATTTCCTCATCACTCCACAGTTCTAGTTATCATATCAATTAAAGCAGATGGTTTGTCATACTCTCGTATTCAGTAAAGCTTAATTTTTGAACTCGAGTATGAGTATATTTAGCATTATTTTACAAAAATGGTTACACTTGAAGTAATCCTAAACTTGAAGGAGATATTCCTCTCCTTAAATCAGGATAAGGTAGTATAAAATAAATAAATAAAAATTCCATTCGAAAATAAAATAGTTACAACAACACTCTTGAAATTGCAATTCCCTAAGCCATAACTATTGAAATATTCATTATCATGCACTCTTGCGGTAAGTTTTGTCAGAAGAAATTCAGTCTTAATTCCTTTTTATTTTGTAAAGTGACTAAAATATATTGATTCGTTCCTCTTCCTAATTTTGTGTTCATCCATTGAGTCAGTTAGGGGACTTATATTGTTATGATTAATACTTTCCATTTATAACACAAAACCATGACCCTGGCCTAGTCACTTGAGAAAGTTGTTATCCAAGAAAAATTTTAAAGTTTCTCTTTGAATAAATTGATGAAAAGATTCCTATGGTGGACCACTCCTATAAAACCCGAATGAGCTCTCATGAGAACGATAACATGATTAAATCTAGTAATATTTCATTCATTATTTGAGATGATTTCTTTAAAATTAGTCTTTAGGGTAGAAATACCAACCGGTAAATATTAGTCATTAAAAAATTTCCACCATCTCGTGCTCTTAATCAGAATATTTTCCTTCCCACCTATGAAGCAACCTATTGAAGGTTAATCACAATTAGAGTTTATTTTAAAAGGATTAGTTGAGTGATTGGAGGTCTCATTACAAGCCAAATGACCATGACCATGTGTCCTAACAAGAATGACATTATCACTACTAAACACCAAGTCAGAGTAATGGATTTTAGTTGGAAACTTGGAAGACAAGAGGTCTTATCACGAGTCATATTTTTCATTGTTGTTAGTTCTTGTGAATGGCACTCTCATTAGTTGGTTACCAAGCTAGGACAATTACCTTTAGTTAAATTCTAAACCAATGCAAGTTATTTTAAATTACTCTAAATATATATCTAATTGATATCTAATAGATGGGACATAGGCATTTGTTTGGGTTAAAATGCATCCCTATTGAGGCTATAGATGTGTACTGGAAGCAATGACCATTCCTATGGTATTAATATTAATCTTACACTATTATTTACTTGGTTGGTTTAGTCCTTCCCTCAACACATTATCATATCTCTATGAGAATGGATTTTAGATCCTTCCAGTAATGTGATTTTGAGTTCTATATTTTAGAAATAAGAAGGTTTTCATGGACGTGGGGCCATTGGTGCAATCTGAGCTTCAATTATATGCTTGGATAATGGTAATATGGTCATCCTAGGACGATATAATTTTGTCATACATATTTTTTGTATTTCCATCCATATTTAATGCCACAACTTTCAAATTATATCACTTTAATTTGAAATGAGGATATTGAGGTGAAGCACTATTGATTAAGATTGCTCCTAAGATGCTTATGGAAATTTTGATAACACTATCCTTGCATAGAACAACATTGTTTACATTCCTATGGTAATAGTGACATCATATTTTCTTTTGGATCAATATTAATAAATAAATAAACTAGCACAAAAATAAAACAACATGCATTTTTTTGTGAGAATAATGAGATCTAGTAGATTAACCTTTGTTTATGCAAAGTAGTAGGAAAATGGTTGTGAGTGCGGGACCATTTATGTTTAAATTTTGGTTTTTTGCAAGGTAGTGATGGTACAATAGCTAATTCACTTTCATGAGGACACGAAAGATGATCAGTATGGGGGAGATGCCAGCTCTTAAATTTTTTTTATTTAATACATATTCTTGCCCTCATGATAATGTATTTTACCTCCTTGTTTCACTAATTCTGACTCTTTTATCATGCATTGCCTTATGATTTTAACACAACAATGAAGGATTGGGTCAAACGTGTATTTGCAATAAAATTCCTTCATTAATTTATGTTTCCTAATTTTTGTGTGTATCATAAGTCATAATACTAAAAATGATGCACCCTAATTAAAGTCTATGTCGACCACTTTACCCGATGAGATTTCTACGGAGGCCAATGCTAACTTATAGTACGACCACCTATTTGAGAATATTTTGGAGACTATGTGGTAGTGAAAGGAACTCCTATACTTCACCAACTTATTTCACCAACTTATTCCTGTACCAAGAATAGTTCCTCCACTAATTTGGGGTTCAACGTATTGGCACACGTTTAGGTAAAATCAAACATGGTTTTTGCTCAAAATAATTCTTTAATACTTACACATTAGTCAAAATGCACCCAAGTTGGATGTTGGAGTTTCTACAAGAAAATTAATAAATCAACTCCCCATTCGTGTTGTTTTCAAACTGCCATCTTTCTCCTCAATTTTCATGCAAATGACTATTAATCCTGAAATTCGGAAACATTGGTTTTGTCGAAAATATGGCAAGTTAGGGTCCTTTTGAGGTGTTTTCCAAAATTAGCATTGGCTTGGGATATCCAAAGGGTTCTTCAAGAAATATTTGTAAAAAAATGAGATTCTCCAAAATTCTCGGATCATGCTGAAATTTCTAGAAAACTAATTTTCATTGGTTAGTTAATGGTTGTATTAGATCTCCATTGATGGAAAATTTTTGTAATTCGGTTGATCATCTTGTTTGTAATGGATTTTTCTTGTAATCGTTTTTTAAAACTAAGCCACGACTTTTATAAAAGGAGCCATTCCATACTCTTATGCTGCTGGTTTAGATTGGGAGGTAACTCTTTTTCATGTGTTGGATCCTTATCATTCACGATGTAGAAGTATGAGTTATATTTCCAATAAAAATTAAATATTGCGCCATGTTTCACTTTTCAGTTTTTATTTAACTTGTGATTCTGTATTTTAATTTATTTTTAAGAGGAAACAAGTTGGTTGGGAGGGCCCCTCAACCTAGCTTCTTTTCCTCTCTAATTATTTTTTTCTTCTTGCTTTTTTTTGATCATTTTTAAATCTATTGTCTAAATTTTTAATTTAAAGGCATGTGTGTGCTACTTAACACCTCTGTTTTCATATCTTAAAAAAACAATTTTGTGGTGATAGATTGCACATTTTATTCCTTTGTAATATTTAATTCTTGTCTCGCCTTTATATATGACTCTAGAAATATAACACATAACCACTGATGTGAGTCATCCTTATTTGTGTCAAAACAAATTCTATTTGACTTGGTTGGAGTTTTTTTTTTTCGCTAAGGAAATCTTAATTGACTAAACATTTGTTTGTCAATACTGGATTATTTTGATAGGAAAAATGAAGCTCTCTTAGAGTAAATTTGGAGCTAATTTCATTTATGCTAAAAAAGAAAAGAGGATGTACATTTATTTAAATTGTCTAGTTGATGGAATTTACAAGATTCATAACAATGTTGAATAATACAACTATTATTTGTGAATTTCTGTTCAAGAAGTTTGTTATAGACTTTGATGATTTGTAACATGTCTTTTCGATTTATATTCAGCTTGAGATGCTATAGGAAGGATCTAAAACAATACTTCTAGATTGATTCATATTTGCAAAACACACATAGTTTACATTAAGTTAAACCTTTCCATAAAACATCAAATATAAGGATTCAAATTGTTGTATGAAAATTATATTTAAATGAATCTGATCTTTAGAAAATTCAAAGTGAAAAATTGAAGAGATTTATTGTTTATCTATTCCTGCATCTATTTTCATGAAGTAAACTATGTTGTTGTAGGTTGTTACAGTAATAACCTTTTCTAGATTTCACTTGTATCTGGCTTAATTGATACACAAGCTTTTGCGACGATTGTCAAATTTGAGTTTGCATTGCATATTCGATAAGAAATAGCCCCATAGGAATTTGAGTTTATGATTTATTTTTGAAAAGGATCACTTCACATAAACTTGTAACTTTTTAAACTGGGTGTTGCATTCATGGTTAGAGAGTTTTTATTTTGATGTCTATTGCTAGTATCCTTTACTATGATTTGTTTCTAGAATTTAGAATTGATTTGATGACATAATTTACTTACAATGACACTTTGAAGTGTGTATATAGGCTTGAAAAGAATATGAAGTGTATATTTCAGAACAATCATTTTGTTTATGCATTTAATGTTTTTATAGTAGACATCTACTTTTATATCTATCTCAAACATATTTAAAGCCTATATTTTAATTGGATACTACATAGAGATTCAAAATAGATTTGGTTGATGGTGTCAAGGTTGTCAAATAGCTTTAGTCTAGATTCCCAATGATTAGAGTTTTCCCCCTAGTTGCCACTAGTTAGGGTTTTCTATCTGCTTGCCATTATTTGGGTTTTATTTTCAATTATCAATAATTAGGGTTTTCTTTCCCTATTGATGAAGGTCTGGGGTTTTTTATTTGATTATCATTAATTAATTTTTTCTCCTTAATTAGGAGATTCTTTTTATTTGTCACTAATTAGGGTTTTCTTTCTAATTTGGAATAGTTAAGGTTTGCTTTTGATGGTGAATAAGAGGAGTCAAGTTGAATAATTAGGATTTCATTTCTAATGAATGTTCATGAGTCCAGGATTGGAGTAGGATCACGAACTCAAGAAGTGACCATATAGTATAGGGTTTTTTTTTGCACGTTGTTGGTGTCATTTTGTAGCATTTCCAGTGTTGTGCCTCGAAGTCCATGGACCAGGGATCGACATTATATGTTGGTCCATTAATATACAATATACTAAACCTAACAATTATGCACATTTTTTATTTCCTCCCACCATAATGATCCATTTCGTTGCAATTGATAAGTGGATAGTCTAGCTTTTAAGATTATAGGATACTCATACACTTGAAAATATCTATTCATGCTGAGTAGTGGCATCTTTGCTACTTCCTCCATATTTCCATCAAAAGTCAATGGTATAATATTTTCAAACTGGCCTTGTAATTATACCTTTTTTTTCCTTCATTTATTAGATATTACTAGGAGTGTTTTGACTTAACTATGTTCATTTTCCTCATAATTTTTATGTTTAACAACCTCTTATCCATGTTCTCCAATTTTTTCTATTTACAAGAATCCTTGCAATCATGTTCCTATGTATTTGGTTCTCAAATTTTCATATTTGACTTATTAGTTAAAAAATTGACTATCCTTTCTTGCTCACTACTAGATTTTAGTATATTTTCATTGTCTCTTCTAATATTTCCTAATTCCTATTTTAGGCCTTCCAACATACCTAACAATTCCACTACATGAGCGAATGATTCGCCTCCTAGATGAACCCAAATTTTTGCTTCTCCATTAATATAGGGTGCATATGGTTTTACCATCGTTGTTCTTACATCTACTCCTTTCCATGTTTGACAAAACATTTATTTTATTAAATTATAACTAGGATTTTACCCATAGACTTTACTGTTGTAACCTATAGCACTGAAACTAGATATAAGATCCCCAAAATTACGTATATATATTTTTATGTTGCTACACATTTATACTTGATTCCTCATAACATATGTGTACATTTTTTAACTTCTCTTACACATAAACAACTAAATGAATAACATGTTTACTTACCCTTACCTCACATCTCTAACTCAAAACATTTTTTATTTTACCTTAAGAAAAAAAATTTCATATTAACAACATATTTAATATTTTACTTTACTAAGGCTACCACTCATCTCATTGTAAGAAAATCAATTTTTGAGTATTAGGGTGGCTCGCCACCCTGCTTTCACACCTTGCATTCTATGGTATTATTTGTCCATGTATTTTTTAATTGTTGCAAGGGTTCCTTACTAGTCAGGAAGCGTATTAGCCCTTGATCACTTGGTTAACAAGGTGTATAAAATGTGTGTATCCCATGACCTTAAATTTGTTAAAGAATTTACTTTACTTACATTCTATATTATTACTCCATGTATTAAGACAAAGGTGCCTCAACCAATATGGTGTTAAGCCATGTGATAATGGCTACGTGGCTTTGTTTTGTTTATTCAAAGTTGTCCTACAATGTGATGAGTCTGTAGAAGAACACTTTATGTTTTTCAGCATGATCCAATGGTTGAGAGATTACCCTGGTTTGGATTAGGGTTACTACACCCTTTCTCTTAATTCATTCTCCCAACTTGGCTTGATTTTCAAGTGCTCTAAAACCAAAATGAGGGTTTCCTCCTCTCTTATATTAATACCCTTCGAAATTATATATTTTTTCTTTATTCAATTGTTCTATATATTGTGTTTAAAAATTGATACAGTTATTGAAAATTATTGTTCATACTAGGTTAATTATCTGTCTGAATGACATGGACTTGGTGGATTAACCAGGTAATAACCATCCTTTTAATTTCACATATTCGTCGATAATTTATTTTTTTCCTTTATTTTTTCCTTAGGGATTAATTGAAAATTTATAATTTACTAAGTTCAAGTGTTCTTGTGTAGGTCCAAGCAAGTCAACATGAGTTTCGACCTTCCATCCATCAATTTGAAGATTTTCCCATATCAAAAAATGGGTTGCTCAACATTTACGGTTAACATTTTTTGAGAGAGAATAGTACATATTTTGGTTTAGAGTTCTGAAATAATCATCGTTCATGCAACAATTTTATTTCAGGTTATACATAAGGGCTTTTACTCATACTCTTAACTTATTCATGATTTCACTTGGCCTCACTGATGGTTTTTAAATTATGTCCCAATTTAATTTTAACCTCACCTATTCCTTTAGCCATACTTGTATAAATGGAGAATCCCAACGTCATCTTCTGAAGCGGGTCTCGATGAAGGTTTTCATCATCCTACATATAATTTATCAGTACTAGGGTCTACACATCTGTAAGTTTCCCTTTAGAATTACTTAGATTATTTATTCTGAACTATCTCTATTTTTATTTTACAACAATGATAATGTTCTCCATTTCAGCCACCTATCCCTTCTTCAATTGCTACATGTTATAAATTTATCCTATCGGTTTTCTTATATTTGGCTCTTAAATAATCTAGCCTCAAATTGGCTTGAGCCACACTTAACAACGTCATTATTTTTCTTTTTAAATTCATACTCTGTTTATAATTATGAACTATGGTTAGTTATTCACATCCTTCCCTTACGATGGTACTTATCAAAATCTCTTACAATAGGCATTGGAAGTCTCAACGATGAGGAATATATTCATGAGGTAATAACCTAACAGTTAATGTCATTATTTTATTTTAGGGTTTTAAATCAAAATGGGACAACTTTGTAACTGAGGATTCCTAATTTCATTTATTTCATATTATATTTACTTTTGACATAGATTTTATGTAAAATGAACCCATTTCTACACCTACCTCAAATATATACCGGACACCAGAAAGTCTATTGAAAAATTTCCTTTCTCTTTTCATGATATGTCTGGTGTGAAGCTTTTCATCGATCTATTACAATTATAGTCTCACTTTGGCATAGTTATATCTTAGAACATATTTTAGGATTTTCCAGCGAGCCTTTCAGTACTCAATTCCTCTTTTGTATGCTACAATTTTTTACATTGAGCCTTGTTACTCATAAATCATATATGTATAAATAAATGCATGTATTCTTACAATTTTCCACTTCTCCAGAATGATATGTTGCCTGCGTTTTCTTTTTTGAGGAAATATCTAGGTAGATTGACCTGAATGGATCACATCTCGTTGGCTTATTAGCATAGCCTAACCTTGAGGGAATCAAGGATAATTTACCCCGTGACCTCCCATTACGGTGGTGCTTTAGGGACATGAACTCAACCGATTGAGCTAAGAATTGGGGCTTATATACTACCTATGTTATATTTCACTTATCAATCTTGTTTAAGTAGGTTATTTGAAGTAACATAAATTATTCGCCTAACTTTGTATTTTCGTAAGTTTTCTCTATTTTATGTTTTGTAATTGAAATGATGTAATTACCAACGAATATTCTATGTATATCACCTTTGTAGTTACTTCTCATATTTGAATGTATTTTTTTATTTTAATGTGTGAGGATTTCGTATATATATATTTTATTCCATGCAATTGTGGTTTACCTTCGTTCTTACATATTTATATTTCCTTATTTAACTTTTTTTCTGAGTGATGGCACTGGAATCAAGGCTTGGATTGTGACAAATGCCTGACTAGACACATCTTAAGCTCAAGGGATTTTATTATAATTTAATTGAGTTTTTTGGAAAGTGGTACAAACTCACATACACTGAAAATATTTTGAGAAAATAATAATATCTCACACAGATGATGGCACTGGTGTATGATGTGGTAGAAAGATTTAGTTTGTAGCCTGATGGTTAGAAGAATAAAATATAAACAGTGGATATGTAAAACATAAGCCCACTGCTAAGAGGAAAGAGTGACACAAATTATAGACCTGAAATGTATAGTGAAAGAATGCTTTTAAAATACTTACAAGAGTCTGACCTTACATTTAAATAATCCTATTACAAGGAATTCTTCTGATTAACATGACCTCATGAAGCAGGAATGTTTGGTGATTCAAGACTCACAAAAATATATTAACATGCATGCTAGATAAAAAGACTTGTAAAAACATGAAACATGGTTTAATTCCACCTCAAGGAATGCTTATGAACAATCTTAAATTCGTACTGAATGAGGAAAGCTTTGAACAAAACTTACAAAAATAGATCCAAATGTCTTGGAGGTTCACACGATTTATAAAAACATAAGATATAACTTTTATGATAAATGTGGAGAGACAGATAAAGTATGAAAAAACAGAAGGGAAAATAATACACACACCACACAGTTTGTGAGTCATCAAGAGTGCATTTGGATATATTATCAACTCAAAAATATTCAACACAATACACAATAAGCTGAACAACCAAAAAACCCCTTTATTCCTCTGTCTTGTGTCTATTTATAATTTTACAATAGATCTTACAGCAAGGCTTAGACCTTGATATTCCTTTCATAAAAAATTAATAGAAAACAGATAAGAAGGCGCAAAAGTAGAATTTATGCTATTTTTAGCCATTTGCAATCCTAACAGAAATCTGAGGGAATTAATCATATTGACAAACTGTCTTCAAGCTTTTAAGAGAATACTATTATTTGCTGATAGGTGTCAAATTTTTAAAATCTTTGCTTCCAGATTTTCTGTAAACCTGTGATGGTTCCTTGAATGTTGCATGATGCCCTGTGGAAATGTGTTGGTGCTGAGAGTAATGGTAGAAACCTATTTCAGAGAAACTTTTCCACTATTACTCTCCTTTGGTTTCTTGTTTGTCATGATAGGATTTTGAAATAAACGCGGAAAGAGTGTTGGAGTGGAAAAACTTGTATATATAAGTTTAAAATAAAAGGACTAGGAACATAAAAGATATGAGAAGGAGACACATTGAATTGTGGGCTAGCACGATAAATAAAAGAGGAGCGAGAAAAATGGAGGTTAAACAGGTTATGGAGGTGGATTAAAAGAGATAGCGGGGTTTCATTTTATTAGCGGGAGGGATTATTAAATAAATGATGAGTGAGAGAAGAAAAATACTTTATACATATATCACAATCGTAGATCGGGGTCAGAACATTTAAACATAAGACACAAGTGGGAGGGAACATGATTTTCGATGGGGGTAATGATGTGGCAAGGAGGTGGGGTCGCTCGCAAATCGCAAATCGAGAGTTTTGTTATGAGCAATGAGAATTAAGTGTTAAAACTTGCGAAGGGCGATGTGCGATAAGAGGAGGGTGATATGGCAAGGAAGGTGGGGCCCAGACAATACCGCAAATCGTGAATCAGGAGTTTTGTTGTGAGGAATAGGAGTTAAAGGTTTCGATTTACGAAGTGAGATGTCGTAAATCGCAATCGGGATCGGGGATCAGGATGGGTAACAAGAATGAAACAATGCGAAGTATGATGTGCGATGAGAGGAGAGGTGATGTGGGATGACAAATGGTGGGGCCCATTTTCATCGCAATTTGGGAATTAGGAGTTTGCTATTGTGAGGAATGGGATTTAAAGGTTAAGACTCGCGAAGTGCGATGTGCGATGAGACGAGAGGTGGCATGGCAGGGAAAGGTCCCACTTTAATATCACAATCATGGAAAAGGAAAGGTGGAGGTGAATGGATGTAATGAAAAATGTGATTTCCGATGGGGTAGGCCCCATTAAATGCTTTAAAAGTGGAAAGTGAATATTTTTTTTAAGTCATAGTAATATGATAAAAAGATGCCCCAATCATAATAAAAAGGGTTTATAATGTATTCGAGGCATATCAAAAGGAAATATGGGTCCTAGACAATACCACAGATCGCATTTTGTGGGTTTTGTAGGAGACGAAAATTGTAACGTGAATGAAAGTTAAAATTGCGATAAGTCGATTGTGATGAAAGGGTAGGGGGTCCACAATGTTATTAAGTGCGATAAGTTATATCATATGATATATGATATTAATAAGATTTGTTGTGGTGCAGGTAGATTTGCGATAAAATAAATATATGGTAAGTTTAAAAGGAAATATGATATGGTTGTTAGTTGGTGGGCAGAGCTACTTTTTAAATATAAAAATTGAACTTTAATAGTTGAAAAGGGGTTTTGAAAGAAATGAAACGCTGGACTTTGGGTTTTTGGAAAAATAAAAGGTAAAAGAGGGAAAATGAAATGAATGAAGGTAGAAATGAAATTTTCTCACCATGACACTTTGACAACGACACTTTCATCTTACAACTGAACTGAAAAGGAAGATTGATTCCTTGGAGAATGATGACTAGACTTTGAAAATATTTGAAAAATTGTAGTGCTAACAGTGGCTCCTATTGGGGATGAAGTCCTCCCTATGAGGATTCAAGGGAAGTAGTTCCAGTGCCTTGTCCAGCCCTTACTTCTCCAACTAACAATTCTGCTCATTAATTCACAAATACCATCATGCCTGACCATTGGATAATGGATTCATAAGCTAAATTTCAATCTCCTGCAACTTCTTTCAACATAACTGAAAACTAAATCCAAATGTAATATAAATTTGAAACCATTGCTCAAGTGGCAAGCTTATTTATGTACATCCCTAGTTAAAATTAGCTGAAATTCACTTGATTAAGTGTATGCAAACTTCTAAAAGAAAATTTTCAACAACTGATTTCTTGACATGTCTTCGCATCTACTACTGAAAGGCTGAAAAGTATGAAGCATAATCTCTAAATGTGATTGATACTTTCTGCTATGGATGAGAAGTACTCGAAGACTAACAACAAGAGAGACTTTCAGAAAACTAAACTCCATATAATTAGCAATAGGATCAACAAATTGACAAGGAGACTTACTCAAAATAGCTTTGAGTTCAAAGATAGGATGACACATACTTTCCTCTGATAGAACAATGCTTTGATGAAGAGCTTTTTCTTCATTTTTTTCACAAATTTATTCTTCGACACTGTATCCATGCAACTCAGATTTATACATTTGAAACATAGACTCATAACTGTTTTTCTTATCATTAATTCTCATCCAAGGTGATAATTCCTCAACAATTTGTATGAGTTTAGCATCATCTTCTTCACCAGATGCAGATTCATAACTTCCATACATTGGATCATCACTCTAAAATTTAAAACAAGGTGACATAATAACCTCCTCTTCATCATTAGGATATTTATCAAACAAAGGCTGATTTATGAAGTTTTCACTATGTTCACCTAATATCTCATCATGCTACTCAATAATCTATTGTTTATCCTCTTATTGAATGATAGGATGTTGAAGAAAATCATGAGAACAAAAGGATTGTTGAATACCTTCCGTTATTACCATGTTTTCTTTACATTTAAGTTGTTCATCATCACTTTCAACTTCCTTATCAAAATGATAGCAACATTCTAGAGTGAAACACTCGACCGAATACCTATCTTTATAAACGGAATTAAAAGCATCATAAAACTCTTTTAAAAAAGTGATGTTATTTTTAGGAATATGTCTACACCAATCAAGGGTTGCACACTTTAAAGAATATCTAAACAACTTAATATTTATGTCTTCATGAAAAAAATGTAGCCTATGAATCCAGTCATGAAAATCCCGCAAAAACTTAGCTGGTACTTCCTAATCATGTCCACTAAACCTTGGAAGAGAAAATTCCCATTCAATTCTATTTGGAAAAAGATTAGGAAAACCATATATATTTGAAAAATTTCAGAAGGCATATCTTTTAGCGAGGATCGCTTCCATCAAAGTGCTGGATCTAAAACCAGTTGAGTCGCCTTTGGATTCTTTGTCATGGAGTCGCTAGGTGAAAGATCACAATCTTCTTCAAGTCACCAATTCTTGTTCACCATCAAGAATTGATCATTGGAAATTTAAAACAAGAGACTTGGGAGCATACTTCATTTCAAGGCCTTCGCCTCCTGACAGATGCACCAAAATATGTTAGAGCTCGAATCGAAATTTGGATTGTGACAAGCGCCTGACCAGACACTGTTATGAAACCAGCTCCAAAAATAGAAGAAAAGATAGATCAACGTCTTAGAAATAACCCACTTCGAGGGGGAAACCTCCAATACATTACATAAAAGAACAATTATTGGATGATATAAATGAACCAAACCTCCTTTCTATATATAGGATTCCATGGGGCCACAATGTAATCATAGTCAACCTAACAATAATAATGTAAGGGCACAATAATAATAATATGGGGGTTACATGTGTACAAAAATAACAATAAGGGGGTTACACTAACAACAATAAGGGATTATACTAGTAATATAGGGACCTAACATGCTCCTCTCCTTCAGAAAAGTGTTATCCTTAACGCTTGAGTAGCTCCCGGTGCTTCTGTATAAAATTCCCATCCTCCCATGTAGAATATTCAGTGGGTAAGTTCTTCCATTTGATGAGATACTCTGAAATTAATCGATTTCGTAGCTGTCTAGTTCTTGTTTCCGTGACTGCACAGGTTCCAACATGGTTTTTCATTCCTCATCAAGGTTTGGAATTATTGTTTGAACTTGAAGTTTTTCCACTATAACCTTCTTTCAGCATGAAACATGGAAAACTGGATCCACTCGCAAAGAAGCAGGAAGCTCCAATTTGTATGCCATAGTACCAATCTTTCGCAACACCTTGTAAGGACCATAGTACTTTGGTGATAAATTTTTATCCTTCTTAGCTTGCTTGAGGGACATTTGTTTGTATGGTTTTAGTCATAAAAATACCGAGTCTCCTACATCAAAACTTATCTTGCTGCGATTTTGATCTACCTGTTATTTCATTTGATATTGTGCCAAATTTAGGTTATCCTTTAAGAGTTGGAGAACTTCTTGTTGATGCTCGATGTGATATTCCATTGCTTGAACCCTAGAATTTTTCCTTAAAGAAGATGTGATGGACGGTGGATGATATCCATAAAGTTCCATAAATGGGGTCATTTTTGCTGCAGTATGGAATGAAGTATTATACCACCATTCAGTGAGAGGTAACCACTTGACCCATTGTGCTTGCTTATCAGATACAAAACCACGAAGATATCCTTCCAAACATTTATTCACTATCTCAGTTTGACCATCGGATTGAGGATGATAAGATGAGCTATGAGCTAGTTGAGTACCTAGAGTACCCAAACAAGAAAATAACTCCGTCCAAACATTTTCTGTAAAAATGGGATCTCTGTCACTTACAGTAATCTCTGGGTTTCCATGTAGCTTTTGAATTCTTTCCATAAATGCAGTAGCAACCGTACTTGCTTTAAATGGATGAGATAATGCACAAAAGTGTGCATACTTGGTAAGTCTATCAACTACCACCATGATGACACTCTTTCCTTTGGACTTAGGTAAAACTATGATAAAATCGATTCAAATCTCCTCCCAATGTTGACTTGGAATGGATAAAGGTTGTAGAAGACTCGGAGTCTTAATTGTCTCAACTTTATTTTTCTGGCAAACCAAACATTCTGCCACAAAATTTTGAATATCAGATTTAAGGTCATCCCTAAAAAATTCTTTCTTTACCCTGTGGTAAGTTTTTAAAAATCCTGAGTGTCCTCTTAAAGGATTAGTGTGCAGTTCCAAAATAATCTTTTGTTTCAATTGGGAATTCTTGCAAATATATAAGCGATCTCTGTACCACAAGGAATCAGTTTTCCAACTAAATGTATCAGATGTACTAGGATCTTTCTGCAACATTTGAATGAGTGTCCACACTTATTCACCCTTCTTCCATTCATCCCTTGCTTTGGTTATCCAATCTAGTTGGATAATAGAAATGGAACAAAACAATGCTTCCACCTCTTCATCCTTTCTTGAGAGTGCACCCGCAACAACATTTACCTTCCCTTTTTTGTAGATGATTTCAAAGTCATAACCCAACATCTTTGTGACCCATTTTTTCTACTCTTCTGAAGATATTCATTGTTCCAAAAAGTGTTTAAGACTATCATGATCAGTTTTTACCTTGAAGTGTCTTCCCATTAGGCAAGGTCACAATTTATTTAGTGCATGTAGTATTGCCAACATTTCCTTCTCATAAATAGCCTTCTGTAAATAATTTCCTTTGAGTGGACGATTTTCAAAAGAAATGGGTCTTCCTTCTTGCATTAAAACAACACCAATTCCATTTCCTGAGGCATCACTTTCCATAATAAAGGTTTTTGTGAAGTCTGGCATAGCTAAGACTAGTGCTAGGAACATTGCCTCTTTAAGATGTTTAAAGGCCTTAGTTGCTTCAGCAGTCCATGAAAATCACAAATTCAAAGATTATCACAGGTCAAACTTCATATCGCAAATCACAATCGGGAGTCGAGGATCAAGACGGGTAACAAGAATGAAACAATGCGAAGTG
The DNA here is from genome assembly GCA_034641835.2 of Pinus albicaulis. Taxonomy (NCBI): domain Eukaryota; kingdom Viridiplantae; phylum Streptophyta; class Pinopsida; order Pinales; family Pinaceae; genus Pinus; species Pinus albicaulis. Next base: position 214,128,849 of record CM076570.1, read on the forward strand.
TGATGTACGATGAGAGGAGAGGTGACGTGGCATGACAGATGGTGGGGCTCATTTACATCACAATTATGGAATCAATATTTTTCTATTGTGAGGAATGGGAGTTAAAGGTTAAGACTCTCGAAGTGTGATGTGCGATGAGACGAGAGGTGACATGGCAGGGAAACATCCCACTTTAATATCGCAACCGGGGAAAGGGAAAGGAAGAGGTGAATGGATGTAATGAAAAATGCAATTTGCGATGGGGTAGGCCCCATTAAAATCTTTCAAAAGAAGAAAGTGAATATTTCGTTAAGTATGGTAATATGATTCAAATACACCCGAATCATGATAAAAAGGGTTTATAATGTATTCGAGGCATATCAAAGGGAAATATGGGTCCTAGACAATACTGCAAATCACATTTTGTGGGTTTTGTAGGAAATGGAAATTGTAAAGTGAATGAAAGTCAAAACTGCAATAAGTTGATTGCGATGAAAGTGTAAGGGGTCCACAATGTTATTAAGTGCGATAAGTTATATCATATGATATATAATATTACAAATATTTGATGTGGTGCGGGTAGAGCTACGATAAAAGAAATATATGCTATGTTTAAAAGGAAATATGATATGTTTGTTAGTTGGTGGGAGGAACTGCATTTTAACTATAAAAATTGAACTTTAATAGTTAAAAAGGGGTTTTGAAATAAATGAAATGCTAGACTTTGGGTTTTTGGAAAAATAAAATATAAAAGAGGTAAAATGAAATGAATGAAGGTAGAAATGAAATTTTCTCACCACTACACCTTGACAGTGACACTTTCATCTTACAACCGAACTAAAAAGGAAGATTGATTCCTTGGAGAATGATGACCAGACTTTGAAAATAATTGAAAATTTGCAGTTCTAACAATGGCTCCTATTGGATATGAAGTCCTCTCTGTGGGGCTTCAAGGACCGTAGTTCCAGTGCCTTATCCAACCCTTATTTTTCCAACCAACAATTATGCTCATTAATTCAAAAATACCATCATGCCTAACCATTGGGTAATGGAGTAATAAGCTAAATTTTGATCTTCTGCAATTTATTTCAACATAACCAAAAACCAAATCAAACTGTAATCTAAAATTCAAACCATTTCTTGAGTGGCGAGATTATTTATATTCATCCCTATTTCTAATTAGTTGAAATTCACTTGATCAAGTGTATACAAACTTCCAATAGAAATTTTTCAACAAATGATTTCTTGACATGTCTTCGCATCTACTACTGAAAGGTTGAAAAGTATGAAGCATAATCTCTAAATGTGACTCATAATTTTTGCTATGGACAAGAAGTACTCGAAGACTAACAACAAGAGAGACTTCTAGAAAACTAAATTCCATATAATCAACAATAGGATCAACAAATTGACAAGTAGACTTACTTAAAAAAGCTTTGAGTTCAAGGATAGGATGACACATACTTTCCGATGATAGAAAAATGCTTTGATGAAGAGCTTGTTCTTCATTTTTTTCACAAATTTGTTCTTTGACACTGTATCCCTACAAATTATATTATACATTTCAAACGTAGGCTCATAACTATTTTTCTTATCATCAATTCTCAGCAAAAGTGATAATTCCTCAGCAATTTGTATGAGTTGAGAATCATCTTCTTCCTCGGATTTAGATTCATATATGTCATAGATTGCATCATCATTGTAAACTTTAAAACATGGTGACATAAAAACCTACTTTTCATCATTAGGATATTTATCAAACAAAGGCTGATTTATGAAATTTTCACTGTGTTCAACTAATCTCTCATCATGCTGCTCAATAATTTGTTGTTTATCCTCTTAATGAATGATTGGAGATTAAAGAAAATCATGAGAACAAAAGAATTGTTGAGTACCTTCCGGTATTACCATGTTCTCTTTACATTTATTTTATTCATCATCACTTTCAACTTCCTTATCAAATTGATAGCAACAATCTGAAGTGAAACACTCGACTGGATACCTATCTTTATAAAAGGAATTAAAAGCATCATGAAACTCTTTCAGAGAAGTGATGTTTTTTTTATGAATATGTCTACACCAATCAAGGGTTGCACCCTTCAAATAATATCTAAACAACTTAATCTTTACGTCTTCATGAAAAAAATGTAGCCTATGAATCTTGTCATGAAAATCCCACAAAAAATCAATTGGTACTTCCCAATCATGCCCACTAAAACTTGGCAGAGAAAAATCCCATTCAATTCTATCTAGAAAACGATTATGAAAACCATATATCTTTGAAAATTTTCATAAGGCATATATTTTAGCAAGGATCACTTCCATCAGAGTGCTGGATCTAAAACCAGTAGATTCACATCTGGATTCTTTGTCATGGAGTCGCTAGGTGAAAGATACAATCTTCTTCAAGTCACCAATTCTTGTTCACCATCAAGAATTTATCATCGGAAATTTAAAACAAGAGACTCCGGAGAATACTTTGTTTCAAGGCCTTTGCTTCCCGTCAGATGCACCAAAAGATGTTAGCATTGGAATGAAAACTTGGATTGTGAGAAGTGCCTGACCAGACACTGTTATGAAACTAACTCCAAAAATAGAATAAAGGATAGATCAACGCCTCAGAAATAAGCCACTTCGAGGGGGAAACCTCCAGTACATTACATAAATGAACAATTCTTGGATGATACAAATGACCAAAACCTCCTTTCTATATATAGTAGTCCATGGGGCCACAATGCAATCGTAGCCGACCTAACAATAATAATGTAAGGGCACAATAATAACATGGGGTTTACATGGGTATAAAAATAACAATAAGTGGGTTACACTAACAACAATAAGGGAGTATACTAGTAATATAGGGACCTAACATGCTCCTCTCCTTCGAAAAAGTGTTGCCTTCAACGCTTGAGTAGCTCTGAGTGCTTCTGTATAAAATTCTCATCCTCCCATGTAGAATCTTCAGTGGGTAGGCTCTTTCATTTGATGAGATACTCTGAAATTGATCGATTTCATAGCTGTCGATTTCTTATTTTCGTGACTGCTTCAGATTCCAATACGGTATTTCCCTCCTCATCACATTCTAGCAATATTGTTTGAACTGGAAGTTTGTCCCCTATAACCTTCTTTAAGCATGAAACATGAAAAATTGGATGTACTCGCAAAGAAGGAGGAACCTCCAATGTGTATGCCATAGTAGAAATATTTTGTGACACCTTGTAAGGACCATAGTACTTTGGAAATAATTTATTATCCTTCTTAGCTTGCTTGAGGTACATTTGTTTGTATGGTTGTAGCTGTAAAAATACCTAGTCTCCTACATCAGAACTTCTCTCACTACGATGTTGATCTTCCGGTTGTTTCATTCGATTTTGTGCCATATTTAGGTTATCCTTTAAGAGTTGGAGAACTTCTTGTTGATGCTCGATCTGATCTTTCACTGCTTGAACACTAAAATTTTCCCTTAAAGAATGTGTGATGCACGGTGGATGATATCGATAAAGTGCCATAAATGGGGTCATTTTTGTTGTAGTATGGAAGGAAGTATTATACCACCATTCAATGAGAGGTAAGCACTTAACCCATTGTGCTTTCTTTTTAGATACAAAAAAACGAAGATATCCTTCCAAAAATTTATTCACTATCTCAGTTTGACCATCTGATTGAGGATGATAAGATGATCTATGAGCTAGTTGAGTACCCAAACAAGAAAATAATTCCGTCCAAAAATTTCCTGTAAAAATGGGATCTCTATCACTTACAATAATCTTCGGGTTTCCATGTAGCTTTTGAATTGTTTCCATAAATGCAGTAGCAATTGTACTGTCTTTAAATGGATAAGATAATGCACACAAGTGTGCATACTTGGTAAGTGTATCAACTACCACCATGATGACACTCTTTCTTTCTGACTTAGGTAAACTTGTGATAAAATCCATTGAAATATCCTCCCAACATTGACCTGGAATGGATAAAGGTTGTAGAAGACCTGGGTTCTTAATTGTCTCAACTTTATTTTGCTGGAAAACCAAACATTCCACCAAAAAATTTTGAATATCAGATTTAAGGCCATCCCAAAAAAATTATTTCTTCACCCTGTGGTAAGTTTTTAAAAATCCTGAGTGTCTTCCTAAAGGCGAAGCGTGCGATTCCAAAAGAATCTTTTGTTTTACTTGGGAATCCTTGCAAATATATGAGCGGTATTTGTACCATACAAAATCATTTTTCCAACGAAGTGTATCAGATGTACTTGATCTTGCTGCAACTTTTGAATGAGTGTCCACACTTCTTCGTCCTTCTTAGATTCATCCCTTGATTCTTTTATCCAATCTAGTTGGATAATAGAAATGGCACAAAGCTATGCTTCCACCTCTTCATCCTTTCTTGAGAGTGCATCTGCAACAACATTTAGCTTCCCTTTTTTTAGATGATTTCAAAGTCATAACCCAACATCTTTGTGACCCATCTTTGCTACTCTTCTAAAGATAACCTTTGTTCCAAAAAGTGTTTAAGACTATCATGATCTTTTTTTACCTTGAAGTGTCTTCCCATTAAGGTAAGGTCGCCATTTCTTTAGTGCATGTTGTATTTCCAACATTTCCTTCTCATAAATAGCCTTTTGTAAATACTTTCCTTTGATTGGACGAATTTCAAAAGCAATGGGTCTTCCTTCTTGCATTAAAACAACTCTAATTCCATTTCCTGAGGCATCACATTCCACAAGGAAGGTTTTTGTGAAGTCCGGAGTAGCTAAGACTAGTGCTAGGCACATTACCTCTTTAAGATGTTCAAAGGGCTTATTTGCTTCAGGAGTCCATGAAAATCACAAAGCCAAAGATAATCGTTGGTAAAAATTCATATCACAAATCGCAATCGGGAGTCGGGGATCAGGACGGGTAACAATAATGAAACAATGCTAAGTGCAATGTGCGATGAGAGGAGAGGTGACATGACATGACAGATGGTGGGGCTCATTTACATTGCAATCGTGGAATCGAGAGTTCGTTATTGTGGGGAATGGGAGTTAAATGTTAAGACTCTCGGAGTGCGATGTACGATGAGACAAGAGGTGACATGGCAGGGAAAGGTACCACTTTAATATTGCAATCAGGGAAAAGGAAAGGTAGAGGTGAATGGATGTAATGAAAATGCTATTTGTGATGGCGTAGGCCCCATTAAAGGCTTTTAAAAGAAGAAATTAAATATTTCATTAAGTCATGGTAATATGATTGAAATGCACCCGATTCATAATAAAAAGGGTTTATAATGTATTTGAAGCATATGAAATGGAAATATGGGTCCTAGACAATACCGCAAATCACATTTCGGGGGTTTTGTAAGAGACAAAAATTGTAACATGAATTAAAGTTAAAACTGCGATAAGCCGATTGCGGTGAAAGGGTAAGGGGTCCACAATGCTATTAAGTGTGATAAGTTATATCATATTATATATGATATTACAAAGGTTTGTTGTGGTGTGGGTAGAGTTGTGATCAAATAAATATATGGTAAGTTTAAAAGGAAATATGATATGGTTGTTAGTGGGTGGGCGGAGCTGGTTTTTAAATATAAAAAATGAACATTAATAGTTAAAAAGGGGTTTTGAAAGAAATGAAATGTTGGACGTTGGGTTTTTGGAAAAATGAAAGGTAAAAGAGGAAAAATGAAATGAATGAAGGTAGAAATGAAATTTTATCACCACTACACTTTGGTAGTGACACTTTCATCTTACAACCGAACTGAAAATGCAGATTGATTCCTTGGAGAATGATGACCAAACTTTGAAAATATTTGAAAAATTGCAGTGCTAACACTCACCTCTCAAGCTATTTAATTGGCCAATATTACCAATTTATGCATTATATATTTATATCTTTATATGGAATATTAATATTAGATGTTTTTTATGCATGTGTTATACACCAAAATCAACAAAGAGGAGTGACAGAGATTGGGGCTCTTTAATATCCCAAGTCATTTGGAGTAGTCACCCATAACGATTTTATAGGCTCCATTAGCCTAGGATCCTTTCTTCTTTCAAATGATTGAATTTTCAAAAGTGATTCCGAATCTCAAACAAAATAAACTATGGTTATGCTATATTATTCTATACTAAACTATAATTAAGTAATAAACTAAAATCCTATTGTTAGCTAGAATACAAAAATTAATTAGTACAGATTACGAGTAGAAGGTTGAGAGTCTAAATGTGATACACGAAATAATTCTAATTTATAGAATTCATTTATAAATTAGAATTAAAATATAATACGAAATCTAAGTTACAGGATCATACTATAATACAATGCATACCTCTTTGTTACAAGGAATAAAAAATATCAGATCACAATGAAATTTCTTATAGGTAAGAACGATATGTAAATAAACTCGTAAAATATTTAAAAGATTGAAAAAAAATATTATTTTTAATGATATCTATATATTAAATAATGAATAAAGAATGAACCAATAACTGTTGACATACAAGATACTTGATCTCATTATAAAGAGAGCATAACAATGCTTTTTTAAACATTTCACATTTAGAATGTTTATGAAAGTCTACTATAATATATTTTTCTTGGAAACATAAGTAAATAGGAATAAAATTGTAATTTACTGTTTATCAAATTCATGTACTGTTAATCTCTTGATCTATGGATACAACCAATAAACCATTAGAAATAAGAGATGATATAATTTTCCAATCAGTTATAGTTACATTATTAATTCAAATTGTAAGAAAAAGAAATGCATTATACACATCTAAACATCTAGGACCCACCCACAGATAGCTGAATATTTTAAATGTTTAGATGGATACAGTCTCACGACACAAGTCACTAGAGAAATGTACCAATATAGTTAAATAATCCAAAATTGAAATAATGTTTCCAGAAATAAATGAAATAATAAACAACCTTCCATTTAAGAAATCAAATAATTGAACCAAGGGAGCTTTTATCTTTTAAATCTTAGAAATTAAATTATAGATACATTAAGAAGATATCGGTAAGATTATGAAACATAAAAATATCAGCGAAATACTTAATCCAAACAATTCAATTAACTTTATAAAAGACAAAGTATTCCACAATCATAACTTCAAAAACATTTCCTTGCATAGAGTTTCCCAATCCTTTTCTCTCCCACCTTATAATGGAATCTAGGAGTGTATATATCCTAGGCCATTATCCTTACAATCCAAAATAAAAATAAAATTGTCTTCGTATCATTCGGTTACATAAATTAAAGAAACATGTTTAATGATCAGGCCTTCTCGGCCTATGAGAAAATTAACATAAGACATATGACATTAAAGATTCCCATATAGGGTTAAGAACATACATAAAGTGGTTGAGTTCATCCCAAATCGTATTTCCCAAGAGAATTAGTTTTTCATCTAAAAAATTTGTTAAGAAAATATATAAAGATTTGAAAACTTAATAATAAAACTGAAATGGGGCTACTACAAAATCTAAAATTTTGCAGAGGCCCTTTTATTTAGATAGCAAACTAAATAAAAAAGCATATTCCCTGCATGATTTTTCAAAGAAATTGAGTATTTTCCAGCACTAGATCCCTCTAATTCCATGGATATAGCAACCATGAGGTTCATATAATTTATTACAATGTGAGTATCTTTAGACTTGGTTTACCTTCAAGAAAAGACAAATTTTGTTCATTTGATTCATCCATTCTCTAAAACACAACTATTAACTGGTCATTTTAATAAATTAGTTGGATAATTCTACGATCTAGCTAAGGAACAGTAAGAAAATAATTTTGTTTCCAATATATATTTGAAATTAAATCATTTGAGTGAGGGTTTCTAGAGGATACGTCACCACCATTGAAAATATTTTCATTACCCAGAGAAAGATCCTAAGAATGTGACTTATTTTTTTTTAGAGATAGCTTAAGATTGTTTTTCAAATCTTCCAAAGGAATGATTTTAGGAGGACTCTTGAGCTTGGTTCTTTGAGCCATAGAAATTATTCTTTACATATGTTTTATTTTTTCCATGTTCCGTATCTAACTAGTTTCTTGTTTTTTTGTAGGTTAAATAGGTTGTGTTTCGAGTTGAGGAGATTTAATAGTAGAATTGAACCTATGAGCTTTGGTTGTAATTCTAGTAATTCTTAGGGATGTTATGATTTTGGAAATTTTAATATGATTTTTCTTTGAAAAGGGTGTCCCTTGAACTTGAGGAGACCCCTCACATTCTTCATATTGTAGCTCCTCCAACATGGATGGAATTGCATAAATAGGAAAAAGGTCAGGAGAAGACTGGACAACATCAAATGGTGGTGGTTTACCATAACCATCTCAATTAGTTAAAAAATCTGAATCATCACCAATATGAGCTATGTGATATATAACCAATATACATATTAACACATGAAGGAAAAGAAACCCCTCAAGGTTTTTGTGCTTAGCTTGGTAAGCATTGTTGGGAAAAATACTAAGAGGGGGTGGGGGGGGGGGGGGGGGCGCTGTGAATCAGTATTTAGAGCATACTCTGTTTTATTTTCTTCTCTAAAACCCATACGCTACTTCACCAGAAGCCAACTCGCGTATACCGTGGATATCTTATCTGACTCGTGTATTAACAGATCTCATTATGTTGTTAATTGTTTATGCTGATCATTGCATTCATTACAAATTCATTAGATGATGTTTAATAAAAACAGGTAAACATGATGCTGATAGAGACGGAATATCATGTCTTACCAGCCATTACCTGTTTCAGAATTTAGATGGGAAACCAAACCGGGAGAAAATGCCATTGTCATAGTCCTAGTCTTAATACTTTTAGTATAAATATTATAAAGCCCAATATGCCTGGCAGTCTCCTTACTGCTCATGGGCATTGCTGCCGGTGCAGCACCTCTCGTTTACCAGCCTCTCGTGGAAGGGAGCTACAACCCCCTGCTCTCGTTTACCAGCCTCTCCTGGAAGGGAGCTACAACCCCTGCTATCGTTTACCAGCCTCTCCTGGAAGGGAGCTACTACCCCCTACTCTCGTTTACCATCTACCACTAGAAAGGAGCTACAACCCCCTCACTGAAGGCTTCGACCTCCAGCACCATTGCGGACCACGTTTCATCAATTTTCATACTGGATCCAATAGCTTCCATACAACACAACTTGTAGGCCACTTTTCATCATATTTTCAGACTAGACCCACTCCACACATTTAAGCTCAACATTCATCAAACTGAAACTTATAACCCGATCAATTCATTTATTGAATAATCAACCAATCAACCAACGACTTGATCTTCAATTAACATAATTAGCAACATATTCATCATTCAAATAACCCAGTACATCATTGACAGATAACAGTAGAACATCAAAATAGATGAGGCATTTCATTCCACTTACTTCAGCAAACCCTAGATTTCATACGCACTTTTACTTCACTGAACCTGCGTATGTACGCGCTTTCATGCAGACCAACCCGTGTATACTTATGTGCATTCTTCAGAAAACCCTAACTGCCCATACGTGCTTTTCCTTCAGCAGACCCGCGTATACACGCGCTTTTAATGAATCGAACCTGCGTATACATTTGTAACTTTTCAGGACTGTGCAACTCTTTAGATCAGATAAACAACTCAGATTTCATCCTTCACTTCAGAAATTATTTCGCCTCATCTCAGATCTAAACATTCCATGAACATATCTAGAAAATACATATACATTTCAGATCTAGAGATCCCTCTTCATCATACGTGCATCATAGATTCATATCTATCAATCAAGAACAGAGTTCATCCATGCAGATATTCCTTAGAGAGATTTATTCATTCACAACCCTTACTCATGCACAGGTCCCTTGTACAATGATCTTCTTCTCCTTATATAGATTTAGCCTTTGTCAATACCATGAGTCAAAACCACTCAACTACTAATGGTATTCCTTGACGGGATCAACTAGATATTCCAGCGCTCAATACAATGGGTCAATACCATGGTAACACCCCTTGGTATTCTAAATTTGGAGCACAAAAGGGCATACGTGACTTGGCACATACTTTTTCACGTGCATACGCCACTTCACCTTAACAAACCCGCATATGCTTTGTAGCATAACTTATTTATCATTATTCTAGCACTTTCTGAATTCCTTTCTTCTGCTACTTCTGAACTGATCTGTAGATACATCAGATTTACATTATTAACAACTCATCAAGTCAGTTTCCATCACGAACAACTTCATTAAGCAGGTTTCCATCAAAGCCAACACATTGTATCACATTGCCAACAATCTCCCCTTTAACTCATCAAGAAGGTTTTCATCAAATCTATCAAGTAGGTTGCCATCAAGGACAACACTCTGCATCATATTGCCAACAATCTTATTTCATCAAGTAGGTTACCATCAACTTCATCAAGTAGGTTGCCATCAAGGACAACATATGCCAACAAGCATTTGACATTCTTGTCAAACTATTTAGGATAAAGTATGGTACATTAATCTTCCATCCTAGGAAAGCCAGCAAAATTTGAATGTGATACATAAAAGCCACACTGTAACGACCCTAATACATTATATATATATACAAATTTAATGTAGAATTCTACACCATTTTGGTTTGAGAAACGATATAGGAATACCTTTAGCGGTGTATTCACATTCCTTATTCGATACCAGTTTCTTCCATGGAATTATTTTAACTGTAACATTTCTAGACCAAAATTTTCTTTCCATAGGGTAATTGGGTGTCTGCTACTAGTAGCTACAAATACATTTTCAATTCGAATTCACCAACATAATATCTTCTTCCATTGAAAGAAGCAACAAAGTCCTTGAATACTTCAATACTATGGACCTGAAACAATTGCATGAAATATCACCATCCTAATCTTTGAAACAAAGTTAACACTCTGGTGAACCCTAGTATTTCACCAAGAGTGCTGCAACCACCAAGGGCTACTAAGATCTACTTATCAACCCAGGGTTCGTACAAACTTAGAGGTGATAGTTGTATATGCATAGCAGATGGATTCTACTCATGCCACCCACAACTACGTCTTTTGGTTAGTAGTAATTCTAGGACATTCCTCTCACTTGATTAAAGTGAAACTAACTAATGTAATGCAGGGAATTTCTTCTAGTATAAGACAAGGAGAGTGTATATGAAAATTCTACTTGCAATTAACACTAAAAGAAATTCGACAGTGAAAGAAAAGCATAAACAATTAACCTAGTTGAAGAAAAAGAAATTATGCTATGGGAAATAATTAATTTAGCTATGTATTCTTTTGCAATAAAGAAACTATTCTATAATCACACTTTTCATCAAAGCATAAAACAACTTCTATCTACTATTTCATTCAACTTGTACTTGCATGTGAAATTCAATCTAATTTTGAAATGAAATAAACCCTAATTTCTACTCTATTTTTGCATCAAGGAAGGAAGGAGATTTGGAGTGGCCTAAGAATCTCTTTTTACCATGAATTCATAGTTGGTGGTCAAATGCATCCTATTCTAGATTCAAAATAAAAGAAGGATCTAAACTAGATTGAAAAAGGTGACCTATAGCGTTGCTACAAGAAGTCTTGAAGTGCTATAGGAAACAGGTCCAAAAGGTTTTAATGATGAAAAAGGTGCAAGGAAGGTGTGAAAAGGTTAGGGAAGGTGTAAAGAGGTGAGGTAGAGGTGACCACCATCTCCAACCAAACTAAGACCCCTTGGGAGGCATGTTATGCACTTCGAAGGTTGCTCACAGTGGTGGTGAAGGTGGTTTCACAAAACAGGGTTTTGTGGCAGATTTCGAGGTTGGAGAAAAGAAGGATGATAGTGATGAAAAGGGTCATTTCCTTACAAGTGTATAAATCCCTGCAATCACTAGACACTTAATTCATTGATTATTTGACAAACTAACTTGTTTAAGAGTGTAGAATATGACTTGAATAGAAAATCCTACTTAACCTATGATAAAATATAATCTAAACACAAATCCAATCATAAACAAGCTATTTTTATCTATGGTTGGAGATTCTTATCCTCAAGCTCTCTTGAGAGAGGTGATAAAGAGAGGCTAGAAGCACAATTTTGATGGATTTTTTTTGCTACTAGAATGCAAAGAAACTAAACAAAGTGTTGAAACATAAAGAGAGAATATAAATGCACAAGAGGGACTTGCCACTATACAAGTAGGGCTAAAGGATAAACTTGCTCATCCAAAACCAGTTAAAATGCTCTCTATTCCCTAGAGAAAGCTTCAAGAAATCCTCAGAGTAAAGAGTCTTTCTATGAATTTCCATCTAGTAGAAGAGCCAAGGAGAGCTTGTCTAATGACTATTGGGCCATAACCCAAAATAATCAGCCCTCTGAGACTAAATCAGTGATGGAACAAACAACTTCTCATTATCATTGCATAAAAAGATCTAGTACATCATATGATAGTAAAAAATAACACTAAATCAAAGTTGAAGAGTTACCTAGCTGAATATAATTTTCAAATCCTAATGAGCTCTTGCATATGATTATATATATAAATGGGTAGCTACCAAAAACTCCCTAAAAAATAGGAATAATTACTCCCTGATCTCGAGAAGATTGGATCTTGGCTCCTCATAACTACCACTTTTCTTGGCTTATGTTTCCTTCAAGATGTTTGGAGATATCTCAGTGTGATCTTGGCTGTTAATAGTGTTAAAGAGTTGGAAAAACCTCCTACAATATCTCCTTGTTGTCTACTCGAAGCCTTTAGGTGGAAAATATCTCAAAAGTGGCTTCATTTCCTGAAATTAATTCAAATTAGGAAACAAGACATGAAAAACATCATACAGCCTTATCGTTAAGAATAATATGAAAAAAATGTAAATAAATGTGAGAGAGAGGTAACTTAATAGCTGAATAATGGAATTTAAATGCCTTAAAATATACCTAATTGTTGGCATCATCATCACCTCCCTACTGAAATGGTTGCTCATCATCTGAGCTACTCGGTCCTCGTTGATGATCTCTTTCAAAGCCCTAGTGGCCTCCCTGACATACCAAGGAATCTCATACGGAGTGCCTTTTGGTGGGTGGAATCGTGCATTCCTTTCTGCCTTAGCCCACTCCTTTTGTTCCTTTTTCTGATATCTTCCTTTATGCAACCCCAACAACAAAGGTTGATTGAGCTTCAAACCTTTCCACTCTATCTTCATTCTCTGGATACCTTGTTTGTAGAATGGTTCTCTTTGAAATGCATTCTTTATCCTCTTAGGAGAATGATATTCTCCCAGTTCTAGGCTAAGTGGTATGGTATTCTATATCATTTAGCATGCCTACAAATTCTCTTCTCCTAGCAACCTGGAAGTATCATCAAAGTTTGAAATGGCCTAACCTTGTGTCTCAATGTATCTAGATGCAAATACATCATCATTTGAGATCAATTGATGATTACTAATGACCCCCCTGGGGCTTGTTAGTTCTACTCTTATCTGTAGAGGTTCTCTCTCTTCTCTTGCCACGACTCTTTTAATATCTACTACTCTTTATTCTTCATGTGTTAGCCGGGATGCTAAATCCATTAATTTGATATCACCCAACCTAGAATTTGAGTCCCAATTATTCATATCAGTTAGAATGATCTTTTACATATAGAATTGAGCCATCCTAGCCCTCTCTCCTACACTAGATTTTTTGAAGAAATCAATGAACTATCTATAGTTTTGAAAGGGTAGGGAGCCATGTTGAGTTAAGGTTCTGATTTGGAGTTGTAACCATTGCTCCTTAAGATAAACTGTATAGGACTTTGAAGTTTTTCTATACTACATAGCCTCTATGCAAAGATAGGCCATGGTGGAAATTTGGTTGTCATTTTACTGTAGCTTCCCTGACAACCTCATGTTCTCTTCTTGTACTGCTTGCAATTGTTCTTTCACCAAAGATTACCCAAGCCTTACATTAGCCAACTCATTCCCCATTTGAAGGAGCCTTTCTTCCATCAACCCCACATCCCAGACATAATTTGATTTTTCTATCTGCATCCATCTATGGGTGCACCCTAGTTCTATATCCAACTCATGTCGGAGGGCGATTATGAATTTATCAGGGATCATTCTTCCTCCCTCAATGAACTTGTAATAGGATCCTAAATTAGGTTGTGGCGTAGGTTCCTAAAATAGTTTGATTAGTATTTCAAAGGTTTGTGGGGAGGCTACTATATTTTGGAGTTTTTTTTTTCATCTTGTACCCCCTCTTGAACATATTTTAATTCAATTTGTGCCTTGTGTTATTCCTTCTAGACATCCTTCTCTTCTCGTAGCATCTTCTGTGTTTCTTGTAGCATGCTCTATTTGTCGTGTAATGCGCTCTATTTTTCTTGTAGAATGCTCTATTTTTCCAGTAACACTCCCTTTCCTCCTCTTTAGATGTTAGTGGGTTCTCCTAGTTGCTTGAAGGTTGATGCTCTGGTGGTGTACGTCCTTACATAGGCTATGTGAGTCTTAGGTTTTGTCTTTGGAGAGGTGACGTCCTCAATATTTCCCTTATCTGGACCTACCTCTTCTTTCTTACTTGGGGACCCCTCAATGGTAATTACAACTTTTTTTGTAGTCTAGGGTCTCCCTTGTCTCACTCTAGTTATTTTCCTTGTTTTAAAGTAAAGAGGGGTTTTTCTTGGCCTTTTCTTCTTGGATTTCATAGGAGTTCCCAAGGTAGCTAAAGTCGCAGCCACCTCACAGACTATTTTTCTTAGGGGATATCTTAGTTTCCTTTTGATTATTGGTTTGTTTAGGACCTAGGGCCTTTTTTTTATAACTTTTATTCCTTTTATTCCTTATCCTTTCCTTCTTATGCCTCTTCCTCTTCTTATTTATTCTCATCTATTTCCATCTCTAGTGTCCTCTCTATCTCCTCTTCCTATGATCTAGTGTCTCTACCCCCAATGCTAGATACAGGGGTTTCCCTAGGAGTAATGTTGTAGGTTCTTGTTAGTGCTTCTTTGTCCATATCTCTGAACTTGGACCATGGTATAGGAAATGTTAAGTTGTTTAGGGTATCGTCCACTATCATCTTAATAAGGCCATGATGGTCTAAGTGTTCATGCTTCCCCTCTCTGACTTTCTGGCTCATGTCCTTGATGGACTAGAAGAGAAAGTAAGGTACATTCAATCTTTGGTTAGAGGGAAATTTTCTTGGTATTTGAGATCATGAAATATCCTAAAGTGATAGCCATACTCTACATTTAATTTTTCTTCATAGGATATGTACATTAATATTTTTAAGGCTACCTCATCCCATGGGTAAGGAAAACATTCTCTCCTAACCCCATTCTTATTTTCCACTGGTCTCTCCCTCGACCTAAATCAATTCTTCTTTGTAGTGGCACTAGTGGCCCTATCTTCCTTACTCCATTTTATGCCTAGGCATAATGTGGTTACTCTATTTATGACTTCAAGACTTATGGTAATGGCTAACCTTCTTATTACAGTGGTAGGAGTAACATTTGATTGGGAACTTAAAGCCATATCAAACTCAATGGCAACTTCATCATCATATCCCTTTAACAATTGAAAGAAGCCTAAATATTGATGTCTCCTAAATATTTATGCTATAGGAGGGTGAAAATGAATCATTTTGGTGTATGTAGGTTCTCTCTTGTGGAACCTGCCCCCCATATCTTCTTACATATATTGATTAGGTGAAGGAAAGGTGTTTCTTTGATGTCCTTAGTGTTTAATTTAGTGGTAGTATAGGATCACAAACCTTCTTATCACTCCAAATTTATGTATTGCACCTCTATTTCATTCACACAAAACCCTTCAATTTCACAAATTTATGACTATTGACTACAAATTTGTTTAGGATAATTTGTGTGAAATTATGATGGAGATGTGAGGTGATGGAAACTTACCTCTTAGACTGATGTTATGAGATGAAAAATGGCAATTTCCTTAACCAATTTGGCTTTTTGTTTCATGCATATACCCCCTCTATCCTCCTGTAACACTTCTCAGCTCTTCCTCTAGTCATCACAAATTTCCTGTAGCAGTTACAGGACTTCCTGTAGCACTGTCCTAAAACAACAGTGGGCCGAGGTTCGAAGCTCCTCGATGGCTTGCAACATTTTTCCTCTCTCTCACTATTCTTGGAATTATAAAATATGCTAATGGAACTGTGCTCAAGTACGTTATATTCTATTTTGATTTGTCTTGGAGTGTTGTGTTGATCTGTCCCTTGCAAGATGTTTCCTAATTTGGACCATTGGTCCCACTCAAATTTATCATTCTGTTCTCCCTCGTAATCAACACACACTCTTGGTGATTGTACTTTAACTGATTTGAGAACTCCACGTTGCATGAGGACTCTACCATTCACCTTTAGTTCAACTGGTCGAGGGTGGCCAAGTTAACTGGCAACCTTTAGCTTATTAAATTTTTCACTCTCGACATTCATTCATTTGGTCACTTATGCATCAAGAGAGGGTGAGAGAGTGGCATACCTAAGCCTTATCTCCTTGTCGAATTGTTGCAGGATGATGAATGTTGGAGTTGGACCATTGGAGTGGCATTAACTAAGTTTGTATTACTGCCTCATATTTTGCTCTGTGTCTTCATTCTTTTTGAGGTGCTTGTCTTGATTTGTTTGATGTGTGTGCATGTACCCTGTCGAGTCCTCAAGTGCATGTTTTTTAGTGGAGGATCCTTCTTGGAGTGTCATTGTTGCCATTAGACTCATCTCACAATTACTTTTAGTTCCCATTAATGATCAAAAAAACTTCAGCAATTCTCTAGTGCTTACACAGGGTTTGCTACATGAAGTCTCTTCCTCATCTAGCATCCACTTTATTTTCCTATTTTGGCCTTAGTTTGCATGGGTGATGATGGAGATTGTGGAGAGGTCTTAGGGTGATGGAAGGACGATGATAGGATGATGATGAAGTGGTGTGACCTTGGAAAATGAAGTGAAGGAACTCTGTTTTTTAAGAAAAAATAGTTTTACAAAGGTGACATAGGGTAGGGTTTGAGTGAAATATTTATGTGTTTGAGATGGAGGGGTGAGGAGATGGTGGTAGGAAATGGTGAAAATACTCTCTTCAATGAGTTTTTGACACCACAGGGCCCTTGGTGGCTAAATATTGTCCTCCATCCACCCTCCTTTAGCTCACTATAGCTTCCTATAGCACCTTAGGAACTTCCTATAACAACACATGAACTTCATGTAGAAGCACACAAACTTCATGTAGCACCACAGAGAGGGTGAATTTTTTTTATTTTTTTTTAGCTCATATGATTGTGTAGAGGGATGAAGAGGTGAGTTGTGGTGTTGGAGAGAGAGTGGATGGATGGAGCGGTGGAGAGAAATGGGAGAATTTTCTTGCTTCATGGCCATGACATGCCACTTTTCATAACCCTACAAGACAAAAAAAATGGTCAGCAGTCATGGTGTCATCTCACCTTCTTGTCTTTGTTTTTTGTTTTTTTCCAAGATCACTGGCATGCCTCATAAGAGGTTTGCAACAAATGAGCCTGCCCTCGGTTCCTCAAATATGTTTACACTCAGGTATATTTTATTTTTATTTTCCTTTTTTTTCTCCAGGACTTCCTCAGAGAGGTTTTCAATCCTGGATTTGGCCTTGGATGCCTCATGGAGGTTTTAACCAAGGCCTCTTTATTATTTTTTATTTTTTTCTAGGACAAATGTGGACTGGAATCTATGAGGCTCCCAATGAAATTTACTTCCCTATTGATTGTATTGATAAAATCTACCTTAGGCATGTGTTTCTTGCATACTTTTTGCCTATAACCATTGAAAAGAGGAGGGAACCCCTCTTCATCAATGGTTCTAATATGAACAACCCCATTGTCATGCAATTTCTCTATGATATATGGGCCTAACCATCTTGTCATCAGCTTCCCTTTAAATTCCTTGAACCTGGATTCATATAGAAAAACTCAATACCCTTCCTAGAATACTTTATCGTTGATGTGCCTATCATGCCATACCTTCATCTATAATTTTCTGAATTTAGTGTGGAGGAGAGCGTCCATTCCGGATTCATGTAAGCCATTTATCTGAAGCAATATTTATTTTTGTGCCCTTGTGATATATAAATTCAATTCGGCCGCAATTATGAGAGTGTTATATTCAAATCCAATAGAAATCAAATCCTTCTTCCTGTAAAGCAGATCAGATGAAGTGAACCCAATATTTATCTTCCAGGTGGTATTATAGGCCCAAGTTTCCTCCAGTAATTTGTTTGCCCAATATTTCATGTTGCTACTCACTACCTTGGTGTGGATACTTTCTAGTGCTCTGTTGGTAACCTCTAATTTCCTAATTTCTTGTGGGTGATAAGCAGTAGATGTTTTGTGCTTGATATTATACAAACTTAGGAGATTCTCAATCAAATATGATGTGAATTGAGCATCTTTATCAATGATTATCTTCCTTGGATATCCAAATTTGTAGAACACATTTTATCTTAAGAATTCAACCAATTTTTCTTTTCTTTCTTCCTTGAAATCCTTTGTCTCAGCCCACTTTGTCAAATAATTAGTAGATACTATGATGTATTCCTTTTTCCAGGATGGTGGATCAGTTGGCCTAATGAAATCCATGTGCCACTTGTCAAATGGCTCTAAGGAAGTTTGAGGTTATATAGCCATTTCATCCCTGGTTGTAGGTTTCCTTGTCCTCTAACACTAGTCACATTTGTTGGTATACCTTCTAGCATCCTGATGGAGAGTAGGCCAGAAGTAGCCAACTTGCAAAGCCTTGAAATTTGTCCTCTTAGAAGAACATGATGAGAGGATGTTAAAGACTTCCTCTTCCATGAAACATCTCCTTAGAATCAGATATGGTCCTAGTTTGAAAATATGTCCACCAATCCAAGTGAAAGGGGCTCTCTTTCCCACAATTATTCTCTTCTCCCTGGTTGACAGTTTTGGAGGAAATCTCCCAACAACCAGGTAGTTGGTTATGTGAGAAAACTATGGAGAGATTACTGAGATAAAAAATAAGTTCTCATATGGAAGCTAATCATCAATGATCTCTTGATTATCTACAGGAAAAGGGAGTCTAGACAAAATCTCTGCAAGGCCATTTTCTTTCCCTAGCTTATCAATGATAGTTAGATCAAATTGTTGCAAAAATAATAACCACCTAGTAATTATAACATTCACAACAAGTTTTTTCATCAAGTATTTAATTACTACATGGTCAACATGCACAAAAAATTGGTACCCAGTAATATAATGTTTGAACTTATTTAAGGAAAGGACAATAACTAAATTCTCTTTCTGATTGAAAGTGTAGTTCAATTCAGCCTTAGACATATTTTTACTAATGAAATAAATGGAATGGGGAGAATTATCATCCATTTTTCCCAAAGCTTCCCCCAAAAATTTATCTGATGCGTCGATATGGTTATGGAAAGGCAAAGCCCATTTGGGAACTCAAAGTATAGGAGCAGTGGTCAACTTTTCCTTTATTATTTCAAAAGCTTCTTGACAAAAAATTGACCAACACAATTATGAGTCCTTGACTAGAAATCCAATCAATTTTGAAGCCACCTTGCTAAAATCCTTGATGAATATCCTATAATAACCAACCAAGCCCAAGAAAATTCCAAGATCTATTTGTTTATGAGGAGTAAGCACCATTTTTATGATAACAATCTTGTTTAGGTTTACTTGTATCCCTGCCTGAGATATGGAGTGGCAAAGGAAAATTCTTGCCTTTCTCAAGAATTCACTCTTCTCAGGACTCAAAGAGAAATGTATTTCAATCCATCTCCTCGGGAATTTACCCAGATTAGATATGGCCTCCTGGAAATCGTAATTGTAGGGTGTGAAAACATCCATGTATATTTCCATAGAATCATGGACAAGCTCAACAAAAACTCTGAGGAATGCTCTCTAAAAAGTGGCAGGGACATTGCATAGGCCAAACATAATAACTCTATATGAAAAGGTGTCCCAAGGACATGTAAATGTAGTCTTGTCTTGGTATTCATGGCTGATCTGGATCTAATTGTAACCACTAAATCCATCCAAGAAAGAGAAGAACTTCTTCCCTTCAAGACCATATAAGACTTGGTCAATGAAATGGAAACGGAAATGGTATTTCTTTGTGGATTTGTTCAAATATATATAATCAACATGGATCCTCCACTTCCCATTCTTCTTTGGGACTAAGACTAGAGGAGACACCCATTTATATTCTCATATGGGGTATATGAACCATGCATTCAAGAACTTTTGTAATTCATCAATTACTATGTCCTTCAAGGTTGGGTTCATTATCTTATGGGGATGGCACATAGGCTTGCATCCCTCTTTGATGTAAATATGGTGTAGGCATATTGATGGATGCATCCCATTCATTTCTTTGTAATCTCAACCAAAATAATCTAAGTTATATCTTAGTAGTTGACACAATTTTTCTTCCTCTTTGGCCGAGAGAGAGGGATTGGTATTTAGAGTTCTAGATGGGACGAATTATACAATCTTGCTAGGCTAAGAAACTAAGACAATTGAGAATAGCCTAGTCCAAGGACTTATTTCACATTCTCTCACAAGTCCATCGAGTGGAATGGCATTGGGGAGTTTTTTTCGAAGGATTTGGTCAATGAGGTCATATTCATCATGTTTCCCCCCTGTGATAACAACATCTAAGGTACAAAAAAGGTATGGTGTTGCATGGTACACTTCATATTATTCTTCATCCTCTAGCCACAAAGGTAGATCATGTTCAATAGAAGGTTGAGTAGGAGGATATAATACTAGTTGTTTTGATGAGGGCCCATTGTTGATTGTCATGTTCCGAGCGATACAACTGATATAGGCATTAGCAGTGGCCAACCAAGGTATTCATAGGATAATAGCGTAACCATTAAGCTTGGTTTTGGGTTTAATTACTAGGAAGTCAATGGGATACTCTGGGGAGTCAATGGAGACCATAACATCCTCAACAACCTCCTCAGGAGCTACTGTGGATCTATCTGAAAGTTGCAGAACTGTAGTGGTATTTCTCAAAGAAACTTGGAGGTTAAGCTTCAACATGATTTCTTTAGTCATCGAATCTATGGAAGCCCCAATATATATCAATTTATGAGGGGAAATGATACGATTAATGTGTACATCCACTACTGGACTCCCAGGGTCTAGTTATTTTGGGAAAATCACTCTCCTGGGCATCAAATCCAATAATTGACATACAACATTAATGGTGGGGGTGTATCTCTTCTTGATTCCAGTATTTTTGAAGCATTTATCTTTTATAAGCTTATTATATATGGGAACATCCTTAATAGCCTAGAGAATGGGTATCTTGACACACGGGTTCTTCAATTATCCTAGAAGTTATGTCTCTTCTTGGATGTGTTGTGTACGATGTTTCAATCTTTATGGAAAATTAATTGTATTTTATGGATGGGTACTCTCTTCCTTTTCCTATTCAATATATTCACGTGGAGATGGTGGATGGTTATCTGGGAGCACTCTCCCAAACCGAAGGTTAATCTGATGGATCTTCACAGCATAGGCAGGGTAAGATGTGTCTCTATTATAGACCTGTGGTGCATGTTTGTTATTCGGGTTTGGATAAGGTTGAGAAAAAATAAAAAGGTTTATTAACAAGACGAGTGAGTTGAGGTGGAGGTTGGGGTGGAGGTAGTAAGCCAAGAGGTTGTTTGAGTTTAGGCCTCCACACTTGTGACGAGTTTCTCCATTAAGGAGGTTTAGGAGCGTATGGATGATATGGTCGATTGAAAGGTTGAGGATGATATGGAGGAGCATAAGGCCATGAAGGAGGTGTGGGATATGATGGATGAGTAGAATAATACCAAGGCTGCAAGGGTACATTTTCATTTGAATTGTAGTAATAATAAGGTGCACCTTGCATGCCCTATTTTTATGGTCGAGGTGCTTGAGGCATCCTTTGATTTATAAAAGACATTTGTTGTGGTCCAACTTCCACCCTTTGGTGTACAAGTTTTAGGCCAAGAAATGAAGGAAATTTTTCTGTTGCATGGTATTCTTCATAGATCGAGGAGACTTCTATGACATTCATTGGGTATTCATTCCTATGGTGTCTTCTAGTGAATCTAGGGAAAAGACAGCTAGGGAGCACTTTGCCTTCTCTTGTTTACTTTTGATCTACATGATATCCATTTTCAAGGAAAATTTATGCAACATTTCACTCTTGAAATCTTTTAGCGTGTTCCCTATCTCAATTTTGATGGATGAGGTGGAGGAAGAGGTATTGGCCAAGCCTTGATTACTTCTACCCTTTCTTCTAGCTTCCCTAGAATGGTTTATGAGCACAATGTTGATTTCATCATAGGCCAAATAATATATATCTTCTCTAGATAGCATGTTAAGGGTTTCCAACACTTCCTCCCTGAACCCTCGGAAAATAACTAACTTGAGTGATCCAGGATCAAGGGTGTAGCTCGCCCTCTTGTACTTCAACTAAAAAATTTCCTTATAGTCTTCTAAATATTCATCAGGCCCTAGGGTCATCCTAAATATTTCTTCCTTGATTTCTTTGTACCTACAATATTATCTATACTTTTTGTTGAAGTACTCTTGCATTTGGGCCTAGGTAGTCATGTTATCCCCAAGCAGACCCATGAAGCAACACAAGGCTACATACTTGAGGGTATAGGGGGGAATTTCAACTTTTGTTAATTTGAGGCATAGTCATAAGTCCTACAGATAATAAAAAACTCAAACATGAAAGTGTCAGGGTCCTGAGATGTTAATCCATAGAAGTGTAGAAGGGCTGCAGGGCCGATTTTTTTCGTATTAGTATCTCCATTAGTTTCTCTCATGGGAAATACCCCTTGGTTTCTATTCTAAACCATAACTTGAATAGTTGAAGCATGTTCCTCTTATTCCCCAATATATTATTCAAGTTTTTCAGCATGCTCACCTAAAGGGTATTCAAACTTACACTCAATGGAGAATAGTGAAGGTTGACTTTGTGGGTATGTGGGCGTTTTTGGTAGAAATTTTCTTTGGTTTTCCCTACTCCTATGAGGCATGAAAAACAATTTTATTTTGATTCTTTTCACTTTTTCAAGTTGTACGCATAAAAAAAACCAATGCTAATGAATATAAAAGCATCTACTTAGACACCTCCGCAGCAACGATGCCAAAATGTGGTGAGCCCTGGTATTGCACCAAGAGTGCTGCAAATCCCAAGGGTTTCTCAACTTTAGTTATCAACCCTGGTTTCATACAATCTTAGAAGTGAGAGTGCTATATGCACAACAGACAGATTCTACTCATGCCATTCTCAACTAGGTCTTTTGGTCAATAGTACATCTAGGTCATTCCTCCTACTTCCTTAAAGTGGAAATAGCTAATGTAATACATGGAATTCCTTCTAGTATAAAACAAGGAGAGTGTCTATCAAAATTCTACTCGCAACTGAAGGTGAAATAAAAGCATAAACAATTAACCTAGTTGCAGAAAAAGGAAACTATGCTATGGGAAATCATTCATCTAGCTATCTATATATTTGTAGAAAATAAAATATTCTATCATCATACATCTCATAAAATAATAAGAAAACTTATATCTACTCTTTCATTCAACTTGTAATTTAATGTGAAATTCAATCTAATTCTGAAATGAAATAAAACCCTAATGCCTACTCTATTTTTTCCGCAAGGAAGGAAGGAGATTTGGAGTGGACTAAGAGCCTCTTATGAACATGAATTCAGAGTTGGGGGTCAAATGAATCCTATTGTAGGTGAAAAATGAAAACAATATCTAAACTAGAGTGAAAAAGGTGACCTACAACGTTGCTACATGAAGTTGCTATAAGATGTCGTGTAATTGCTACAGGATGTCCTGAAGTGCTATAAGAAACAGACCGAGAATTTTTTAAGGATGAAAAAGATACAAGGAAGTTTTGGTAAGGTGATAGAAGGTGGAAATAGGTGAGCGAGAGGTTACCGACACCTCCAACCAAACCAAAAAACCTTGGGAGACTTGCTTTTCACTTGGAAGGGTTATGACGGTGGTGGTGAAGGTGGTTTCACAAACAAGGGTTTTGGTGGCAGATTTGGAGGTTGGAGAGAAGAAGGATGGCTATGATGAAAAAGGACCTTTCCCTGCAGTTGTAGACAACTCTGCAATCACTACAAACATTAATGAATTGATTATTTGAAAAACTAACTTGTTTAAAAGTGGAAAAGATGAGTTGAATAAAGAAACCTACTTAACCTATGTTCAAATATAATATAAACACAAATACAACTTCTAATTTACAATAAGCGTGTTATGAACATGATAATAACACTATCTAACATTCCATGAAATCATAAAAATATATTTTTGATCTGTGGTTGGAGATCCTTCTACTCAAGCTCTCATGAGAGAGGTGAGAAAAAGAGGCTACATGCACAATTTCGATGGATTTTTTCTTCTTCTAGAATGCAAAGAAACTAAACAAAGTGCTGAAACATAAAAAGAGAATATAAATATGAAACAGGGACTTAGCCAATGGATTGGGCCCTTACCCAAAATCATCATCCCTATAAGACTAAATCAGTGATGGAACAAACAAATTCTCATTATCATTGCATAAAAATGTCTATTACATCATATGACAGTAAAAAATAACACTTAATCAGAGCTCAAGAGTTACCTATCTAAATAAAAAGTTTGAATCCTCATTTACATATGCTTATTTATACAAATGGGTAGCTACCAAGAGCTTGCTAAAAATTAGGAATAAGCCCTCCTTGATCTCTTGAAGAGTGAAGCTTAGCTCCTGAAACTTGGCCCCTCATAACTACCACTTTTCTTGGTTTTCTTTGCCTTCGATATGTTTGGAGATATATCAGTGTGATCTTAGATAATTAATAGCATTAAGGAGGTGGAAAAACCTCCTAAAATCTCTCTTTGTTGTCAAGTCTAAGGCCATAGGTGGAAAATATCTTAAAAAATGCTTCATTTCATGCAATTAATTTCAATTAGGAAATAAGATATTACAATCATCATATACCCTTCCTATTAAGCATAATATAAAAAAAAATGTAAATAAATATGAGAGAGAGGTAACTTAATAGCTGAAGCATGGGCCTCATCGCACTCTTCATCTGCCTCTACAATTTATGCTCCAATAACATGTAGGAATTTTATTGAGGAAAAGTCTTAGGTTATGGTAGAATAGGGTTTGGAACATATAAACCAAACATGAAACCTGAAGTCACAAAACCCTCGAGATAAAAAAAAAATTCAAAATGAGGCAACTTGATTAAACCCTCTTGAGAAAAATCATAAAATCAAATCAAGAGGTTTCAAGTACCGGGTTGGGACAAAGCCATAATGCCCTTGGAGTATGGGCAATGGATGATGGCCATGAAATCATGAGCCATATAATAGTTGTCATGAATAAATTCTGACACTTAAGGATTACGCTCTGAAATTAGCTGGTGAGCAGCATAATTGAAAAAATATCATTCAAAACTAGCACCTACCATAAATGTGAATCCATAAACAGATCACCAGAAACGATATATCAAATTCTAAACAATCGGAAGAAACAATCGGCTATCAAACAAGACATGGAGATCAAGGAGGTGCCGCTTGATTATGAGGATATTTGTGTGAGAATTGCGAGTTTGCAGAAGCGGGAGGTGATTGGAAGGTGGTTATTCCCGGACTAGGGGAATTTTGCCACAACAAGCTGGATTAAAAAACACTGGAACTTGCTCATTGGATACACCCCGGTGGTAAGCAATCTTATCAACGGTTGGTTCAGCATACACTTCCTGGATGAAAAAGATGTCCAGAAGATCATCACCAGGACATGGGTTCGCGGAAGGAGTTTTATGCAGTTAATCCCATGGTATTTAGGATTCAACCCTGTTCTTGAAGCTCCTAGAAGCCGGATTATTTGGGTCAAGCTGCCAGGCTTGCCTCTTGAATATTGGACTGTCAAGGCACTCCAGGCGATCAGAAATTCTATTGGGTCTACCAAGTACATGGATCCTGCAATTATAGGTTCCAGTGACAGGAAAATAGCATGGATATTAGTTGAACTTGACTTGTCGGGAGGGTTGCCTGGAGACATTGATCTGCTATGGGGTAATAGAAAACATCGGCAGCGCATAGATTTCTGGGGAATCCCCTTTCGCTGCCTCCTATGCCACTGCACAGGACATCTTCGGGAGCACTGCCCATTCCGTCTAAGAATTCACCGCTCGGACGGGGTTCGATTGCCGAAGAATGCTGATGATCGGGCGAAAGATGCGGAAGGTACCTCTGCGCCTTCTCCCCCAGGTAAATCTAAGATCCTATTGTCTGAGGATGATGCTTTTCTATCGGCTATTGAACAATCAGATGGGATTTTGAATAGTCGGGGTGGGGATATTACTGCAAATGTCTATAATAGGCCACCTTTTGATGATTGTCGTGTTTTAATGCCGGAGATGAGCCAGGATCCTCCATCTGTCAATCCCGTTGGTCTGGGGAAGGAAATTTCATCTGTGTGTACACACATGTCAGTAGGTGGGGATGGGATAGGGAGTCCATATAATCATACAGTAGCCATTTCGGAAGAATCCTTACAAGGCAAGCCTAACTCTGCTGAATGTCTCCACTTAACCAGTAATGAACTTCATATGTGTCGGTCTCCCAATTTCTTTTCCGGGGAACCTTCTAGCCGTCCTATAGGGGTATCTATGGATGAGTCACGCATTTTTGATAATACAAATGATCAGGTTGAGTTAGGTCTTTCACCGGAATCCCCCAGGAACACTATTGGCAGTGACCTGGAATCCATTCTGGCAAACTCAAATATAGACATTGCTGCGCTCACCGTATTTGATAGACCTCCTCTCTCACTGACTCCAGAATCATCTCGTCGACCTGTACCTGACCTTCATACTAGGGGCAATACAAATACAAAGGTGGAAAATAAATACACCAGGGGTAAGTTTAAAGTTATTTCTCTCTTTACGGAAGATGATGGAAATCTGACAGACATTCCTATATCCATCAACGAAGGCACAATGGATAATTCACGGGTGCTTAGAGCGAAATGCCCGGATGCAGATTCGACATGACCCACATCATATCCATGAACATACGGGGGCTGGGAAATTCCTCCAAAACATATTGCCTGAGGGAGTTATTATTGGATAAAAATCTGATCATTTTTTTGGTCCAAGAAACAATGTGTAAGAGGGAGAAGGCTATTAAGTTGTTTCTCAATATGAGGAAGGGCCGGTTTGCGGCGACAGTTGATGCAGTTGGGCAGTCGGGGGGTCTCATATCCATATGGAACCCTGAATTTGCCACATTTAGTGCATACAAATTCTTTGGCGGAATTTTATTAACAGGTCATCTCAGGGGGCTTGCGGAGAATGTCAACATCATTAATATATATGCACCTTTCAGTAACAGACTCGCCTTTTGGCAACGCATGTTTACATCTGGCATACTCAGTTCACAAAAAATTATAATCATGGGGGATCTCAATTTCACAATGCGGGCTGACGAAATATGGGGAATATCAGCGCGCAGGGACCCATTATCAGTTTATCTCAGCGAAGGTTTTCTTGACCTGCACATGGTGGACATTCGTCCGAATCCGCTTCTTCCGACATGGACAAATAGGAGGGCTAATGATGAATTCATAGGGAAAAGACTAGACCGGGCACTGGTACATAGTAACCTCATTGACAGTTGGGGAATGCTGCGATCTGAAATCATAGTATCTGAGATTTCGGATCACATGCCGATCAAACTATCATGGCGTGGCCGTGAGCACAGTGGAGGCCGTCCGTTCAAATTCAACAGGATCTGGCTCGAGGACGAGGAATACACGGGATTGGTTGCTTCTCTGTGGTCGCAACCAGTGGATGACCGGAGTCTTAGGGACTGGGAACTATTCCATTTTAAACTATAAAAGATTAAGGCCGCC
Source organism: Pinus albicaulis (assembly GCA_034641835.2). NCBI lineage: Eukaryota > Viridiplantae > Streptophyta > Pinopsida > Pinales > Pinaceae > Pinus > Pinus albicaulis. Next base: position 214,156,729 of record CM076570.1, read on the forward strand.
ACGAAGGACTGGGAGATCCGGAAGAAGGCTGCACTTAAGGAAGAATTGCAAGGAATCACTAAGCAGATGGCGGATTTATACAATTCCATATCGACCACAAATCCAGATGAATCGACCATATGTCTCCTGAAGGACTTGGGCGACAGGAGGAAGGAAATATTGTGGATCAAGGAGGTGTCATGGAAACTAAGGAGCAGGATTACGTGGCTCAAAGAGGGAGATCTTAATACACGCTATTTCCATGAAACCGCAAGTGCAAGGAGAAACAGGAATGCCATATGGCGTATCAAAAAGGACGATGTCAGTTTTGCAGTCACAAATGATGATATACAAAATGAAGCCTTCTCATATTTTTCTAAGTTTTATAGGGCGGACCCCATGATTTCTGTGGATAACCAGGCCTGGGTCTTGGATCACTTCACCAGATTCTTCGAAAATGAGGATATTTCAGTTATTGATGAATGCATAAGCGGGAATGAAGTACTGATGGTCCTGAAATCATTCAATAAGGACAAATTCCCTGGTCCGGACGGGTGGATAGCTGAATTCTTCATTTTCTTCTTTGATATGCTGGGCACAGAGCTGACGGCTATGATGGAGTTATTCCGTGTACAAGGAATTATGCCTGCAAACCTGAATTCTACTTTCATAGCGCTGATCCCAAAAGTAGCCGATCCCCAATCTTTTACTGAGTTCAGGCCAATTGCTCTATGCAATCTCATATACAAGATTACCTCGAAGATCATTGCAAACAGAATCAAGACAGTATTATCTAATCACATATCAGCTGCGCAATATGGATTTCTAAAAGACTGGTCTATACATGACGCTATAGCTATAGCACAAGAGGTGATGCACTCCATGCATTCGGGAAAAAAGGAAGCATTGATCATGAAGGTTGATCTACATAAGGCGTATGATTCGATCGACTGGTCATTTATCAGGATACTACTATTCAAGGTTGGCCTTCCTGTGCGAATCATTCGATGGGTGATGTCATGTGTCTCAAACATCAGCTATGCAGTTTTGGTAAATGGCAAGCCCACAAATTTTTTTAAGGCAGGCAGGGGTTTGAGACAGGGTTGCGCACTATCTCCACTATTATTCATCCTAGTTATGGATGGTTTCAGTCAGATCATGTAATCATCTGAAGAGAAGGGCTACATCAGGGGTTACTCATTCTCAAACTCTGTTTCCACAACACATTCCCTATTTGTTGATGATTTACTTCTATTTGGTCAGCTGATTAGAAACCATTGGTTTTATATTCATATCTGTTTTAACTGCTTTTATTCAGCTACAGGACTGGCCATTAATTGCAGCAAGTCCATTCTCATATATGATCATGGGGACATACAGGAGATCAGATTTATTGCTGAGTTTTTGGGAGTGGAGATTCGACTGGCTGCTGAGGGTTTCAAATATCTGGGCTATTACATTAAACCATCCGGATACCGGAACAACGACTGGAATTGGATAATGGACAGATTCAGAGATAAAATACACTCATGGTCCCACCGGTGGCTGACCAAGGGAGGGCGACTCATCATGATCCAATCAGTGTTGACCCAGATGTTGGTGTACTGGGGACATCTTCTTTTCATCCCTGCTGGAATCATTGGCAAAATAAATGGCATTATCTCGCATTTTCTATGGGGAGGGACAGAAAGCAACAGGAAATTCGCATTGTGCAGGTTATCGGCTATTAGCAAACCCAAAGACATGGAAGGATGGGGTATATTAGATGCCCGTGAGTTCAATAAGGCGCTTCTAATGAAGTCTTTCTGGAGAGCCATAAAAAGACACGGTATATGGTTTGATATTAATAGGGCGAAATATTATCAAGGTGATATATTACAACATATATCATGTGGCAATCTTCCTTTCCCTCGAAATTTATCCTGCATCTGGAGGAGTTATAAGAAGATAATGGCACAAATGGCGTCTAGACTGGTATGGCAATTTCGGGTGGGGAGCTGCATACCAATTGGCGCGACAAACGTTCATCTTATGCCGATTCAATGTGGTCCTATGCCTCGCCTATTACATGCATTGACTCAAAGGGGGATAATATATTACTCTCAAATTATATATCAGTGGTCACACAATGCTCCGATATTCAAGAATGCCACACAAATCGGACTATCCGATGAATTGGCGCATGAGTGGGAGAGATTTCGGGTTCGATTGCAAAGTGCGGGTTTCTGTTATGCTGTTGGCGGCGAAAATATGATCTGGAATGGCCCGATGATGAATAATATGATTGTCGTGAAGGAAGCATATCGGTACAACATCTCATATTCACATCAGATTAACGCCTCCAAAGTCTTTTTCCCATATTGGCACAGGAATATTCCCATGAAGATTGTAATGTTTGGCTGGTTGATTTGGAAAGGAAAGGTGCTTATTGGGGAAAACTTAATAAAGAGGGGTTTTATGGGACCCAGCATCTGTGTTTTATGTCGTATGGAGGAAGAATCATCCTCTCACCTTTTCTTATCATGCCCTGTAACTATAAGTCTTTGGAGGCTGTTCGGGGATCATTATATAAATCCTGCATGGAGGCCAACGGATTTTATGTCTGCAGCACAGGAATGGGATAAGCTCAATTGCAAATACCGATCGCTGCCATTTTATCTCACATGGGAGATTTGGCTGGCCCGGAACCGAATAATTTTTGAAGATCGGCCTTTTCATATTCAACAGACGTTTTCTGTGATTAAGGAATGGATGGATGATCGTACTATGACAATGCCAAGTGTACCTGACTGCTCAGTTCGTATTCGACCCCACCAGATCAGTATCCCGGCCATCTATTTCGATGGGGCATCAGAGGCAGGAATGACCGGATGTGGGGCATGGATCAAATTATCTGGTTCAGAGCGATATAACATATGTTGGTGTGGTGGCCCTGGGACTAACAATAAGGCAAAGATTATGGCATTGTGGGGGGGCCTCCTCATTGCACATGATTTGCAAATACAGGGCATTAGCATATATGGTGATTCTCAGCTCATCATCAACTCGATTACCAACAAGTGTCATATGATGTCTCCGCATCTACAGGGTTGGGTTGAAAGGACTCAGAGTTTATGGCATAGATTAGGCTGCCCGCCCATTAATCATATATACCGTGAAAGTAACTCTAGGGCAGATAAGTTATCTAAGAGGGGATTGGAAGCAGAATTTGGCATTATGGAGGTATCTCACCTAAATGAGGGTCGAATGATTGGGGCATATTCTTTCCCCATCCCATAGTTTGGGTAACATTTTGCAACCTTTTTGATTATTTGCTATATATAAGCTATAAGGGGATCTTGGGATTTTTTTGGGATCAGAAACAGTTATATATCTGCAATTTTGGAAGCAACATACGACCGGGTTTCATATGAACGCCTACAACCAGCAAGCTCGTGGAAAAGGATGGCACTGGACTGAACAAATCTGCATCAGGCAAACCAGGGACATACTATCACATATCTACATTATCTATTAAGGTTCACCTCTTCTCATATAAGAACACATCAAGCGAGCCTGCACAATGAATCAAGCGAGCCTGATATATACAAGCGAGTGTGATGGGGGCTTTCGGTTAAAATACTGTCGGCCATTTCATCAATATACAACCTACAGGCGACAGTCAAGGTTCCAATAAGTCTGAGGGGCTCGATTTTGGATACTGGGGGGCATGCAACATTGTTTTGAGGAAATATACATCAATGGACCAAGAATACCTGAGCCAAAACATGATTAACGAGCTGTCAAGGAGGGCTAATCACATCAGCTGGTATTGGTAAATGTGTCACTCAGGTTCATAAATTACTAGAAGCAAACGAGCCCGTCAAATAATGGGAATCAATATGGATCAGAAAAGGACCTATTATGCATAACAGTAGAAGTGGTTGATCGGGCTACAGGAGAAGCACAGACACAGATTTTTACAATTTCACAATCACCGATTTCCCTTCTATGACATACATACTTCAGCATTAAGAATAGTGGATGTATGCCCGAATCCCGCATATCTGTTTAATTAGAATAGTTTACCATTGTTCATAGGTTGTTACTTTCTTTATGAGATGGAACTCTGTTTCCAGATATGGTGGCTAACCTATTATCCGGGCTCATTTTCTCTATTAATGAGCATTTGTAAATGGGTCAATATGGATGGAATCTCACTGCTTTCTCATCACAGCTGAGATCATAGATGATTATGTACTGTTTATATACTAATATAAATCAGCGTATTTTTTTCCTCTGAAAAAAAAAAAAGTAAATAAGAACTCGATATGACATAAATAAAGGATATGATGAGACATATAAAACGCCACCATATAGGTTACATACTTTAAAGTTGGAACCGTTGATTCGAAGATGGCATATTTAAAATAAAAGACCACATAAAAAGATAAGGATGGATATAGGAATGCATATGACAATTATAGAAAAATTACCCCCATTAGCATTTTAACATCACGTAGGCCTCCTACAGAATCTAAGATTCTATAGTGGGCCTTAAATTGCAATATTTTCTTGTCATTAGGGGCAATGTAAGTTGATACCAATCATAATGATTAGAAAAAAAACAATAATCCTTATATCTTGATGAGTGTAGGAATAGATCCTATAGTGAATCAGCATGACACAAAATAAAAATGATAATCAGAAAGGAAATTGCAGGATTTAAACCATTATACGTCAAATTTAGCGAAAACAAGTGAAAATAATCAAAATTTAGGAGGAGTCGTCCTTTATTTAAGTAAAAAATGAAGGGATTTAGTTGACGTGCCAACAGATCGTTATTATTTTCTACTCATGGATAATATTTTACACGTATATAATTTCCATATACCTTTACCTTGCCCTTTTCCAAGTCCTATTCCTAAATCTTCTTTATTATGTCTCGACTAAGTTAAACCCATAATTTTTTCAAGGTAGATTATGGTATAAAAGGGTGAACTATGAGTTATTTCCATATACCTTTACCTTGACCTCTTCCAAGTATTATTCCTAAATATTATTTATTAAGTCTCGGCTAAGTTAAATCCATAATTCTTTCTAGTTAAACCCATAATTTTTTCTAGGTAGATTATGGTATAAAACGGTCAACTATGGGTTACTTATACTAAGGGTTTTTGTAGCTACTTAGCAAGGAATTTCCTTCCTTGGTTAGGTAGTGCATATGTCACCGACCTGCAACTATGCTAAGCCTATTATTTTATTTTCTTAAAAACAAAATATGTATAATTGAAAAACAAAATATGTATAATTGAAGTTACCCAAAGACCATTTTTACATCATAAAAAATATTTAGATAACACAAAATTTGGTAATAGATATTCAGATATCCAACAAGAAACTTTCAATAATTTTATTACTATAAAACCTACTATTTATTCTTCTTTTCATATACATAGAACCATATTCTAACTAAAGCAACTTTAACGAATTTCAAATTAAACAATCCATTCACTTATCTGAATACATTAAAATACAATATGGGAAAACATTTTCCACACATTCAAATTAAGGATCATCCAATAATTCCCCTAGGCCTCAACCTTCCTTTCTGTCAGACTTGATAACCCGTATATGAATTTTCTTCCTGCTTAGATCGTAGTAGTGTCCTGCTTCTTTTGTTTCTAAAAACACTTATGTTTTTTTATTTCCAATCATTTCTACATGAGATCCCTCTTTCCTTATTCCCACAAACTTTCCTCTCTCTTCTGCAATTTGTCTTCCTCCCGCCCTACACGACATTTTTCTCTAGTTATTTCTTTTTCTTGGTTGTTAGAGATCTGGATAATGTTGAAAGTTAAAATTGTAAAATTTGGTAGTTCATAAAACATCCCCGCATTTTGGGATTCAACTGATTTAACTAATTCTTGCTATCAAAGAAGCCATATCACTCACATGTTGGCTCCCAGATTTAGCCTCGGTCCAACGACCAATATTCTGCTTAAAATATTTACAAAAAGTATAAAGTCTGATAAAAATAATAATTGCAACATGGGAACCACATAAATTTTATATTAAAAATTGAGTGATTATACATCTTACGACTATATTTTTTTTGGGAGGTAAATGATTTTCTTCACTTTCATATATATATATATATAAAATTTTTTTCCTATGAAATTGATACTGAAAATAATATTGAACTAGATTAGTTAACATGAATATTCAAATAGTTTGTTCAATTCATGTTTTAAAATACTTTTAAAAAGAAAAATAATTATATGTATTCCACACACTTTTTTCTAAGAGTAATAACAAGAGGTTTCTATTAAATATGTGTCCAGTCACAAAAAAATACTCAGGAATTTTACATATTGTTTACTTAGGCATCCTCAAGAAATCCAGGAAGAATGAGCTAAGAATTCAGTTTCAGAATTTCTTTACATACTTTTTGAAGACCAAAACTTGGGCCACTACTACTATAGATTTGACAAGATTGGTTGATCAACAAAATACATTTTCAAGGGATTGACATGCCTTACTATGTGGGGTCAATATACATTTTGTTTATGGGGCTACCTAGAGCACTGTTGGCAGTTTATTGTTATCTCCATTAACTCCATGAGTTTGGTGATCTGTCATTTACCAAAACTTCCAATCCATTTCATCCTCCGTTTGGATAATTTTGTCTTGTTGCCTTTGCACTTGTTCTGACAAGGAAATGCTCTACTATCATAGGTCTAAAAAATTTTCACACCAACCAAGGGATGATGAGAACATTGTTGACAACGATGAGCCATTATTGATTGGTGACCAAAGCGTTAATAGTTGAATGGAATAACCATCATATTGATGATCCACTTGGTTCATTTATACCCTTCACTGTAAATTGTTGTTAGATATGGGAGTGAATTTTCTCAGACCTGTGGAGAGAGGCCAAGGACAAAAGGAGTCGAGTCATCCATAATTATTATTCCTCGCAACCGAATTTCCTATTTTGATATTTCCGTGACTCCTATTTAACCTCTGTGATTCAAAATTTAAAATTACAGGGAATAGCTATCATAATCTCAAGTGTGCGACGAATAGTCTTCTTAGACCACATAGAGCTTCCCAACTTGATATTGCATTGGGGACTTAAGTGAATTATCCAAAGATCCATTGTTCTAGAGAATTTTCAATGCACCCAAAGAGGACGTCAATTAACAAAGAGAAAAAATAAAATTCCATATAGGGATAGGCTCACTTTCAAGCCCAAATTGCCTCAGAATGCAATTAAATAGGAATATATTATGCACTTCTTGTCTCCTAAACTTAGCCTTCATGAGTGTTAGAAGTACTTTATTTTTCTTTCATTCTTCTGGGGTGAACAAAGTGTTAATTGTTGAAATATGTAATTCCTACTTGTCTCATTTGTGACTTTCTATTTAAGGAGTCTGTTCCTATATTATAGGAGTTAGCTAAATCTATAGGTTCCCTGTTTGGAGTGTGGTTGAGATATTATGTCAAGCAAATTATTGTGCGTCCAAGATAGTTTCCCTATTTTAAGACAATATATTAAGACAATATATAGTGTGCATGCTCAGAATTTATTTTAGTATAGAGCCCGTTTGGGCCTAGCGTTGGCCCCTCCTAGTTGAGGAAAATAATTGAGTGTACTTGTATTAATATTTAGTTTGTCCATTGAGAGCAAGGTTCTATGAGTCTAGGGGTGTCCAACATCGATTATGCTCGTTGATTAGTTGGATACTGGAGCATTGATGTGAAAAACCTTTAGCCTAGGGCAAGTGTGGTGCATTGAGCATATATGGAGAATAGTTTTGGTGATCCGTGGTACTCTAATTTATGGTGAGCATCGTTAGTGTTGGAAATTAATCTCAACCACCACAGTAAATTAATTGACAACAACCATACCTCAGTTAATGTTTTGCAGGTTGCAGATTGTGTGTGCAGAGAAGGACAAGTTCTGATAAAAAGACAATTACCCATTCCGCAATAGATTAAATAAATCAAATTCAAATAGAAGTTAATACATGATTATTAAATGAGCATGGGAAAATATTTAATCCGTAAGTTATGTTTAGTTCACGCAAGTTCTGTAATGTCTAGATGTTCGCCCATGCTTTGTATTAAATTTGGTCTGTCATGAATTAAATGTCTTAGATATATATGTATTTAGATTTTACATGTAATTCAAGTTTAGAGTGAGAAATATAGGTAGTGTTGTGTAATGTGATGGATGTAAGTCTGGAAAGACAACTGGAGAAAATCGTGGAGCAAATTTTGGTGGGTGCGTGAAAACAATTTTTACTGTGTGTTACTTTGCAACCCTGGTGAATGTAAATCCAAGTAAGAAGTCTTATTTTAATTGTGAAGGAGATGCAACCTCCATATGTTAATATATTTCATGTGTTGAAGTTTTTAATATAAAGTTTGGTTAGTTGCGATATAGTTCTAAAATTTTCACATATGTGTTTTACCCCAAAACTATGTTTTACTTTGTTTCACCGTGAGTAAAATTAGTTGATTATATTTTCTCCTTTCTATAGTTGTGATTTTAATCTCCACCACTCTATATTGAAAGGAGGGTTCCTATGATTTTATTTCTGCAACTATATGGTATGGATTAAGTGAATTCAACAACTCTGTGTAAAATTCAGTAAATGTTCTATCTTGGTTAAAGTAATTTTCGCAACTCTGTGTGAACTACCTATGTTGAGGGAAAAGCATTTTACTCCCTCTTTCGTTAAAATATAGTGTTTTTACTGAGGAGTTAAAATGAGTTCTGAAAATTTTTGTGGAACGTATTCTCCAGTAGTGAGAAAATTTTCACACAGTAAGAAAAGTTTTACATAGTGAGAAAGTCGTTTACACAGTAAAAATGGCAGCAACAAGCACAAGCTTGTCTAATCCACAAATACCACAGCTTAATGGCAAAAATTATGATTATTGGGCCATTACGATGAGAGCCCTATTTTATTCACAAGATATATGGGAGATGGTGGAACAAGGTTTCTAAGAACCAACATATGTAACAACATTGGTTGTTTTGACAATAGCAGAAAGGGATGTGTTGAGAGATAACAAGAAGAAGGACAGCAAAGCCCTCTTCTGTCTCTATCAAGCAGTGCATGAGAGTATATTCCCAGGGATTGCAGCAGCGACAAGGTCTAAGGAGGCATGGGATATTCTCAAAACAGCCTATCAAGGCATGGAGAAGGTGAAGACAACAAAGCTACAAATGATGAGGAGAGACTTAGAAACTCTCTGTATGAAAAAGTCTGATAACATAGACTCGTTCTTCACACATGTGATTGGGTTGGTTACCCAGATAATGTCTCATGGAGGGACACTTGAGAAAAGAAAAATAGTGGAGAAAATCTTGAGAAGTCTACCCTCAAGATTTGATGCCATAGTAGTGGCAATGGAAGAGACAAAGGATCTCTCACAATATTCAATGGATGAGAATTGTGCATTCCTGATGTCTCATGAACATAGACTAAAAAGAATAGTGGACTCCTCATTGGAGCATGAATTCAAGACACAGATGTCTTTTGGTGGAGGTAGAGGTCGAGGAAGGTCAAACTACCAAGAAGAGGAAGAAACCCACATACAGGTGGAAGAAGTAGCCCTACAAGCACAAGTGGAAGGGGTATCATTCAAAATCAAAGTGAAGGCTCAAGCTAGAGTCAAGCACATGGAAAAAGGTTTGAAAAATCCCAAGTCCAATATCATTATTGTAAAAAGTATTGGTAGTATGCCAATGAATGTAGAAAGAAAAAAATGACATAAATAATAGGCAAAATGAAAATTTTGCAAAAAAAGATAAGAACCAGAGTAATGTGCTTCTAACATGTAATGTAGCACAAGAAAAACAAGATGATGTGTGGTTTTTAGACTCAGGATATAGTAAGCACATGACTGGAAACATGGCAATGTTTTCCAATCTTGATGAGAACATGAAGTCTAAAGTGACAACAGGGACTGATAGCAAAGTCTCTCTCATGGGAAAAGGAAGAGTGTTAATATTGACAAGGAAGGGAGAAAATAAATTTGTGCCAAATGTATATTATGTACTTGGCCTGAAATGTAACCTTCTAAGCATTGACAACTCATGAACAAGGGCTACAATGTGTTTTTTAAGAATGATGTGTGTACTATAATGGACATACATCCAAGTAAAAGGGTCATTGCAGAAGTACACATGACAAAGAATAGGATGTTTCCTCTCAAGCTTAGAACAAATTTGAGGGAAGGAGGTGTGGTAGCAGCAGTCACACAAGAGGTTTTTCAAGAAGAAATGAAAGACAAAAAATGGTTATGGCATTTGAGATTTGGACATCTCAATTTTGGAGGTTTGAACCTCTTGCATAGAAAAGGCATGGTAAAGGGATTACCACTCATAGAAAAACCGGACATCCTATGTGGAGGATGCATCTAGGGAAAACAACACAGAGAAACATTCCCATCAGAGAAGAGTATAAGGGAAAAAGAACCATTAGAGATTGTCCACTCAGATTTGTGTGGACCAATGAAAGCACCATCTTTAGCTGGCAGCTATTTTTTTTTGACATACATATATGACTACACAAGGAAGACATGGGTATATTTTCTAAAACAGAAAAGTAAAGGTTTGAATAGTTTGTCACTATAATGCTCTTTTTGAGAAGCAGAGTGGGCAGTACATCAAAGTGATGAGAGCTGACAGAGGTGGAGAATACATCTCCAAATATTTCCTATGTTTCTGTAGGGAGAATGGCATACACAATTAGTTTACCACAAGTACACACCATAGAAAAATAGTGTTGTAGAAAGGAAGAATAGGACCATCATGGACATGGTCAGAAGTATGTTGAAGGCAAAGCATTTGCCAAATGAGTATTGGGCTGAAGATGTAAATTGTGTAGTGTATATTTTGAATAGATGCCCAACCAAAGATGTTATGAACAGAGTTCCAGAAGAAGCATGGAGTGAAACAAAGCAGTTTGTCACTCACATGAAAGTATTTGGATATGTGGCATATGCACGTCCCAAATCAGCTAAGGAAGAAATTGGACAGTAAGGGGGAGAAGTGTATCTTTGTTGGATACAGTGATGAGTCCAAGGCATATAAACTCTATAATCCATCCACCAAGAAAGCTATAATCAACAGAGATGTGCAGTTGATTGAAGAAGAAGTTTGGGATGGAAGTTTAGAGAAAACAGTGAATGTAAAGACATGTGTGTCTCACGAAGAGCAAGGGGAATGCACAACAACAAATAATTCCTCCACGTTGGTTCCTCCTCCACCTACACAAGCACAAAAAAGCACACCACAAGCTGGAAGCAAAAAAACCTTGAGAAATCAAGGAAGTGCTTCTCCAAGAACACCACAGGGATTAGAAACTCCCTCGAGTTCAAGTGGAACTTCAAGCACACCAAGAAGACCAAAATTCAGAAATATAAGTGAAATATATCAGCAAGATGAAGCTGATAGAAGCTCTGGTATAAATTCATTATTTTCATTATTTTGTCATGTAGATGACCCGATCCATTTTGAAGATGCAGTCAAGGAAGAGAAATGGGTTGCAGCAATGAATGAAGAGATAGGAGCAATAGAAACGAATAACACATGGAAGTTAGTGGACCTTATGCAAGGTAAAGAAGTCATTGGAGTAAAATGGGTCTATAAGACCAAGAGAAATGATGAAGGAAATATTGAAAGGCACAAATCAAGACTTGTTGTGAAAGGTTACAAGCAGAAACATGGAAGAGACTATGCAGAAACATTTGCACTAGTTGCGAGGATGGAGACAGTGTGTACAGTGTTGTCAATTGCAGCGCAACATAAATGAAAAGCCTATTAGATGGATTTAAATTCAGCGTTCCTGAATGGAGTGCTGAAAGAGGAGGTGTATGTTGCATAACCTCCTATATATGAAATAGAAGGCCAAGAGCACAAGGTGTATAGGTTTCAGAAAGCTATTTATGGGATGAAACAAGCACCGCATGCATGGTACAGTAGGATAGATGCTTACTTGCTGGACAATGGGTTCGACAAATGTGACGGTGAACCTACACTCTACATCAAATAAAATGACAATAATATTGTTATTGTCATTTTGTATGTAGATGATTTTATTTTTACAGGAAGTGATGATTTTCTCATCGCTCATTTAAAAGCAGTCATGAAAAGTGAGTTTGAAATGACTGACTTGGGGTTGTTAAGATATTTTTTGGGCATAGAATTAAAGAAAAATGAAAATGGGATTTTTATTTCTCAAGTAAAGTATGTAGCAGAAATTTTGGAGAGGTTTAATATGCAGAACAACAAGCCGTCACCAACTCCAACCCTCATGGGATTGAAGCTGAGAAAGGAAGATTGTAGTAGCAATGTCAATCCGACATTATACAAGAGCATGGTGGGCAACCTAATGTATTTGACTACAACTAGGCCTGATATAATGTATGCAGTGAATTTGGTGTCGAGGTTCATGGAAACACCCAATGAGACACATCGGAAACCAGGGAAAAGAATTTTAAAGTATGTCAATGGGACAAAGGAGTATGGCATTTTGTACTCTGTAACTGATGATTTTAGGCGGATTGGTTACATTGATAGTGATTGGGCAGAAAGTGTTGATGACAAAAAGATCATGTCAGGATATGTTTTTCATTTCAGTTCGGGAGCCATTTCATGGGCTTCCAAGAAGCATCCGATAGTATCATTTTCAACAGAAGAAGCTGAGAATGTTGCCGCAATAGAAACAACGTGTCAAGCAGTTTGGATGAGAAGGATGTGACGGGATTTATGTCATGAACAAGATGGAGAAACCAATATTTTCTGTGATAACAGTTCTGCAATTGCACTATCAAATAATTCTTTCTTTCACAAAAGGACAAAGAATATTGATGCCAAATATCATTTCATATGAGAATTGGTTAATAACAGTGAGATTTTGTTGCAACATTGCAGGTTAGAAGAAAAATTTGCAGACATCTTCACAAAGCCATTAACATGAGAACATTTTATTTATCTCAGAGATTGTCTGGGAATGGTCAATGGCGGTAGTTGAGATTAAGGGGGAGTGTTGAAAATTAATCTCAACCACCGCAGTAAATGAACTAGTAGCAGCCATACCTTAGCTAATGTTTTGTAGGTTGTGGATTGCGTGTGCAGAGAAGGACAAGTTCTGAGCAAAGGACAATTACCCATTTTGCAACAGATTAAATAAATCAAAGTCAAATAGAAGTTAATACATGATTATTAAATGAGCATGGGCAAATATTTAATCCGCAAGTTATGTTTAGTACACACAAGTTTTGTAATGTACAAATGTCTGCCCATGCTTTGTATTAAATTTGGTCTGTCATGAATTAAATGTCTTAGATATATTTGTGTTTAGATTTTACATGTAAGTCAAGTGCAGAATGAGCAAGATAGATAGTGTTGTGTGATGTGGTGGATGTAATTCTGGAAAGACAAGTGGAGAAAATCGTGGAGCAAATTTTGGTGGGTGCATGAAAACAATTTTTACTATGTGTTACTCCGTAACCCTGGTGAATGTAAATCCAAGTAAGAAGTCTTGTTTTAATTGTGACGGAGCCGCAACATCCATATGTTAATTTATTTCATGTGCTGAAGTTTTTAATATAAAGTTTGGTTAGTTGTGATATAGTTCTAGAGATTTCACGTATGTGTTTTACCGCAACACTCTATTTTACTCTGTTTCACCGTGAGTAAAATTAGTTGATTATATTTTCTCCTCTCTATAGTTGCAACTTTAATCTCTGCCACTCTGTATTGAAAGGAGGATTCATATGATTTTATTTCTACAATTGTATGGTATGGATTAAGTGAATTCCGCAACTCTGTGTATAATTCAGTAAATGTTCTGTCTTGGTTAAAGTAATTTCCGCAACTCTATGTGAACTCTTTGTGTTGAGGGAAAATCATTTTACTCCCTCTGTCCTTAAAAATTTCTAACAGTCAGCGATGTGGAGAAACAACAACACCCTTTTCTTGGATGCATGTGCGATGATAGGATCGTTCAAGGAGTTCGCTGATCTGTAGAGGGCCATGAGTTCTGATGGTTGGATATGTTGACAAGGCACGAAGATCCATTGCTAGATTGGAGCATCACGAGCCATGACAGAGGATGCGTGGCAAAGGAACCTGTATGGATCTGCCCCTGAGCCTAATCAATTTTTGAGAGGTTATGTGTTGAATCTGTATGTTTTGCATGGATCTGAGTTGTGCCAAAATATATTTCTACACAGTCGGGTATTGCCATAGTTTCACCCATTAGTCGCAACATCAGAACATTCACTTCTCTAAACCAGCGTTTCATGTCGTCATGGGATGTTGTAGGAAGTCTGATCCCAACAAGTTCATAAATGAAATTATTTAAGCGTGCAAAAATATTTGCATGAGAGGATTTCGTGGTGCGCCCGATCTGCCCAAAGAGCAAGATTATGTCAAGCTAGAAAATCCATGGTCTATTATCAAGCTAGTCGATTATGTGCTCATAGAGCAGTGACTTCTGTTTATTTTGATAGGAATCACTATTGTGTTGACATTATATATCCTTATGCCTGGTTTTTTTAGCAGCTAATGGTATTTTTGTAAGTTTCTATTAATTGAGAAAATTGATTTGGGTTAGCGTTGAATTGGGTAATAGTTGTTGTTTACAGTGTGGAGTGAAAAATGACGAGCAGGTGAATACTGAAAGAGTTGGTGGACATGCAGAGGGATCCACCTTCATTGTGAAACACATGGTCTATGGGAGAAGGCCTCTTACATTTGCAGGCCACGATCATGGGTCCTGCTGATAAATGGAAGGTTTATGCCTAAGAAACCTCATTTGGTCTCAGAAGTGATGCATGATATGGTATTTCAAGTTCGTTGTCATGCGGCCAAGTAAATTTTGTTCGTTGCATTGGACTTTTCAGAAAATAAATGGGGGTTGTGACAAGCCTTCTGTATGGAGCAGAGGATCCATCAATTGTTGGGATGGTGTTGGATAACCCTTTCCCTAATTTTTTCGATCTCATGATGGAGCTGGTGTGGATACTGATGTGAACCCCCACAGTCGAGGGGAAGAAACCATGGCAATTCGAGCCACAGTCGAGGATTAGTGAGCAGATATTTTTACCCATGTTGAATGATTGTGAAATTATAATTACAACACCAAAGAAAATTGGAGCTTGCAGCCATGATCATATCCATTTATGTTGCAAAGGGTCACTTGGTGTCAGTGCCGGTTATGTTGGTTGATGGTGTTGTGATCGTGGCCCAGTGTAGAGAAGAGGCCAATAGATTTTTGGGCCTTCTACAGGTGTCAGAGGAGGTGTGGGAGCACACGGAGTTGCGGGGAAGCTTCCAGCTTCCTGTGTTTAGGATCGGCCTGGTGGAAGTTTGAGTGGCTTGGGATGGAATAATGAAGAAACTCTAGTGTGCGTCATATGAGACGACACTATGTATCGATCATATGGCTCAATTTCGTTAGATTTTTTTTCTTGAAGGATGTTATATCCATATGGGTGGCTGCGTGTGGTGCTCGGACTCTTCAAAACATATGGATGTGGACTCACAGATTGGAGCATGGCCTCAACTTATGAAATCGACCCTCTTCATATTCAGATCATGGGTAGGGAAGGATCATGGAAGTGCCATGGAAGCATTAGCTAAATTCAGGTCATGATTTCTACAGAGGTTACCCTTGGAGTAAAAATTGTAGACGAAAGAAGTCCAAATGGAATGATGGAAATTAACAATCATGTTTGCATTGCGTCTAGAGTTGGAAACGTGGTGCGCTGTATTGTGTGTTGTTGCATTAGTGAGGACAGAATTGGGCCATTTTTGAATGATATGGTGTGCGGGAGGACCGATTTGGTCTGGTAGCAGAGAAGGAAATTTGGCATGCAACAAGATGCAATTTGACCAATGCTCAGAAGATTTGTGTCAGCCGGGTCACCGGGTGTAGAGGGGTCTATCCGGGGTGAAGGCTGCACACATTGTTATCGTGATCTCGTGGCACAATGCTGAAGTGTGGTACAAAATATTTTCTGTAGTGGCTAAGGGCAATGTGGTGAGCTGCCTCGACGTGTCTCTATTTGTATACCACTCCGACCTCTGGTGAGTTGCAGCTAAAGTATGGTGAGTTTAAGTTGATGGCAGTGTTTTTGTAGTGTTTCTGGCTAAGGAGGGACATATGGTGAAGATGAAACCAAAAATTTAAACACATTTTTTTTATAAAACTAATTGTCTTCATGAATTATTTTTTTTCTTTTTCAACTAAAACATGTTGGGCCTGAGCAACTTAACATGTAAATCTAGTTGAAAAAAATATAAGTTTTGTTGTGATATTTAGTTTCTTTGTTGGAACTAACCATTCCAACAATAGAAAAATTTATTTGCAGGAATGATATGAAACCAGCTCCAAAAATAGAAGAAAAGAGAGATCGAAGCCTTATAAATGAACCACTTGGAGGGGGAAACCTCCTTTAAATTAAATAAATGAACGATTATTGGATGATACAAATGAAAAAACCTCATTTCTATATATAGGAGTCCATGGTGTCACAATATAATCCTAGCCGACCTAACAATAATAATGTAAGGGAAAAATAATAACAATATGGGGGCTACAGGGGTACAGCAATAAGAATGAGGCTAAACTAAAAACAATAAGGGGATACACTAGTATTATAGGGACCTAACATGACACTCTCCTTCAAAAAATTGTTTCCCTCAGTGGTTGATTATTTATGGATGCTTCTGTATAAAATTCTCATCCTCCCGTGTGGAATTTTCAATAGGTAATTTCTTCCACTTGCTGAGATACTCTAAAATTGATCGAATTGGTAGTTGTCGAGTTCTTGTCTCTGTGACTGCTTCAGAACTTCTTTCGCTGCGATGTTGATCTTCCTATTGGTTCATTCGATTCTGCACCAAATTTAGGATATCCTTTGACAGTTGGAGAACTTGTTGTTGATGCTAGATGTGATCTTCCACTATTTTATCATCCATAGTAGTTTTCATTTGATCCTTCAAACCATCCAACTTAGCCTCCATTTTTTCTTTTAAACCATCTATTCCATATTTGATTTTCTTTGTAAGATCTAAATTTGTTGCACTTGGTACCGTAGTTTTGATACCTCATACTACAATTTTTCCTCTTCATGCGTCATAGTAGAGATTTTTGAAGGATTAATGGGTGTCGAATTATTTTTGGGAGGAATTATAGAACACAATACTAATAAAAATTCTTCAATATTCCCTTAGAATGACTTCAAACTTATTTTTCAAACAAACGTTATGCAATTTTAAAAAACAAACAAACATTTTTCTTTCTTTTGAGGAGCTAGATATTTAAACTGAATTATCTCTTTGATTTTGGATCTTCAATATCTAAAATTTGGTCTTGTAGTAGCCCTCTGAATCTTCTTTCAAATGCCACAGGTTTGACCTGATTTTGACGCTTCAAGGCAAAGTTATGCCCAATCTCCCACATGACCTAATTATGGACTAGTTAAGTAGAGCGAACTTTTATGGCGTGCCACATGTCATTATTTCCTCCTTCAGATCTAGAATTTGTACACAAGACACTGCAGTCCATTTAATTTTTGCAACATTTTACAGAATTCCAATCCGATGCTCAGAGAGAGAGTTATGATTATTTTCCCAAGGTCACCTCTTTTATATGAAATTCGGGAGCCTGAAAAAACCCTAATTCGACACATCATATCTCTGCAGATATTGTAAACCAAGATCTGAATTTTTTACACGAATTTCCTTAGGATTTTGGCTTCATGTGGTAAAATTTTTAGCTTCTTCTTTGAAAATTATACTGAAAAATTACACGATGAATCATTTGAAACAGCAAAACCCTAGAATCCAAAGCTCTAATACCAAATGTTATGAAACCAACTCCAAAAATAAAATAAAAGAGAGATCAAGGCCTTAGAAATTAGCCACTTCAAGGGGGAAACCTCCTTTACATTACATAAATGAACAATTCTTGGATGATACAAATGAAAAAACCTCATTTCTATATATAGAAGTTCATGGGGTCACAATATAATCCTAGTCGATATAACAATGATAATGTAAGGGAATTATAATAACAATATGGTGGCCACAGGGGTACAACAATAACAATAAGGGGGCTACACTAACAAAAATAACGGGATACACTAGTATTATAGGGACCTAAGAAGGAATGATTTACTACTAGATATGATGAAGACATGGCAGTGAAAATGGCATCAAAGTATAGCGGTTGGAGCTACATAAGAGATTGAAGGATGATGGACAATCGAGTTCCTATGTGTTGGTGTGAGTTTGAGGGATATACTCACTATCATGTTGTAATATGAGTCACACATTTTAATTGTAAGAAAGTATAGGATGGTTTTTTAGTGGTATTTGTAGAGTATGTACCTGCTAACTCCAAGTGTTGGTGTTGCATTGTAAGCCTTGTAAAGGCATATGTATCCCCATGAATTTCGTGGTAATATAAAAGCCAATTTGTAATTTCAGGGTTGTGGTCAACCAGAAATCACTTGGCAGTGTCAGTTTGTGGTAAGCAAAAAATCACATGTGAGAGCGAAGAGGACATGGATTCTTGTTGGCATGGTTGAGGGTGAGCCGAGAAAACCTTGGGTCTGGTTAAGTCAGGTCTGTGAGTTGAGCCCTAGTCACTATGGAGCCTTAGTGGCTACAGAGCCTTCACGGCTACACAACCTTTGTGGCTATAGTGCCCTAGTGCACATAGGAGCCTTAGGGCTCACAGCGAAGTATAGGTGGTCTATAGAAACACCTTACTCACAAGACAAACTTGGTTTCTCACAAGTCTTAGTTTACTGAGAACAAAAATGTCAGTGCTTATTTTGGGGTAATTTACAAATCAATTTACATGTATGCAGTGATAATGGTTGATAGAACCAGGTATGTGAAGGACAGCCTACGAGACTAGCACTTGTAGAGGTTGAAACCCATGCATTCCAGTGGATGGTTGCTCCTTTATATGGACATCGACATATCCTTTTGTTATTTTTGACCACAAATAGATTTTGCAGATTGGTATCGAGACAAGTAGTCATTAAGGGGGTGTGTTGGAATATGTAATTCCTACTTGTCTCAATTGTGACTTTATAGGCAAGGAGTTTGTTCCTATATCATAGGAGTTAGTTAAATATATAGGTTCCTAGTTTGAAGTGTGGCTGAGATATGATCTCAACCAACTTATTGTGTGTCCAAGATAGTTACCCTATTTTGAGACCATACTTCATTTATATATGTAATCCTATTTGAATAATAGAATATATAGCGTGGATGCTCAGATTTTATCTTTAATTCCACAGATTGTTTCCTGGATATATCCATCTGTAGTGGTAGATCCCTGTGGGGGAGTGATATAAAGTACTGAACATGCTCTGTGACATTATCTTGGAAACAATTTCTCTCATTTATGAAAATATTGATCAAGTCACCTCCTGCGATGGGATTGGAATAAAACACCACATGGAATTTACTGACAATCTGATCCAATGATTTTTTTGTGGCAACATGTGAGGAGAAGCCCATGAACCTTTCATTATGACATAGATTATTTCACTGACATGCTTTAAAATAAAAATTTTATTAATTCCAAATTATTTAGGGACAGTCTTGATACATGCAGGTTGTTTTATCCAATCCCTTTCTATGATCCATTTTTTTCTTCTATCCCATTCTATGACTAGTGGATCAAAGGTGGAACTAAAGTTATGGGTTACATTTATTATGGAATAACCATCCAATTTTTGGAACCATTTACCTCACATTACCCTTCCACTAGCTGACCTGCCATATTGGATTGATGATTTGCTTCTTTATTTTATCTGCGCAGGATATGAAAATAATGTTTTTTTGAGAATGTATCTATAATGCTATAAATTCTTTGTAGGAGAAGAGAAAGTCGGGTTTTCTTAGGAAACGAATGAGATTGGAGGATCTAGATGATGATGGGGGAGTCTCTTAGAATAATGATGGAAGTGATGTCATTCTCTTTAGCAAGATGAAGACCTAGGTATATACCACATATATTGTAAGATTATTTGACATGTCTTCCAACCCCTATGCAAGCTTTAATTCAGTTTCTCCTTCGGGATATTAATAATAATCCCTCTTCTTGCAACCACTGTCTTCCACACACTTAAAATTCAAAATATAAGATTTTTTTAAGCTTTAATTAATTTATATTTCTCTAAATTTGATTTAAAATTATGTTACTTAATATTATTTATGGTGAGAGAAAGAGTAAAATATTGTAACCACTTCAGATTTATATTGCATTTTAACATCAAGTTCAAGGACCAATTGATCACATTAAGAGATGTTAAACTGATCACATTAAGAGTAGGATTATTAATGCTAAAATGTAATCCTTTCAATTAAAACTAACCAAACATGTATATTTAGTTTTTTTTCTTTGTTATAGTTGACATTGTTTTATATTTTGAAAGGAATACATGTGAGGTCGAGATTGAGTATGAAGGAATTCAACATCTCCCTCACGTTGGGCTATACAAAGTCTCTTATGAAAATATACTCATTTTCCTAATTTCATTGAAAATTAAGTATTATTTTTTTTAATGTATATACTTTTTATACTTTTAGGATTTATTGTGCCTATATACATCTCTATTTTAGGATACAGTTTCCATAATTTCAATTTTATCATTAATGATTAGGTGGATGGTACATATTTTGTTTAGAATATTCCTAGTAGTCATAAGTTAGATATTGAGATTTATCTTAAAAGTAGTTATGTTATTCATGCCATTTTGATTAAATTAAAGAAATAACAACATGTCAAACAAATATGAACATATCAAACAACTATGTGTCATATGAACATGCAAGTTATAGTTATTTGGGCATGTGGTATAACTAAGTGATAGTGGCCCATGATATTATAACAAATTCTATTCAGAAATTAAAAAATATCACGTTAAAATGAGATTAATATCCATATATATATATATATATATAATCTATTTAATTTTAATTGTTTTGGAAATCATATATTGTGATTGTTCTCACATCTATATGCAACCCATTGAACTAGTTAATAATTCTTTTAAAAGTTAATATAATTGTTTTTTTGAAATTTTAATATAATTGGTGACTAAACATGGTATATATATATATATGGTGGGCATTTACACGCCACCAAATATTCACCATATTAGTACCATATCTAAGGTTGGAATGTGTTTCAAACCTTAACCTTATACATTTTGGTTTTAAATTAAATTGAATAACTTTCTGTATTCATAACCGTTTTATTCTTTTGTTCCTCTATATGTAACAATACTTTCTCCATCCATTTCAATCTTAGTATATCCCATTCACTGATTCATTAGTACCATAGTTTCCACGCGTCGTGGAATTTATGATTGATGGCAAGCCCAACAAACAATAACTCCTTTGTACATCCAATGCCAAAGACGATGGTGGCCTTCTTAGATCCGTTCAAGACATTGTTGTATTCATAAATGATGGATCTATTCAAGGCTTTGTCCATATTCCCTGTGAAATACATAAAGTGAAAAAGACCTAACTGTGCCCTCAACATGAAAGCCCCTTGCGTATGGTCATGAGCTAAGAGCATCATTGAACATAATTGTTTCCTCTACTTTTTATTTTGTGTTTCTCTTTATGGATTTATTTGAAAATCGACTTTTGAATGTTCAACCAAAATGAACCCTAGAAACAAAGACCAATCTTGAACTCTTTCATGAAATATGTAAAAAAAGGCTTATCTCTACACCTATCCCCAATAGATCTCCACGTCAAGGTATTATTGTGGATCCGCATATATACACATCAACGTATCTTGCAATGAATCACCTTAGGTTAGAGACAAACATTTATTGTTGTTTTCCTTTTTTTGGCTACATTAATATTTTAGCTTGTCATTGTCTCTTTACCATTTCTTAATTAATTGGGAGGCATTTTCTTTGCAGCCTTGGGGTGAGAAAACATTGTTCACCCCAGCCAATAGGAAATTTTCGTTTTCTTTACACATTTTTTCTCTTTCATCTAGTTTCACCTTGGTGTATTGAATTCTTCCTTAAGTCAAACGAGATTGTGTTATCGTGTATCTCTAATACTGTGTTTAATCCTCAGAACAAAAAAGAATAGGGAGACGCCAGCCTCTTATATTTTCTAGTCACGCTCGCTTGAGGTAAGGTTTTTGTTGAGTGTGTATGTGGGAGTAGATAAGAGGCGTCGTCTGTTGATTTAGTTGCAGCCATGGAAGACGTAGATGTGGATGTCGACACAATGCAGCCGAAGAAGAGAAATTTTGGGGTGTTCACCTGGATGCCATTTTGGACATGACCTCTGAAACATCTAGTCAAGCTCTTCCATTGTCTTGCTCGAAGAAAGTTTCAACGAGGTTTGAAGAGGTAGCCAATGGCCTTGATCAAGAAGCTCAGTAAGGTGAAACCAGAAGTTCCATGCTCTTGCTCGAAGAAGGTTTCAACGAGGTTTGAAGTGGCAACCAATGACCTTAATCAAAAAGTTCAGTAAGGTGAAACTAGAAGCTTGTGTAGGTGATAAATGAGAGCTAGTTAGAACCCACCTCTATAAAATAATAATTGTTCCCAAAATGATTAGGAGCATTATGGGTGTTTATAATCGAAAGACATTAAATCACGTAGAAATAAAGCCTGAGATGATTGGCTATTATCTAGAAAAGTTTCCTATTTCATATAAAAGAAAAAAATAGGTAGAAACCAAAACCATGTTGTAATCCTACAGGAATCCTACGAGATTCTGTTAAGTTAGGTTAGGTAGTTAGGAAGTTAGGAAGTTTGTGATAACTGATTGCTAAAGTATAAATGTAATCCAATTCAGTGAATGAAAAACATAGATCACATGTTCATTATTTAACAGTGGTATCAGAGCGCTTCAGATATAAGGAGTCTCATTGGTAGTTGTTGTGGAACGGTTGGAGCAGTTGACTGTTTCGATTGTCGTTGGAACAAGATTGTTGTGCTAACACTACCAGTTTTTTTGTTTTCCAGTGGATTTCTAATGTAGAAGAGGAATCGTAACCTCTAGTGCTATGGAGGAACGATTTCTTTTTGGTGATTTCATTGCGGAAGTTTCCAACCATGTGCTCATTGTGGAGGAATGGGGTTTTTATGTTTTTTGTGGAGTTTGCAAACTCTGGTAGCATAACCTCCTACAAGAGTGTTGAAACTAGGAGCATTTTTTTTTTTAATTCAAGTGTGATCCAGTGCTCAACTATGATCCAGTGTTGTCTGTGAGGGTGTC
Organism: Pinus albicaulis; assembly: GCA_034641835.2. Classification (NCBI taxonomy): domain Eukaryota; kingdom Viridiplantae; phylum Streptophyta; class Pinopsida; order Pinales; family Pinaceae; genus Pinus; species Pinus albicaulis. The sequence goes on from CM076570.1 coordinate 214,180,001, forward strand.
AAACTTTGCAAATTGGCTGCCAGTGTTTTTCCTCTGTTGTGTTTGCGGTGTTGAATTGACATAAAATCTCATTTTTGGTCCTGTCACGAAACTGCTAGTGTTTTTTTGAGGTCAGTGTTTTGGAGTAGAAAAACTTGTAAGTTTAAAACAGTTTTTTTTCTGGAAAAATTTGTGTCTTTGGTGCTACAGAACATAAGTTCCAATTGTTGAATTTGCAAATTTAAAAACAAATATTTTTTTTTCCTGTGCCAGTGGTAATGGTCAAAACATAGTTTTCTTTTTATGAAAAAACAAGAAATCAATGAATTTAATCTCCACTAAATTTGCAAGATTAAACATAGTATTATTTAAGAACATAGTATTTATAAGAGGAATTTTTGTTTGGAAGTGATTAAAAAATAAGTTTATCTTAAGGGTGCGAGTGATTTAAAACAATTTTTAAAAAATATGAACTCCCTCGTATCTTTAATCGGAGTGGTCCTTTCTAGAAAGGAAAATTACCAGGAGTGATTTAGGAAAGTTAAAAATACTCTTAACTTTAATGATTTATGGGATGGAGTCTGTGTAGGAGAAGGAGAGAATGCACTGGAGCAGGCTGATGAGCGGAAACAACTAGCAATATGGAAAAGTAAGGATAAGAAGGCCTTTCCCTTAATCTCGAATTTAGTCTAAGAAGAGGTAAGCAGATATGTTACTCAGAGTAAAACAACTTATGATGCCATAAAAAAATTAAAAGAGCTTTATGATTCACATTATGAATTGGAGAAGATTTAGTTATTGTTGAATTTATTTAATCTGGAAATGAGCAATAATGATCCTCTAAAAATTTCCTCTGAAATTAAAGCCATCATTCATGAAATTGAATATACTCGAGTTAAAGTTGATTTTTTTCTTCCTGCCTTTATAAAAGCTCTTTAAACTAGTTATTCACACTATTTGGAATATCTACAAGCTAGTTGGAAATTAAAAGATTTAGATTTTGACATATTAGTAGGGAAAATTGCAGAAAGAAAGAATGCTTTTGGAAAGAAAGAAGCACTACATAGTCCTAATACCGAAACCCTATGCCTTCTCAAAAATACCAAAAACCTCAAGAGGAATCTTTCAAAAATACTAAGGGTAATAGAGGTCGAGGTAAGAAGAATTATAGAGGTAGGGGGGCAGAAATATTTAGGGAGATAGACAGCAGAATGAAAAAGAAAGAATTTTTTATGATAAACCAGCTGTAAAATGTTTTAGATGGGGTAAAATTGGACATACAACTGCAAATTGTAGAATTCCCTGGGAGAAACTTAATGAAAAAAGAGAACAATTGCTTGAAAATAAAGATCATATAATTCCAGACAGAGGACAGTCTTCTGAAAATGCACATTATGTTATCGCTCATTGTCATTTACACAAAAAATACACTACTCCATTAATATTATCATTGAATTGATCAAAAAAATCTCTTCGGAAGGTCATATGACATGTGACACCTTTGTCTAGAACCCAAGTGTCATACCAGCAGGGATTGGTTCAATTCAGTTAAAAAATCCTAGACTTTCAAATTATATTTTTAATGATGTTCTTTACATTCCGCAGTTCCAAAGAAATTTGTTATCTCTTATACAAATAAGACAATAGTGACATTTCATTCACATATTTGATGGTAAAGTAGAAATTAGAAGAGAAGCTAACAATAAAACTGTCATGACTGGTGCGGAAGAAGATAAATTATTGAAGTTACATGGTATGTCATCTTTGCATTGAACACAACTTATTTGGCTCAACAAAATGATACTTTGTCCTCTTCTTTATTATGGCATGCATGCTTCGTTCATGCTAATTATGAAAGTATTCAAATTATGAAACAACAGGGGATTAAGGGACTTCCAACAACTCCTAGAAAATTAACCCCATGTAATGCTTGTATATTAGGCAAGAATCACAAACAGTGTTTTCAGAATTCAAAGTCTAGAAATACAAGAAAATTAAGCCTCATACACTCTGATTTATGTGGTCCAATGCATGTACCAACTACAAATGGAAATAAATACATACTCACTTTTATGGATGATTATTCGAGGATGTGCTGAGTTTATCTGCTTAAAGAAAAATCATAAGCTTTTGATATGTTTAAGAAATTTCATCTCTTGATAACAAATGAAGCACAACTTACTATTGGTACTATAAGGACCGATAATGGAGGATAATATACTTCTTATGCTTTTGAAACATATTTTCAAGAGAAAGGCATCAAACAAACCACAATACCATATAATCCACAACAAAACGGTGTTTTTGAACGAATGAACAAAACATTGCTCAATATGGTAAGGTCAATGATGTTTTTTAAGAATGTAAAATTGATGTTGTGGGGAGAAGCTATGCTCTGTGCGGCATACATTAGAAATCGGTGCTCTTCCTCTGTCATTAACAATAGAACTCCATATGAAATGTGGTATAGTCATCTTCCCACTATTAAGCATTTCCAAATTTTTGGTTCTCAATTTTATGCTTTGATTCCTAAACATCAGAGGAATAAGCTAAGTGAACGAAGTAGGAAAATGTATATTTTTAGGGTATTCCATGACTTCTAAGGCATACTGATTGTATGATGAAGATAAAAAAAAAGTTTATTTTATCAAGAGATGTCATTTTTCTTGAAACTGATAAAGATTCCCTCACCATTGATAGAAAACTTAATCAGATATAAAATTTTGTGCCTCAATTTTTTTATTGTGAATCAGATAATATACTTCCCCATCCTGAAGTGGTAATTCCTATATTATATCAGTTTGTGGAGTTTCCGTCTCTCAATGATGAGAAATTGGTTGATGATGATAATTCCGTTGTTGTTGATGAGGAATTGATTGATGCAAGTAGTTCTACAGAAATAATGACAGAAATAGAAATAACTGAGCTAGATGATGAAGATGAGAAAATTTTTCAACTACCTGAACAACTTCCTACACAAGCTTTGCAAAGGTCAACTCATATTCGAACATTTCCAAAGAAATATGATGATTTTAAGGCTGGAATTTCCTCATGTAACTATTCTCATTGTGAATTTTTTTTTTTGTGGATTGTGAAACTACTTACTTTGAAGAAACTACTAGTTATCAACATTGGAAAGACGCAATGCAAAAGGAATAGGATGCTCTCATAAAAAATGACACATGGACATTGGTGGATCCTCCTGCTAGCATAAAACCTATTGGTTCCAAATGAATTTATAAAACTAAGTGTAAAGCTCATGGTTCGCTAGACAAACACAACGCAAGACTTGTAGCGAAGGTATATGCACAGAAATAGGGTATCGACTATACAGAGACTTTTTCTCCTACCGCTGAATGGGGCACTATTAGATCTTTGTTTGCTATTGCAACTCAGAAAGAATGGAAAATTCATCATATGGATGTCAAAATTTCCTTTTTAAGTCGATATTTGAAAGAAGATTTTTACATGTTTCAGCCAGAAGGCTTTTCCGTTAAAGGGAAAGAACAAAAGGTTTGAAAATTAATGAATTCTTTATACAACTTGAGATAAGCGCCACGAGCATGGTATGCAAAGCTAACTGAACATATTCTTAAATTAAACTATATACATTTTAACTAGATGATGCAACTCTTTTCGTTAATAAAGTTAGGAGATCAATTGTATATCTAGTTGTATATGTTGATGATTTTATGATCACAGGAAACAATGATGAATATATATCATATATAAACAAGGAATTGAAATTTTTTTTTGATATGAAATATTTAGGTTTGCTTCACTATTATCTTTGTATTGAAGTTGATCAAAAACCGCAACATATTTTCATTTCTTAGAAGAAATATGTTGATAAGTTATTGAACAGATTTAGTATGACAGAATGTAATCATATTGCTGTTCCAATCGAGTAGAATTTTAAACTCACCTCCGAAGAAGGAAATTTGTTTGAAGATCCAATGAAGTACAGGAAACTTGTTGAAAGTTTGATTTATTTGTCTATTACTTGTCCTGATTTAACCTTTGTTGTCATAATACTTTCCAGGTTTATGCATCATTCTTGTGAGGGGCATTGGGTAGCACAAAAAAGAGTTTTGAAATATTTAAAAGGAACTCAAACTTATGGCATCAAATATTCCAAAGTTTTAGACTTGCATATTGTTGGTTATTTACATTCATATTTTGATGGAGATAAAGAAAATGGAGTCTCAACTTATGGATATTCGATGAATCTTGGATCAACAACCATCAATTGGAGATCATGCAAGAAATATGTTCCTGTTGATTCTACCACTGAAGCTGAATATGTTGCAGGAGCTGAGGCCACTAAGGAAATCATTTGGCTTCCAAAAAAACTCGAACATTTGTAGGAGAAACAAAGAGCTTCAACTCCTCTATTTGTAGACAAATATTTTGCTATTCAGTTGGCGAGGAATCCAAAGTTTTATGATCGAACCAAAAATATCAACCCCAAATGTCATTTGATTCGACATCATGTAGAGGCCAAAAAAATTCATCTGACACATTGTCCAACTTATGAAAAAATTGAAGATATTTTTACCAAAGCATTATGGCATGAAAAGTTTAAAAAATTTAGATCTTTGCTTGGTATGTTAGATGTCCCTTCGAATTAAGGGGGGAAATGTTGTAATCATACGATATTCTATTCAGTTACGTTAGGTAGTTAGGAAGTTAGTGATAACTTATTTATGAAGTACAAATGTAATCCAATTCAATGAATGAAAAACACAGATTACATGTTCATTATTTCACAAACCAACATACAGTGAAACATACAACTTTATATATATTATAGACATACACTTTAGCATAAATAAATATACGTTTGGAAGAAGAAACCATAAAATTTCGATGCTTATTCATGTGCTCCATTCTTCTCTTGGTTCATTTCATGCTAAATTTCTTATTGTGGTCTTAGAGTTAGTGGCTACGGTTAGGCATGATGCTTGACATATTTTTCTACGCCTACTGAAATTTCACATCATAGTGAATCATATAGGATTTTCCAGGGATGGGCATCGTTGTTAGGCTTACGAGATTAGTCTCAAACAACATTTGTGGAAGACGTTCACACTTTGTTGTCATGTGGATCACATGTGCAGGGAATTCTAGGAAAGTTGATGGTGAACAGGGATGGAATTTGAGGGAATTTACTAATCAAATGCTACTCGTCAAGTTTTTTCAATAAAATTTTGCAACTGGGTACTGAGTCTGTTGAAACCGTCAAATTTGACCCATGCTTGGGTTTTTAAATTCCTACCCTAAGAGCGATGGCCCACTAAGGACTATAGTGCACAAGACCGATCAATATTTCATTGAAAATATCACTCGACGACAATATTACTAGCACCACAAGGGTTAGAATTTGAAAAATTTTGGAACGTTTGTAGATTTATTTGCCGTAAATAAAAAGTGATAGGTAAAAATATTGTGAAACCATAAATTTGATGTACAAACATTAAAATTACGTGTCATAAATTTCTGTCTAGTTAAATTAGAGATTTACAATTAGAGAAGTTCATAAATTTCTGATTGGTTAAATTAGAGATTCAGAAACAGATAAGGTCAATGCTCCCCATCTCAAATCCTTCCATTTGTAAATTTTTTCTCAACGTTTTCTCCTATCTTATCATTATGTGATTGGTTTTTTCTTCTTATCTTGGATACTTTTCTTAGCTTCTAAAAGTTGAGTGCAAAAGACCTTGTACCAAAGTACATGATATTCTCAATTTCACTAATAAACCCCTTTTTATATAGTGAATATGTTGCAATTTTATACAATTTAAATGAATTTTTCTATGGAGGTGGAGGAATTTCCGAGACGACCAAAAGTTGCCGGAATGTGGGCAAAACAAAATAAGAAATCTTGCAGTAGTTGTGTTTGAATGATGTTTTTTATGGTGGAAATTGATTCATCACCATCAAAAACCTCTAGGACATCCAAAATATTGAAGTTTGATAGCTATATCCTGGATTTACAAAAATCATTGCCGAGTTTTCTTTAAATCTTATAGGAATTTCCATGATTTTCAGGGAAAAAAAAAGTCTAGTTAGACTATGGAATTTTAAACCAAAAAAGGGGCAGTAATTTTAATATGCTTCTAAATTTTTGTATCCGATGCAATTTGGATCAAATAAAAAGGTGGCATTAATAACATTTTTAATCCATTGCCCACAACGAGGAAAGTATTGTTTTGAGAGTCCTAAATTTGATGCCAGAAAACACAATCCCTTCAAAGGGGATCACATGGGACTATGAGCATTCCATGATAACCACTATGTGGTCCCTTTGAGAGTCCTAAATTTGAATCCAGACAACGCAATCCCTTCAAAGGGGATCACATGGTACTTTGAGCATTCCATGATAACCACTACGTGGTCCCGTCTTCTGCATTCAATGTGTAGACTAATGAGGCTACAATTTTGCCTAGAAATCAAATAACCACAATAAGGTACCATCTTCTGCATTCAACGCATTGAATATTTTTTGACTCGTGGATGTTAAAATTTCATTTCATTTTAGACTAATGAGCCTACGATTTTTCTTGGGAATCAAATAAAAAGGTGGCATAACAATTTTACTCAATGCTGAGAAATAGAAAAGCATTTTTTTTAGTGTCTTAAATAATATGGCCCACGACACAACCCCGTCAAAGGGGACCACATGGGACTATAGCATTCCATGATAACCAGTGTGTGGTCTCGTTTTTTGCATTTGATGTGTATATTAAGGATGATATAATTTTTCCTAGAAAATTTTGGAAATTTTGGTGGAATTTTTATAAAATGTGGCTAAAATTTTGGGAAATCTTGGTCAATGCTGACAAATAGGAAAGCATTGTTTTGAGTGTGGCCCACAACACAACCCCCTCAAAGGGGATCCCATGGGACTTTGAGAATTCCATGATAACCAGGGTGTGGTCCTGTTGTTTTGCATTGGAAAAGTAGATTAAGGAGGATATAATTTTTCTTAGAAAATTATGGAAATTTTTGTGGAATTTTTATAAAATATGGCATAAATTTTGGGAAATCTTGGTTAGACCTGATAAGTTTCAAGATTTTGGGTGTCTTAGGTTACTTTTTGAATCCCTTGCCACCATAAAAAAAGTATTCAAACACTCCAAGAGTGAGATTTTTTTGAAAAAAACTCCCTAAATTCCAGCAAGAAAATGACAGTCCAAACAAAACTATTTCGTTGGTAAACAACATCTGCATTCCATGATAACTACAGTATAGTGCTATGTTCCCCTTCATGTGTAGTCTCATCTTCCCAGGCTTACTAAATTTATTCAATTATCATGGTTTTGAGCGTATCATATCACCCTGGTGCATTTTCCGTGCCATCCAACTATATCAGTATTATTTTCAAATAATTACTTTTCATCTCACTTTTTAATTACGCCAAAGGTATTTTCTTCAATGAGTTTCATGTGCAAACACTGTTCACTATCGCGAATCTCTGAGCTTCAATTTCTTCCTCCTAAGGTCTATTCAAATTTGATGCATGGTTATGTTATTGGTCATGCTTTTAGTAGAAAGTTAGTGTTGCATTGACCAACTCGAGTTCATATACATGACACACTTTCCAATTTCATATGAGAAATTTGTAGACGTGGATGAGCACGACCCTCATAGACAGGGCACCTGCCTCAATGGATTTCAGGATCTCAAAGGCAGTGGGAACGTTACGGGCATGGTCACGAGGCACTTGTAGAATGTGTAAAAAATGATAAGTAATTCCCTCACTCTTGTAAACACATTCATTCGTTTCCACTGGAGGAGGAGTTGGCCTCCATATATTGCCCTGAAGGGCACCTCAAATAATATATTCATTATTTCATAGAATCTGTATACTATATCTTTTCACTTCTGGCCTTGAGCCAAAATTTGGGCCATTTTATTATAAACTCCGTTATGGTGATATATTAAATGTTTTGGGCCTTTTTGTTGTAAATTCAATAATGGCGATATAATGAATCCAAGCCATGGAATATTTCTTATCTTCATACGTAATCATCTCAAACGTATATATGCCTATGTGGGAGTTATCTATTGATGCAACAGAATAGCCCAGATGACAGTAAAAATAATTTCAAAAAATCAAGTAGTTGTAGTTCTTCAATTGCATTTTTGATGGTGGAAATGGATTCAACACCATAAAAAACCCTTAGGGCACCTAAAATACTAAAATTTAATGAATGCAACCTAGATTTTGAAAAACATTTACAAATTTTTTTCATAATCTTACCAGAATTTCTGGATTATTCTGTGAGTTTTTTAGACTACAGCTGCCTATGTGCATCCTTTACATCACTCCAGTATCCTCATTTTCCAATGATACTTTGTTCCATTTAGGTGCATTATTGTACTGTTACTGGCAATACTACACATATAGTTCGCCTTCTCACTATTAATAATTTTGGGTGTCTTCCCATTGTTGCAAATCGAATGATATTCTTCGTGGCCACTGAATTTCTTTGATTATTAAAGTATCTCATAATTCCCCTTGGCTATTTTACATTGCAAATGAATCTTTGTGAACTGGGTCTGATGATGAGCGATTGTGATATCATATTGGTGTTTGTTGTAAACTACAAAATACAATAGTTCCCTTTGGCCATTTTACATTGCAAATGAATCTTCGTGAACAGGGTCTCATGATGAGTGGTTGTGATATCATATGGGTGTTTGTTGTAAATTAAAAAATGCAATAGAAACATATTCACCTTGGTCTTGGTAGCAGTCAATTTATTTGTGATCGAGTCACATACCTTTGGCGTTCCTTTTCATCTTTAGGGAAAATTCCTCATGATGGGTGGTTGTGATATCATATGGGTTTTTTTTGTAAATTAAAAAAGGAAATACCAACGTCTTCACCTTGGTTTTGGTAGCAGTCAATTTCTTTGTGATCGAGTCACAAAGCTTTGAAATTCCTTTTCATCTTTGGTAAAATTGTGTAATATTCCATATTATCTTTAAGCTAGTTGGAATATTAAATGTTGTTTTTTCCACTTAGATAGATGAATAAGATGGTAGGGACACCCATAAATATCCTTATTAGGAATAAAATAACTCTTAATTTGAATAAGTAGCATCATAATAGGTGGATAAAGCACCCTCATGTGTGAATAGAGGATGAAGCACATGGATGGGGTCAAGTTTGACCAAATCAACAGTGCTGGTATGGAGGGAGTGGATAATTAATGAGATACAACGCAGTTTGAATGGGAGGAAGTCTCCATGAGAGTAGTGGCTTTAATGAGTGGGGTCCAATATGAGAAGGCTCACAATACATATAAGGAAGGGGAAGGCAACCACAGAAGTTATGTTGATTATTGTTATGTTTTTTTGTCTGTTATGACTTCTTGCACACTTCAGCTGTTTAGTAGAGTTTTTGTGTTTTTTAGCACAAGGGATTTTCCGAGAGGAAATCCCACCCTCATCCTCGGGAGACATCGAGTGCCCACTCAGGAGAGGTTTGTAAGCTGCATATCAATATTTCAGCATCAGGGTAGCTTCAATCTTCATCTACAACATAGTTTCTCCTAGGATTGTGTTGTGTTGCAGGGTAGAAGCAGTGGAGGATTTACAGGGCCATTTTGTGAGCTTTTTTTTAGTGGACGAGGCATTATTTCCATCGAGAGGCTAGCAAGGGAGGCCCTTGGGCAATATTTCATCATTTTGCACCAGTAAATACTATCACCATCTCCTACAGTGCATTTTTCCTCATAGACTGCGTTATATTAGTGATAAATTGAAATGGAGGAATCAATGCATCATTTGGAGAGTTATATTTCCAGTGAAGGGATCAACCCTTAATTTGGAGAGTCTATTGGATGAGTTTCCATACATTCCACATCAGTTCAGCCACCTCCGTTTTAGGTGTCCAGTTGCAGAGCTTAGTCAGCCCTAAGGCTGCATTCCGACATTTTGTATATTGTGAATTCCTAGAAACTCTTTCTGGGTTGTATTGGAAAGGTGCTTGGGAGCCTAAATCTCTGTTCCTGGCATTTATTGAGCCATACATTAGGAGATCCATATTATTGTATTTTCTAGCAGAAATTATTCTCACTAAGACTGTGCTGTATCAGTTCTTCGGCATTTTGTATAGCAGCAAAATCTCACTTTTGAGAGTGTTTGATCAGTGAATGCTTGTTTGTCTATCTTATCTGATTTGTGCCTCAGTTTATTTTAATTATTTTCTATTGATTTGCATAATAAAATGGCTCCAAATTTGTCTCACATTTTGCTGTAATGTTATTTATTGCTATTTCCATTTTTATGTTCTATATTATTGCTTTTCCTATGTTGGGATATTACAAATTGCTAGTATTTAATCTCTTTTTCCTCTACATCGTTGAGTCACATCACAATGCATGAGTCTTAGCCCTTTCTTTGTGCCCTCATGCTCTACATCAGTATTATCCACTTCTTTGTTCCCTCATGCTCTACATCATTGAGTCACATCACACTACATGAGTCTTCACCCCTTCTTTGTGCCCTCATGAGCATGGATTTCACCTGCTGCATTGCATGTGCCAAAAAATTCCTATTTTTTCTATGGAAGGATAGAAACACTAGTTTTCCCTCTTCATGTACAAATCCTTTAAGGATTTAGCCAAGATCGAGTCCTAGATGCTTCAAATTATGTAGCACTTCACTAATGTTGCGCTCAATACAGCCTCCACGAGCTTATTACAGCCTGATCTGATGAGTAATGTTTCTTATTAATAAATTAAAAAATACAATGTTCAGCTAATCATCAAATTCTTTGATTAGTGAAGTAGCGGTTGTGAATGTAAGTTAGTTTTTTCTTTCAAGAAGAAAAATATTTTTTCAATTAGATAATAAAAGAGAGTACATTTGTTTGGATCTATATCTTTCTTATACATCCACTTCATATAACAAAAAAAACACAGGCATCTTCAATTAGATAATAAAAGAGAGTAATTTGCTTGGATCTATATATTTCTTATACATCCACTTCCTATAACAAAAAAAACATAGACATCCTCTTATACTTGTTCAGAAAATTAATGGATATGTATGTATCAGTAAAATAAGAGATAGGAATGTTTCCAGAATCTATTCTAGAATCATGATTGTAAGAAGCATAGTGAATGGCACCAGGAATACCAGTAAGTCCTTTTTTGGAGAGCATGTCTGCAATTATGTTATGTTACAGGTATATATAGTCATATAAGGTGTTCTGAACAAATTTCTTGATTATTTTTATACGCTTCACCTATTCAGAGATCATTGGTGGTTGAAAGCATGTATCTCCTTTAATCCACTCAATTTACACTTAATTTAGAACCCTTAGTTAAACTGAGAGGGGGTGGGGGGGTGAATCAGTTTAACACATTCATGGACTTTTAAAAATTTTCATCAAAATTTATTAACACCTTCATTTCATGATCAACATAATGTGTGAGAAATCTTTATTTGTGAGTAGCACTTAATAAGCAGATTAGATAATGTACCAGAAGTCTTAATATGTGAGCAGCACTTAATAAGTAGATTAGGTAATTTACCAGCAGTCTTAATATGTGAGCAGCAAGTATTAGCAGAATAGATATAGCATATCAACACATAGACATCATGCATATAGACACCAGATATAAGTGGAAACCCATAAAGGGAGAAAACCACATCTCATTATTGTTGTGATGCAAACGCAAGCTCCAACTCCCTCTCACCACTGGTTTTCTGTAGGCACCAACCTACAAGAGGCTCCAACCTCAATTCTGCAAGCTACTAATTGCAAGGAAGCTCCAACTCCCTTCAATTTTTTTGCAGGAAACAACCTACGGGAGGCTCCAACCTCAGTCAGCTACAACTGACATCTATCAAGCTACAACTTGATAGGGAAGCTCCAACTTCCTCATTCTATCAAAAGAAACCATTTGCTGATTTACACTGGATATCAGCTTTGTTCTGTACCTTATTTTGTGCTGCCCTCCAGTCTTCAAATCTGTCTTATAGCATCTCTTGCATCTTCTCCTTCTTCTTATCGTCTCTGCTTCAATTATTCATACTCTGCATACTCTTACCTCGCTCTTTAACCTCTTTATCCATTTCAATGTGATATTATTTATAGAAATTCCCTTATGACTGTTAGCATTCCTCAGGGAATATGAAATGGACAGCCATGCCTCTTTGCCTTCTGCCTTCTCATTTATTTTACCCGCTCATTCAGAAAAATATAACAATACACATTAATTTCAATATTACAATGGGAGTTTTGTTTTCCTCCAGAGACTTGCCAATGCATCACAAAAAATATAAAATCAATTACAACATTTACCTTCCCATTTTCGGTTACGTATATAAATTTCACTTGGTCTTCTTTCTAGCACTTGACTTGCTAGTTTTGTCTTTTCTGCTGCTGTCAAGTAACTATTCCGCCTTCTTCTGCTATTCACTGCAATTGTGTATCTACAACTGTCATATAATTTTTCTGGATACTCTGTTCACTGTCTTTTTCATATTCTCCAGTTTTTTGTGCGTGTACACCTGTCAAATTCATTCCTGTGCATATTCCTATTCACTGTGTACGTATACCTGTCGAGCCCACATTTTCACTTTCCTGTGCATATAAATGCATTCCACATTTTCACTCAAATAATTCTCAAACAATCTGGGCAATTTTAATAACATGCGGAAAATTTTCTTTTACTGTAGTAATCCCATGGTTGGGACCATATGATGGTTCATAATAGAATGCACATGGTTTAAACTCAGACCTTTATTAAAGCCAACATCCAATAGTCTTCAGGCCCACAAAAATCAATTTTAAACGGAAATACATTCAAATGCTTCCACTGTCCCGAAGGTAATTTCACATTTCTGCTTCATACAAGATTCGACTTTGATTTACACACAGACCCAACATAATAATGGTCTCGGCTTCCATATTTCAAATTCAACTTATGTTTACATTAGTGTGAACCATATGAGCTTTATTATGGTGCAAACCAATGTTTACAATAATATATCACCATATGAGCTTTATTATGGTGCGAACCAATGTTTACATTGATGCGGAGTTCTTTTTAGTCGAATGCTATTGAACCTTCCATGATAATTTATGATTAAAAACCATAGAATTTTCTCAATCCCCGATGCGATGGATTTCTTCTGAATACTTCCGATTTCGATTGATGCATTTGTGAAGGACCCGATGCGATAATCGCAATCGCAGCTTTCAATAGAATGCTCCGATGTTCTGCTTTTTCCGATGTGATTAATCACTGTTCACTTCACTACGCTGATGCGATGAATCATTACGATGTGCTTTAAGTCGAAATTCAAACAAATGTAAGACTCCCGTGTATAATGAATCGGGTCCGGAACTCAATCGGAATTGAAAATTTTGTTAACATGTTCCGCTGCCATAAGTTTCTCTGATGCGACTCGTGAGGGTCCCACAAAAGTTAATAAACTCTTCTATCTATTCGGTTTATTATAATGATCCATGTCTTGGAATATAAAATTCAACTTTGATTAAAATATTAGTTATCACCATATATTAGAGTTCGGGCCCACAGTGATTATATCACTTGCCTTTCCATTAACACTCCTCATATGCAATTGCGCTCTGAATAGTTACAAGTCTTTACACTTATCACTTTTCCATTCAAAGGTTTAAATCATTCACATTTAAAATTCAATTCAAATCATATGAGCCTTGCAATTTTTTTTAAAGTCAAGGACCCCGATGTATTAGATTTCGGCCCTACACTCAAAATTTCAATACATACTCCAGATATCATTTGCGAAGGTTTTTACATTATATAACTCTTTAATGTATTAGCATAGTGTATATCGATTGTATTAAACCTTTGGTTTAATGTTTCTTCCAACCCTCGCATACATATATGTGTTGTGCCTTAGCGCTCCTCTTTTTTTCGCTCTCGACCTTTTTTAAACCCACAACACAATTATAAAACCCACCACACAACATATATATATATATATATATATATATATATATATATATATATATATATATATATATATATATATATATATATATATATATGTTTATTGACCATTCAATCAACGAATTAACAATGATTAAAACCCAACCATGATGCGAAAGTTCAACTGTGGCCCAACAACATAAAGCACCCTTCTCATCCGACGGTGGGGAACTTATCGCGTCGTCCAAGATGGTCTGACGACCATCATGCCATGTCATGTTTTTTATTGAGGCGAGCTTTAACTGCTCAAACGAACGCAATAAAAGTTGTTTTGTAAAACTGCCTTAGGACACGTGTCCTGCTATGATGCATATCGCATTTTTTTTTCAAATACTGCTTACAGCTTTTAGCAAGTCCGAATACCACTGGTTTTGAATGCCAGTTTTAATTTTTTTCCAGGGTTCCAACCACCCCATATTTCATGGTTCTGTCTCCATCTTTCGTTAAATTAATCTCGCCTTTTCTCTTCTTTACAGTTTCATTCACCTTCGTTTCTCCATGAAAGCATAACTTTGTTTTAATTGTTCCACTGTGCCAACCAAGTTCACTGCGCTATCATTTGACTTACCACTCAATAGGACCAGTTCTCCACTGCTCTCTTATTCCCCAATACATACATTCTATGCAGGCCATTGCCACCAGAATGAAGTTCAATGCTTCTTTATTATATATCATCAATAAGAGATGATTCGATTCTGTCGATCTTCACAAGGGAACCACTCAATTCTTGTTGTCATGTAAGCAGGTTCAAACATTCTAACTAAATGGAAACTGTGCTTCAAATTGTAGAATAAGTCCTTCAAAAGCGCTTTCCATCAAACACACAATATAGACTCCATACTGATTTTTACACCCCCCTGTTCTTATCAATTGAACTGATAACCAAAGTCTATTTTTCTCAATGACACATGGGCTCAGCCATAGTTTTAATTTCATTTTGATTACACACAGAATCACTGTAATTCAGGACTCTCGAAAAGGATCGAATCCACCTTCACACATATAGTGGACACACGCATTCAACGCACTGTTAGGATCCTACTCAAGTGCCTATTAAAGCTTAAGACACAGGGTCGACATATTTAACATCGATTCTTCCATTTATTGTAGAACCTAAAGATTAGACACACAGGGTTTCAATTCACAATACCCTACTATAGTATTGCAATTCACAATATCCTACTACAGGATTCCAATTCACAATATCCTACTACATCCCCTTTTCCATCAATGACAAAATTTCCAACAGTCTCCCCCTTTGGCATTGATGGCAATTCTTTAGTGCTCTCCTTTTGCTTGCTTTTCCTCCCCCTTTGACATCAATGGCAAAGGGTTGCATATTTCTTAGTGTGCTTTCTGCATTTCCTCTCTCTGAGTTGTGTTTAGGCCTTGTTCTTCTGACTTTGTACCATGCTTCTCCAGACTGGTGTACAAGACTTGTTGAGAGAACACTTTGAGAATTATTGGACTTGAATATACACTGTAAATTGATACAATCCAAAGCACAGTCTCCTTTCACTAGTATATGACTGAAAATGAGGATAATGAAACTTCATAGAACATATTGTACCAACCTTATCTAATCATAAATGCATTATTGGATAAAACCTTAAAGATTGTGAATGCTTCATGTGACATATCAAGCTTGCTTCAGCTATACTCCAGTCTATATTATAATCTTCATCTGTGATGCGTATTTATTGAGGAAGGTTATAGATGGAATAAGTCTTTTTCTGCAATGCACATCTACAACATACCACTGTTTAATTGTGATGAAGCCAATATATCTTTTATTTTTGTGGTCCACTTTTCTTGCCTGTTGGTGATGATTTGTCCTAGAATGCTGATGATGATATTACACTTAATGACCAGATCCTTGTTGCTGAAGTGAATCAATTAATCAAACCAGAGCCTACAATTTATTGTGAGAATAGGAAATATCTTTCAATATGAAAGACCAAATAACTTTCCTTCTTGTTCAATGAATTTTCAAAACAAACCCTTGAGGCTAGATACATTCAATGTATTGGTCAGTATTACTTAACAACCCTGCAATTTGTTTATGACATAAGGGGGTATGTATGTCAAAGATCAATCTCTCTTTAAAGGTGAGTTACCAACAGATCCTTTGTGCTGAAGTGGGATTTAGAAAAATAAACTTTTGACCTTCAAATGGTAATCACAACTAGTGTTGTATGCTTCAGATACTTTGACTGTTCTATCAGGATGATCTTCCACAAAAGCATATTCAGGATGTTTAATTGAAAGCTTCAGCAAACAGACTTCACACAGTTTTATGACTGATCTTAAGGAAGAGGCCTTGAAGATATGTAAGAACTAACTTCAGGAGGGCATGCAATTACAAAAAAAATATTGCTTCAATGCTAAAAATACTACTTCAAGTGTAGACGAGATAATGATCTTTTAGAATTGCTACTAACCTTTTCATGCTGAATGTAGATAATGCTGGGAATACTACCTTGATGTACTTTTTCCACAATGCTTGGATCCTGAGGACCTGTACCTTACTGTTGCTCCATGATAACAATTGAAATTCTACTGATAGGCATGTTTCTTGTACCTAAATACCAATTGATACTACTTTGATAAGTCCTGCAGAGATTTCACTTTAGCTTGCACCTTTACCCATAATTTAAGACATCCTTCATAAATTCTTCTATATAGCTTTCCACTGTTCACATCACTAGTCATCAATATCCTCAATATGATCTTGTCATCACTAAGTATTTTCTTCTTCTATCATTCAGTTCAAAGAAATGTCACTGCATTTTCCTTTCTAGGATTTCTCCAGAATCATTGCTGATTTAAAAATCAATTCAACAGTTCTAATGTAAAGATATTTGGGAAGGCATCTTCAATTTATTTTCTATGTATCTTCATGGGCTAATTACTCAAATATTTATTACTCACTTAACTGCATTCCTCCAGGTGGAATTTTTATAGATGAAATATGTGATTAGCTGATGATAGGCACTTTTATTACTCATCCTTCTTAATGGGGTTAATTGTTAATTCGAGCAGTATGAGGCATAGTGTGATCATTACTTTAATGTGCTGAAGTCTTCTTAGCTTACATGTTCATTGCTGATGTTTCCTTTATCATCATGGCTGCTTGCTACTTTTTCTCCTTCTATCAACTTGTTGGCTATTGTGTGTTTCAGATGATCTTCTTCCTCTATAGATCTCTATTAAAGGAATTTCATTTCCCTTCCTAATCTCATAGTTGTTATTATTACATGGAGCTCTTCTCAGACTACTTTCATGGGGTCTATTTATGAACTTCTCTCCCCCTGGGATGTTGCTTCATATTTGTCATTGTTTGGAAATTTGTTTTGTTTTCTAGAGTAGTTCCCCCTGAGACTATGCTAGATTCATTATGTTATTGAGATAATAGGCTCCCCCTTTCTCTTTTCCTTCCATACTCTATTGGGGTTCATCATAATGTCTGCACTCCTTTTTGATTCATAGTTTTGTTTGATTTGATTGGATTTCATCATCTGTCTGGAGTTATTTAATCTATATGGAAGTTTATAGTCCTTTGCTTTGTGACCAAGCTTGAGGCATACATAACATCTTACTTTCCCGAGGTATGTTTGAGCTGATGTATAATATTTTGTTCCCCTTTTTGAATACATTTACAATCTACCAATTTATGTCCAAAATTATTGCATGCATAACAAGAGCCATGGAAATGATTTGTGTACCTAGTGAAAGATTGTCTTTTCCCTTTGCTTGCTTGAGGTGTTCTTTTCATTTGATGCATCTTTTGCTGGTTAACATTGATTCTCTTTGTCTTACAATGTGCTGCATCATGTCATGGTTTGTGGCAGGAGAAACAAGTGATACTTCTCATAGGAGGAAAGAACCTTCTTTGACATCTTCCAAATTTATTCAGTTCATCCTCATGAGTGTATGAGCCTTTTTCAGCTGACTGTTTCATCCTCTCATTCTTTGTCCTTTCATGTTGTTGCTTGATTCTATTTGTTTCTCTGCAACTCATGTTCTTGCTGGCTTCTACTACTGTAGGAATTTTCTGAGTTGCTTCATTGTCTTTTGCAACTTTTACAAAAATGATATTATTGTTTTCTTCCGCTTTGGACTTACTGGTTTCTCCTACATATCCTATACGAGCCCTTATGAGAGGTGATCTTTGAACATTTAGAATTTGGTCCAACTGTCCAGAGCTTTTCATTTGAGGAGTATTCATTAATAAATCTCTTTGGGCCTTTTCTAATTTCTTTCTTAGGCTCACTACTTCTTCTTCCAATTTTTCACATTCCAGCCTTTCCTCTCTCATTTGTTGCAGCAGAGTGTCTTATACTTTCTTTGCTTCTTAGAGCTCTGTCTTCAGGCCAATAATTTATTTCTTATCTTTATATTCTTTCTCATCACATATTTGCACCAATGTCTTTAGGTCTTTGTTTTCATTCTTCAATCTTTCTATTTCAGTCAAGGTATTGTCAAGTTTGGATTTTTCTTCAGCTGCAATTTCTTCATGGTTCTTACTTCCATTCACACTAGCAGGCACCTCATTTGATTGAACATTTTTTTGTTGACATGAATTTTTCTTCTTCTTAATTCTCTTCTCCTTCTTGACAATGCAGTCCTTTATGTCTACTCACTAGAAAATTTGGCGCAATTTCCGACGGCCAAATCACCACTATTCCGACACATAGTCATCGCAAGAGTGACAGTTCGAGGACGGGAAAAGCGTGGTTTGCCATGCTGTCGCAATTCTGACGCATTTACAAAGTGTCGCACTACCGACACTTTTTTTGTCGCTTCCAAACAAGCGTCGCTCTTCCGATATTTCCCAAACCGTCGCGCTTCCGACGTTTGTAAACTATCGCACTTCCGATGGAATGTGGTATGATGTTTTTAACGTCGCTCTTCCGACATTTGTAAACTGTCGCAATTCCGATGAAATGTGGTCCGACGTTTTGAACGTCGCTCTTCCAACGTTTGTAAACTGTTGCAATTCCGACGAAATGTGGTCCGACGTTTTGAACGTCGCTCTTCCGACGTTTGTAAACTGTTGCAATTCTGACGAAATGTGGTCTGACGTTTTTAAGCCGTCGCAATTCCGACGCTTACAAGGCGTCGGTATACCGATGGAGGGTTCAATTTTAAAAAAAATGAAACTTTAAAATAGGACAGTAAATCTCCAATATTTGTTATGAATTGTGGGCATTCCAATGACCGTGAAATATTAATATAATAAACCACCCCGCAGCGCTTCGACTATAAACAATATTTTTTTTTTCACAAGAGAAAAAATGTTGTTTTGAATATATTATATGAAGTAAAACAGTCCATGAAGTCATTACATTTTCACATCTAAAAATTGGAACCCAAATATCCATCCAGAAAAGTGAAGTCCCACCCGAGGCAATGATAGAAAAATACCCCATGTCACATACAGGGACTTGTTATAAAACCCAGTAACAGTGCACATGGAGATTATCGACAATCTGAGAAAGCATCCAAATATGCCTGAGGCATCTATAAGAAAGTGAAATAGCAGTATGTAGAATAGTAAATCAACAGATAGAGTACCAACGTCCATTGTTCCAAATACAAATTAAAGTACCCAAAATCCTTGAACAGAGAAAAACGCTAATCATGTGAGTGTGATATGTCCAAAATATAAAAATACCATCAGACCATATCAATAAACCAGCAACATAGACCAACATCGCTAGTTTTGAAGGCAGAGTGATAAACATTAATCATTTTTTTTTTCACGAGAGAAAAAACGATGTTTTGAATATATTATATGAAGTAAAACAGTCCATGAAGTCATTACATTTTCACATCTGAAGATTGGAACCCAAATATCCATCCAGAAAAGTGGAAGTCCCACCCCAGACAGTGATAGAAAAATACCCCATGTCACATACGGGGACTTGATATAAAACCCAGTAACGGTCCACATGGAGATTATCGACAATCTGAGAAAGCATCCAAATATGCCCGAGGCATCTATAAGAAAGTGAAATAGTAGTATGTAGAATAGTAAAGAAACAAATAGAGTACCGACGTCCATTGTTCCAAATACAAATTAAAGTACCCAAAATCCTTGAACAGAGAAAAATTCTAATCATGTGAGGAGTGTGATATGTCCAAAATATAAAAAGACCATCAGACCATATCAATAAACCAGCAACATAGACCAGCATCGCTAGTTTTGAAGGCAGAGTGATAAACATTAATTATTTTTTTTTCACAAGAGAAAAAAGGTTGTTTTGAATATATTATATGAAGTAAAACAGTCCATGAAGTCAGTACATTTTCACATCTGAAGATTGGAACCCAAATATCCATCCCGAAAAGTGGAAGTCCCACCCCAGACAGTGATAGAAAAATACCCCATGTCACATACAGGGACTTGATATAAAACCCAGTAACGGTCCACATGGAGATTATCGACAATCTGAGAAAGCATCCAAATATGCCCGAGTCATCTATAAGAAAGTGAAATAGCAGTATGTAGAATAGTAAAGCAACAGATAGAGTACCGACGTCCATTGTTCCAAATACAAATTAAAGTACCCAAAATCCTTGAATAGAGAAAAACGCTAATCATGTGAGGAGTATTGGTAACCATCTGTTGCATTCGAGATGTAAGGTTCAGGCTCGCTTGTTTCCATTAGTAGCCCGCTATAGCATCCACCCTATTCATAGAAAAAAGGTTCCTGTAGATATACAGAGAAAGAGTATAATACGTAGACCATATAAACATGGCTCTGTATTTCAAAAAACAGGTTTAAAATAGAAACATGGGAACATTTTTTTTTTCCAATTGTTATGAACATAATTCGACCATGAAATATTAATATAATAAACCACCCCGCAGCGCTTCGACTATAAACAATCATATAAACATGGCTCTTTATTTCAGAAAACAGGATTAAAATAGAAACAAGGCAACATTTTTTTTTCTAAGTAAAGTTAATCTATTAGCAGTGGGAATAAAATTACACCGAAGTCAAAAACATTGCCCAGACTCATGGCAAATTTTTCATCAAAAAATCAAAAAATTAAGAAGACTTCCCTCATACGGAGAAACTAGTCTTGAATGTTTACAGAATTCAGAAATATTACAGAGGTCCAGCACAGTAATATAATCTAAAAGCAACCCAATTAAGTGGGCTGCGAAGCAAGACAAAAAAATTAATCAAACTGCTCCTCCATCTCCTCGACGATTTGGCACCATCCTTCGGAAGGTCCAGGATCGCTAGGTGCTACCTCCACAGTCATGCCACCACTCCCCTCTTGAAGGCCCGAATGCTGGCTGAATTTTTCTGAGCTCATTCCTGCCGGACGGGTGCATTGTTCTTCCATCTGGGCCTCCTCCTAAAGAACCACAGTAATTTTCGCTGTGATCCGTGGGCGGTTCAGAGAGCAATTAAAGGAAAAATGCGCAGTGCGCGTCGTGAGAGAAAGTGAAGCGCTGGGGAAATGTGGAGCAGGGGGGCCCATACGGTGGTCAGATCCTACAACCCGACCTCGCCCACTTCTAGTATCTGGATAGCGACCTGCGTGATAATCATTGGACTTGGAAGACGACTCAGTTGAGAGGCTGGAGGGAGCGCGTAGGGGTTGACCTCTAGTGCTCCCCCTGCGGCAACGCATCCTATGACGCAGGCGAGGCATGGGTGCAGTCTCAGCAGTGGGCACAAGAGGAGATGGAGAAGCAGAATTCCAAGAAACAGAGGAAGACAGACAAGGACTAGACCGAGAGAAATGCAGATATGTAGCAAGGTCTAAGCAGCAGTTCAGCTGGCCACTTCTCCTTCTCGTCACAGTGAGTAGGCGGTGTAACCCAGCAACCGGCTCATCTGAAAAACCATAGCGAAATTCCATTTTATCAATGAAATCGAAGGATGCTCATCATAATTAATCTCTGATCATTAATGAGAGCCGAAGGCCGGATCATATTGGAGCATGCAGAATCGCTAACGGGAGTGGAGGTCCGATCTTGAACAATGTTAAAACTTAATGCGATTTGATGTGAAAACCTTGGAACTTAATTGAACAACGTTAAATCTTAATGCGATTGATATGAAATCGCCACATCCATGTCCCATCACCTTAAAAACCATCGAATGCACCTGCAGCCGGGAGCAGGGCAAGTTTTAATTGAGGACACGTGGCAGAAATTGATCGAAATGGATCTTTGTTTGGGCCTCTCGTGCAGTGGAAATCCGGACCCGAAAAAGATTAGGGCGAATTTCATAAGAAATTCGCGTCACAACTCTCCCTCCGCACGCCAGCCCAACTTCGGACTCGAAAAAGATTAGGGCAGAATTCATTTTTTTTTCGCGTCACAAAATTGGCCGACGTCAGCAGGCTATTTTGGAACGCAAATTTGGTTTGAATTATGGTTTATTGCCGTTTGAAGTTTGACGGGCTCGACTTAAGAACAATTTTGTTTGATCCCATCTTATAAAATTTATGTTGGTTTTCTTTCATAATACACATATTTATAATAAATCATGGGAATACCACACTAAACATGTGGAAAAGTTATATAAATTATTGAGAACAATCATTTTTATGTAAAATATCCAAATGTGCTTTTGGGAAATAAGAATTCGAGTATTTGGTTCATATTTTTTTAAAGGAAGGAGTGAATTTGGAGCCTCAAAAGATGCAAGCTATTACAAAATGACCTATTCCTAAGAAAATCAAGGTTCTTAGAAGATTTTTTAGACTTACATGATCAATATGATGATAATTATGATAATTTCACAAAACAATCACTAGCTATTTTGAGGGATGAGATATTAGAACTTCAGCTTGATGAGGATTTTTTAAGAGCTTTATTTCTTCTTTTGAAATCAAGAAAATATTCTCCCAAACCGAAAATATGTGTTCTTGAGATAATTTCTGAAAATTATGAAAATGAAATTAAACTTTTGCATTCTCAAATTCAGTGATACAATTTCCAAAATCTTAAAGAATTCTTTGAAAATCTTCCTTCTCCTAAGCAAGAGGAAATTGTACTATCTTTTGACTTGCATATTGAGGATGATTATTCTTTCAAACACAAGACAAAAGAAATAGTTTCAAGGCTTAATATTCAGAATACAACTGAGAAACCAGTCATTGAAGGCCTAGAAGTAAATAACATACATCATACTTTTATTGATCCTATATCAGATTATATGGAGAATATTTTTAGCCCAAATCTGCAAACATGTTTTCTCTATAAGGATCAAATACATCAAAAGTGGCCTTTACACATCATTTCATTTATTATAAAGGCACATGATCTTAATATACTTCCAATTTTGATCACAAGCAATCAAGTTATCCATTTATTGTTACAGCTACTTGATTGGCTTCATTGGCATTTTTGTATTACCTGATTCAATAAGAATTTTAGTAGATTGAGTAGGTAGATAAGTGCCAATAAGCTTAGAATTTTGAGGATTTTTTTTTTTAGTTTTCAATTTTCAGCTAGTTTTTCATTAAGTTGGTTTGAAAACTTTTTTGTGTTGTTTTAGTTTCATATCAGATTTCAGTTTGCAGAAGACATAAGACATTTACAGGTTCACCAAGGTCAATGGATGAGGACAACTGACCTGTTTTTCTTGACTTTTCACCAGGAAAAGCCATCCCCAAGTGGAGCTAGTGTTAAAGTCCTATACCAATAGGTGTCATATTTCATGATTGACTTGATGGGCTATGTAATATGTTCATACCTTTTCTTGTTGCAAAGGTTTTCCATATTATCAAAAAATAAAAAAAAATAAAAAAATGTAAAGAGGGTATACCCTAAAAGAAAAATCAAAGGGTAAAAAGAATAAAATGGCCAAAAAAGTAAAAGAAAATGAACCCCACCAAAAGAAAGGCCAAGGAAAGTGTGCAAGTCTAAATGCCACTACTTTTTGCTCTTATGTAATAAATAAAATTGTGTGCAACTTGTATCCTATGCCACAATTTATGAATAGACAAACAGTTTAAGATTGGCTATTTCATCTTTCAATTTCATGTTTTAGAGATACAGAATAAAATTTGACCAAACTATTTAATCTTGGCAGATAAGTAGATAGGTAGAGTAAATAAAAGGAGCTCAATAGCTTAATCTAAGCCCTTGAATGTAATAAGGTTAGACTTAGATAGATTTCTACATGTAAAAGAAAAGAAAGTGTGATAAGGGTTTGCCAGTCTAAGTGCACCCTAATAAAGAAGAAAAAATGGTAGAGTAAAGTAGGTAGGGTAGGTAGATGATGTTGCAGAATTGCATGTGATGGACAATGACTCTAAATGTGTTAATATTTACTTTCATCACAAAGTGCAAAGGCAGAAACTATACTAGAAGAAATTCAAAGAAAATCAAAGTCAAAGTTATTAACTTCCCTTCTTATATTCCCCTAAAGAATTCACTAATTTCCCCTAAGTACTAAGGTATTTGAAAATTAGAGGGACTCAAGGCATTTCCTTGACTTTTGGAGGGACCGGACCCTCGGCCCAATAATTGGAAAAACCTAAGTACTTGAAGTCATTCTTCATAACATTCACTCATTTCTAAACATCTTTTCCTAAGTAAAATCCCATTTTACTTAGGAAAATTATGGATTATTTCATAAAAAACCCTCAAAATCACATTTTATTCTAAGTCTAAGTGATGAAGTGATTATAATGCAATTTTCTTTTAAATCTTCACTTTCTTAGTTATGCTAATGTATTTTGAGTTTACATTGTCCCCTTGTCATATTAACATTGATTTTATGTATTAAATCCTTACAAAAATAACCTTCTCCTATTATATATAACTTTTTTTTATATAATATCCCCAAAAACCCATTAATAAATTTTAGCCAAAGTTATCTATTCCCACATGTTTAAATAAAAAACCCACTTTATGCCCCCATTGGCTAAATATATCGTAATATTAAATTCCGCCCCCTATGTTAATTAGATTAATCTGATTTAATTATCATATAATAAAAGTATATTGAAACAATAACTAAAACATGTTTTATTACGTGTTTTAATACAAAAATAATTCTTCCCCTGTGTATTTTAATCCCCCGACTCCCTTTCCCAAGGTTAAAACTATAAACCCTTTGTAAAATCCCCAATACCTCCCTTAACCGCTAACCTTGGTTAAATAATTTCCCGATCACTTTCTGCATTTTTATAAACAAATTGATTAATCCTCACGATTAATTAACTCCGCCAATCAGATTCCCCCCGATGAGATTCATTAACGTTTAATTGTGTCGGGCCCTCCATATTAAATCCCTGTCACTTCCACGTCCCCATCGTCGTTCGATCAACCCATCCGAGATCAACGGTTATTAATGATATCGCTAGCCATCTGCGTCCGAACAATAACGCGCGATGGCCCAGCGGTTTTCAAACAGTGCCATGCCACGCGTCAATCATTCTATGGAATCGCTCGCCCTCCGCTCAAAACCACTTTTCTCCAAAAACGGTGTGATAGAAACCGCTTACCGCTTACCTCCCGTGACTCATCCTCCGTACCTGCTGACGTCATCCATTAAATAAATAAATAAAAACCTGTCACCCTTTGGACTTTGTGAATAAAACAATTTTTCCCACGTCATTTTCATTATTCTGTGAACGACCAAAGTCTCATGCAGAGAATTTCAAAAACAAACTGTCAAGCGCCATCAACTGTATTTTGCTGAAGACAATTGCATACCAGTAATCCAGAGTTTGTACACCATAGCCTGTACCTGTTTAATCACTGTTAATCTCCCAAAAAATAGGTATTTACCCTAATTCCCGTTAAAACTCTGTGAAATCATAGCTTTTGTTTTAAATTCCACACGAAAGACATAAACAGAGTTCAATTTGGTCTTGTTCAATCCCCAGAATTGTAAATTGCATTCCCAAAACTTGTAATTGTGTTTGTTCTTCTTAAAAACCCGAAATTCATTTCTGAATCCACAAGAACCAGAAATGGAGATTCCAGTGGCTCTGAACGCCGCACCTTTGAATGCCCCTCACAGAGATTTAGACTATCTGCCCCTAGCAGATAGAGATTTTCAAATTAAAGACCTCATTCTTAGTGATAATCCTCTTCGAACCTTTTGCCGCTGCAGAGATAACTTTATAAACGGTTATGATATTATTGGATTATGGGAATCCAATCTCCCCATGTATCTTCTCCCCTCAGTCCATATTTTTCCTGAGTTAATTCATTACTTCCGTGCAAACTATGACACCAATCAAAGAGCAGTTTTGTCTCTGAGTCAGAACATCCTTTTCCCAATCACTACTCAGTTGATAAATGAAATGCTGCAATTTCAACCTGGTCAAACCCTCACTCCCCTTTCCATGGGAGAATTACTTGAAAAGTCTGCCAATTTGTCCCATGAAGAGTTAAATCGCATTTGTCAAAACTTCATGTTCCCAGAGCATCAGCCCAAAGGCCCTCCCCTCTATGGTTATACTTTTTTCACTGATGTGGACAGGCTTATTCTGAATATGATATCCTTTATCATGGGTTTCAATACTAGTGAATATGTTGATCAATTAACCCTAGTATTGTTGTCTATATTTACCCTTGGACAGTCCCTTGCTGTCAAGTATGATTTTGCATCCTACATTTACGATAAAATCCATGATCAGTTCATGAGATTTGAGAATGAAAAAGTGTTCAAATATTCTTCTGTTATATATCATCTCATGATTTATTACGAATCAAAAAGTTTCCATTTCCATGTTCAGAAACTTGATGCCAAAGGAAATCCTAGGTGTGTGATATTTTTGTCTGCCATCACCCATAATTGCTCTGATTGTCCTTACTCCTATAATGAGTTTAATGACCTATTTGTACACCCTGCAACCACTTTTTTAACAGGGGTTTCCCCTCCTAGAGTCAATAATGAAATCAAGAAAATTCTACAACTCTCAAAACAATATAGGGTAGGTGACTGGTACTTGTATCAAAATCACACTGAGATCAGAATATATGGATGTGAATTGCGCCCATTAAAGTTGCCCAAATATGTCCCCATGAGACTCTTTGCACTAGAGTATTTCAGGTAGATGATTAACTCAGATATAGTTCATTTCTGCAATGCAAAGAAAAAGGCTCAACTCAGGATCAAAAGTCAATTAGGTCCCTTTGTTTGTAACTCTAGAGATGCTGGAAAGGAAGCAGAAAGAATCTCAGAAGAATATCTCAGATTACAAAAAAGTTTTTACTGGGTGCCTTATGACCCAAATATCTTTATCTGTGATAGAATAATGAAAAATAAACTATGACCATACATTCATCACAAAATTCCAGAAATTGAACAATATGCCAATATGGATGAATGGATGGAAGGAACATTGGTAGAACAAGATAGTGAGCAGGTCAATGTTGAAAATGTAATGAAAGACCTTGAGAAAATACTTGACATAGACTCTTTTGGACAGGTGCAGATACCAGGTATTGGTCCTTCTTCTACAGGGACTTCTGAGCAAAATTTACAGGAGATCAGTGCATTGACCGCAGTACAATCTAAAGGAAAAGAAAAGGAGCCTGACATACAAGTATTTGAAAAATTCACAATGACAGAGCAACCTGAGACTTCTAAAGAATAGGGTCAAGTACAAATTACTCCTATTCAGATCAATGAGCCAGAAATTTCAGTTTTACAAACTCCTATCAATATAGAAAAAGGCAAGAAGAGAGATGTTGAAGTTGCTACCCTTGTTGGTGGATCTTTAGAACAGCCTCATGCTAAAAGACAAAAATTAAATCCTGTTCCAGAAGTAGATTTTGTTTAGGAAATTCCTGATAGCCAGAGAGAAGATTTGGATAGTCAACAAATAGGTACAGTCAGTGGGGCATCCACTACTTTACAGAGAAAAGAGTTGCAAAAGCAACAGAGTGTTGAAATATCTTCTTTCAAACCACCAGTTAAAGATGCAGGAGATATAAAGAAAACCTTTATCAATATAAAAGCCAGGAATGGTCCATTAAGACTCCAGGTTTACAATCAGTATTTGAAGATGGCTCCTAAGAATAAAGAAAGATTGATGTCATCTTATGACATTCAGCAAGGAAAAATGATAATGAGTCACTTCAAACCAAAAGTGCAGCAGCCTCAAACAGCTGCAGATTATATTAGAACAAATTTTGAAGTCTTAGCAAAGGATAATCATCCTTTAGATCAGATTGAGTTACATAAGCAGACTGGTGAAATGATCTATTCTACTCTGACCGATAAAGTAATGGCAACTCAGAAGTTGCAGGATTCTTTGGAGAACACTAATGCACAATTGCAGCTTGAAAAAGCCTCTTCTCAGGCCAAAGACAATAGGATAAAGACATTGGAGGAAATAATCATTGGATTGGGTCACAATCCTAAAGATGTCAAAGGTATAGAGGCCCTAATCAAGAAAAAAGATGATGATATTGCAGCTTTGAGAAAGCAGTTGAAATTGCCAGCTTCAAGACATCCACAAACTGAAGAGATGATAAAGAAAAATTCTGAAGAAGAAATGATGGACTTGCTTTTGAAACTGAATGAGCAACTAAATGAAACAGAAAAAGAGCTTGAACATGCATTAAATAACAAGCAGTCTACTATTCCAACATCAACAACAGAGGCAATTACAGGTACAGGTACATCCACAACAGGTCAGCCAACAGAGCTATCACAAGTAAATACTTCCAATGTGAGTTCTGAAGAATTAATAAAGTCAATGAATGAATTGAAACTTCAAGTAACAGAACTCCAGCACACAAAGTTACATCTTACTAATTTAGAAAAAAGATATGATCTCTAAAAAATGAGTGTTGCTGATAAAACAAGAGAGGTCAAAAGATTAGAAAAATTGGTTAAAGCATTGGAAAAGGATCACACATTGGAGAAACCTTTAAAGGAAATAAATGAAATTCTTTGGGACAACATTATCCAATCAATAAAGGATGTCTGGTCTTCAATTCAGATTATGTATGAACAGAATGATTTAGTCAAATTGGCTATAGAAGAAGTTCAAAGTACAAGAGAAGAATTGGGAAATAGGCCTGAGGAAGCCAATCAACTCATATAGTTTCTAAACACTCAAACCAGACACCAACTTGCAAAACTTGGTATTCAGGACAGGACCGGAACAATTTTGGAAATAAAAAGAGTTTTTACTAAGAGAACCCTTATGCAGAATCTAGAACAAAGGTGCTCAGATATGCAAGAAGAAATCATTTCCTTCAGAGAAAGATTTGATATTTTTTTGAAAAAAAGATTGCTCAGTCCTATACTTTCAGAGGATAAACTAATGGACCTTGAAAGCTATGTTGAAAAATTGGACAAGTATGCTGACAATCAGGCTAATTCTTCAACCAGTACATGAGAAGCAGCATTGCCAACAGGAAAAAATCTTCATGACAGATTGGAAAATTTATTTTATCTTGAGCATGAGGTAAAGCATTTGTTTCCAATTCAGCCTACCTTTTTCAAATATACTGAGGCTGATGAAACATTGAGAAAAATTCAACAGACTAGAATACCAGAAGATAAATGGTGGGAAGAACTGTTGGAACTTTTGTAAAATTTATCCTTATATGAAATTTTTCCTATTTACTACAGTATACCATTATAAAAAGGATAAACAGAGGTCAAAGTGTATCAGTGAAAACAAAGAGTATCAGTAAAGAAAGGAAGTTATAACAGAATTACTGAGGATGACAGCAACGGGCCAAAACATAGGACCTGCCTCCAGCACATTCTCAAAAGAAGGAAACAACACAACATCAATTACTTTTTATCTTATCTACGAGACCATTTGTCTCTATTTTTATTGTAACTTATTGATGAGTCACCCTAGATTATATCTCAATTTTTTATGAGATATTTTTGATAATTTTTTGTATAAATACTCCCTCAATTAGAGTATTGAGGGTGGATTCTTATACTTTGCTGTAATATTGACTTTTTCGGAATAAAGAGTTGTTGGAGAAATTTTTTGTGGCTTGCTGGATGATGAATTGATGCGAAAGACTTTTTACAGGATTCATGTGTCAAACTACGGATCAATAAGTCATCTTTCTCTTGTGTTTTAAAGTTTGTATATATGTTTATCATATCAATGTGTTTTCATTTCTGAATAGCTAATGAAAAAGATTAAATCAGAAAGTGCTTAAGTGTAATCTGATTTTAATCATCGTTATTCTAAATGTTTTCTTCTAAACTGGTTTTAAACAGTGAATTCTTAATTGCTCCAGTTTTACTAGTTTAAGCATTTTGATTATTTAGTAAATAATACTTGAATGCTCTTTATTGATAATCACTCAATTTCCCTCTTTTAATGCGTTGAAAGATTCTTAATTGCCTTTCATCCATTTTAATTCCATCTCATTCGTTTTAAAGATCTAAAATTGTTCTCTGTTTGATTATCTTTCCCTATAAAACCATCTTTTGTTTAGAAACTTAATCCAGTGAAGCCATATTTTTGACTCCATAGCCCAATGTCTTGAATTAATTCAATCTTGCCCTCAGCTATCGAATTCCACCACCTAAATTCAATCAAAACCATTGAACTTTATAACTAGCCTAATATCTTTCAAAACAAAGCTAAATTTTAAAGAGAGAGCCCTCTCTAGGTACAGATTGGCTAGATTCTGTACCTAAAAGATTGGTTTGTGGTTACCTCGGACCCCTTTCCTCTTCTCTACAACTTCAAGGAAAATCTGAGTGATAACATAGTTAGTGTTAGACTCCTATACCAATAGGTGTCATATTTAATGATTGACTTGATGGGCTATGTAATATGTTCATACCTTTTCTTGTTGCAAAGGTTTTCCATATTACCAGTATTGATGGATCACCCCACACCATCCCACCCACTAGAAACGGTGAAAAAGGAAACCCGAGAAAACTTCTGAAATATCTCAAGATGACTATATGGGTGGTTCTTATGAATCAACTAGCCATTCAGAACATGTTCATCAATCCAAACCATGAGTATTATGTGATGATATTCAAGCAGGCACTGAATCGGATTTTTGAAGCTATGTTAGAGAAACCCTAAACTCTCACTGAAAATAGGTGAATTGTGGCACCACTCAGAGATTGACATGTGCCAATTGGTACAAGTGGTAGACAATTGGCATGCTCAAACAACGAGGTGATGCAGGAATGACATGAGGGAGAAAGTATCAGAAAAGCCCCAAATCTGGAGAACTAAAGCTCATCACCAACCTGAGATTGACAACTTTACATGATGTAACCTATGAAATCGTAAATGGAGAAATCATAGTAACAATAAAGTAACCTATGTAACAATAAAGTTTGATTCATCCTGGGAGTGGTGATGGGATAAATCATAGTGAACAACAAGAAACATGCAGAGTTGCTTACAATCAAATAGATGAAAAAACACATACAAAAAACCTAGATAATAATCATGAACAAGCTTAATATTGAATTATGAACTGTAAAGGAACTTACAAAATGTGACATTACGAACCTGGTCAAGCGGACAAGCAAAAATATCTTGGAAATGACCTTGGTTGACAAGTTTTATTGCTCATGATGCAAGAGGATTTGTACCTGCACTGCCAAGTCAATCAAAATCCATCATTATCTATACAATAAATACAAGTAATTGATGTAGTATTTTTTACTCTAAGATGCATTCTTATGATAATGTTAGAAAATATGTTGAAAATGTCAAAACATACCTGAATAAGCTCCTCTTCGTTTCAAGAACAATTTATTGGAGTCGCATGAACTTGGAACAAGCCTCCCACGATCCGAAAGAGTAGCAACTAAGTCAACAGTGACTTTTTTGTTGCTACGCTGGATCAAGGGAGGTTTGCTCCAAGATTAAATCGCTCCAATAAATTATTCTCTACTAAACAGGGCCAACCACATGAAGGTGGAAGCTCTTATGGCCCCTCCCCCCTCACATCACTCTCAATTCCCCAATACCCAATCTATATTTCATTTTTTACTTTCATGAGCATAAAAAAAAAAATTTCAATAACTAATAAAAAAACAATTCAACAAAAAGTACGCAAGGAAACATTGCAATTAATGCTTGACATAAAAATAGTATGATAAATGAGTTTTTTATATAACGCAAAAAACGTTCCAAGTATGGTAACTTTTGTCTTATAATAATACAATATTTTACATTATCGAATTTTCTTTTTCTTCTTCCTATTTCTAAAGCTCCTAATTACATCATCAATATCATCATGCTCTGCTCCTGTTTCGTGCCTTTCGACCCGCACTGCTGACCTAGTTGCGTAGTCACGATGTCTGGTCTCATCCAGTGACGGGGCATCGCCTACAAAAACAGACAATATTAAATTTTAATTATCAGTTTTTAAATATCATTGAACTAGTTCGGTAATATTAATAAAAAAAATTGCAATGAGATTATTTACCTGGTGCACCAGTTGTCGCCGCTAACCTAGTTGCGTAGTCACGATGTTTGGTCTCATCCAGTGACGGGGCATCGCCTACAAAAACAAATAATATTAAATTTTAATTGTCAGTTTTTAAATATCATTGAACTAGTTCGGTAATATTAATAAAAAAAATTGCAATGAGATTATTTACCTGGTGCACCAGTTGTCGGCGCTGACCTAGTTGCGTAGTCACGATGTCTGGTCTCATCCAGTGAAGGGGCATCACCTACAAAAATAGATAATATTAAATTTTCATTTTCATTTTTTAAATATCATTGAACTAGTTCGGTAATATTAATAAAAAAAATTGCAATGAGATTATTTACCTGGTGCACCAGTTGTCGCCGCTGACCTAGTTGCGTAGTCACGATGTCTGGTCTCATCCAGTGACGGGGCATCGCCTACAAAAACTGATAATATTAAATTTTAATTGTCAGTTTTTAAATATCATTGAACTAGTTCGGTAATATTAATAAAAAAAATTGCAATGAGATTATTTACCTGGTGCACCAGTTGTCACCGTTGGGATTGTTGCCCTGTCTTCCTCTCTGGTGGTAAGATCCTCAAGGGAAACATTCTTTGTCATTTAAAAAAAAAACGTTATAAGGACAACCATCAAGGTATAATTAGAAAAAATTATAAGTGGAAATTAATTACCATCACGACCCTCACTGATAGTAGCATTGTCGGCCTGGTCCCCACTACAATGATCAGGTTGCACGTGAGGATCATCTACATCTGGCTCTAAAACTGGGTTATTTGCCTCGTCGGTAGTGCTGCTCCCCTGATTTAAACAAAGTTGTTAGACTTCAAATTTATGGAAGAAAACAAACATATTGAAAGGTTAATGTTTTACCTTATCAGGCATTCTGGATCTTGGGACCTGCCCCAAGCTTCTGCGACGTTCAACTACAGCTTGATAGCCGAAATGGAAAGCGATATTTTTATCTTCCTCTATAGTTTCTGTTCCGAAGTCATCACCCTACATTACATATGATTGTGTATTTTTAATCACATTTGATAGGATTACAAAAACTTTGGAAGGCGATACAATTAATTATAAGATGTTTAGCTACTTAATTACAATTCTTGTAGCTAATTTCAAGTAGCCGCCCTGGCCTAGCTTGTGATGGCCCTTTTTTTCAATCGTAGCTTTGGTTGCCTTTGAGGTGTTAGGCAACCTAGCATCAAAATATTGAAGTCAGATATGACGTAGCACACTTTTATTTTAGACATAGAGAAAATTAAAGCTATTGAATTAAAGTTGTAATTTACCTTGCGGGTCCAGTTGGCATTTTTCCTTCTTTCTTTGCCCTTTTCTCTTTTCCGTCATGGATGAGTGCTCTCCACTCACTCTCTGGAACTACGAGAGGATGCTCATATCTAGGGTTAAATTGTGATTGCGTCCTGTAGGTGTCCCTGGTATATTTCAAATATTTTCCGGCTACCCGAGCCACCGCTGTTCTGTCAAATGTGCCGACCCCAAAAAGGGCTTCTAGATAATCTAGAAATTCTTTTTTCAGGTTGGAATTCTGGGAATTCCACCCTGTGCGTATGGTTGGGCAAAAAATTAACAACGCATGGCTCTCCAAAAACCTGTAGAACTCATTGTTTCCTACACAGAAAAAGAAGAAGATATTATCATTAATTTAAAAATAAAAATCATGATAAATATGTTTTAGATAAAGTACATGAAATAGTTAAAATATTAAAATTTACCTGGGAGTTGTACATGCTTTATAGGGACACCTTCATCGTTCACCAAAAATGTGCCATTAGTGGTCCCTGTGGAGCTGACACGTGTAGCTCCAGGAAACTCAATAATGTAGTTGGCCATATCAGCCTCATCATTGCCAACACGTTCAGCGGTTGGCTGGGTGTCTGCTTGGGCAAGGTGTGTTTCTTGGCTCGCACCTAAAGGAGTAGAAGGTGTACGAGAGGGTTGTTGGGCAATCTCTTGCCCTTGTGTCCCACTACCACCAACACCGGGTTCAGCAAGTGCCAAAAAATGCTACATACAAAAGAAATTTTTGTTAGTTTAGTCAATGTAAAAATTATAAATCAAACTATCACAATTCATCTCATGCAGAACAAAAAAAATATCCTTTTGACTTTTTATTATTACCTGATATCTTTCTAGCTGGCTCATAAGATTTTTTATCCTCTCTTATGTTTCAGGTGTTTGAGGTGCGTCTATCAAAGTATTAAATTCCTACCTTGCATCTCGTGCCTCTTTTCGCAGTAAGAACACTAGAGATAGGGATGAAGAAAGCTCTTCCTCAAAGAGGGAATCATCGAGCATACCATGGCTAGGCGTCTGCATATTTGAACAAAATTAATATTATTTCAATTATGTAAATGACTAAAATACCTGAAGATAGAGCAATGCTGGCACTTTACATGTTCTTCTGCTGGCCTCTTTCTGCGATTATCCCGTCTCGGCGTTGTTCCTGCACTTCTCTGATTAGTCTGCCACATTGAAATAAAATTATAAATGTAAAAACTTGAAAACAATATCTAACTTGAAAACACAAAATGAAAACTGAAATAATTTCTAATAAGACACCAGAAGACAGAGTTAGAGCTTCAAATATGCCTTGCATTGAATTCAGTCCTGGAAACATGTCATTGCACATTAAGGCACCCAAACAAGAGACGAGTTGACAATGAAGACCTTATTGAATATATTGTTGGAGCAACTTCTAGTAAACTTGCTGTGAAGACCTTGAGGACATTTTTGGAGCAACATTGTTGAAGCTGATGGTATAGCATTGTTGGAGACGATCTTGAAGGGCCTTGAAGTGAAGATTTTGGAGCAACTATTGAAAAATCCTTAGAGCATTTAAGTAAGGCACTTTCTATCTTCCATCACCTTTTTCCTTTCAATATAATTTAAACTATTTTGTTGATATTTAATGTTTGAAATCACGTTATAATTCCTTGATTATATGTGTTTGGGGACTTTCCCTTTGAAATTACTGAAAAATACCCTGGCAATTTTATCTTCAGGATGCATGTCTGACCCTATTGTTCAATATTTTGATTGATAGTAGCAAACATAGAGAGTTAGGGGGCTCTTGACTTGGTTTGGTTGGGCCATTAGATCCCTAACATCTACTAGGGCGAACCCCCCTTGAGTTGGAGGAGAGCTAGCCCGAAGTGAAAAGAGGTTGGTGAGGTGACAATGGGGCTATTGAATTACACATGGTATCACACTTTATCTTTAGGACTTTATCTTGAGAAGTGCGAGATTTTTCTATATCAATTCTCAAATTTTTTACAACACTATTGTTAAGAACTAATAAGAAGTGATGTTGAGGGGTTTTTGGGTATAAGAAACAATACCATTTAAAAACTAGGGTTCTCAGTCCTTGGCATTCCTTCACCCGGGCCTAGGGGCACACTAGAATAATTTCACACTAAACCATGCAAACTTAAAAGTAACTTAACAGATCCATAAAGTAATAATAATCATAATTCCTAATTTCCTATCGTACGATATGATGCAAATTATTCAAACATGAAGCAATGAAGACATGCAATGTATGAATTTCAAGATTGATGAAACCAATACAAGAAGTTAGAAACTACAACTTTGATTCAATACTTTGTGTCCTAACTCCAGGAAGGAATCTAGTTTGTAGTACAGAACATGCATCGTGTATTATAAATTCTTAATTGACAACAACTAAAGGTCATCTACCTCATCAATTCCTTCCCATTTTGTGTTTTTATGTTATATTCCTTATAAAAGTGTCAAATTTATCTCAAAGTAATCAACCACTGAATAAAATAAAAAATAGTTGAGATATAATTGAGAAATGTTCATTTGTTTCTTGAAAGGATATTCACAATTTCTTTGGTTGTTTTTCATCTCAAGAAACAAGAAATGACCTAAGAAACTATCGTGATGTAATATAAGAAACAACACGGTGCAATGGCCATTTTCAAAGCCAAATGATGTCCATTGAGGACATGGCCTTTATTTGGTTCATGTTTCATAGGAGTTTCGAGTAGAAATGGAACTTTGTTGTACCATTTCCAGTAGTAAAAAGGGAAAACCTTATTTTTCCATGGGAAATAATTTACCTTTCCTTTTTCAAGATAATATAAATCACAAAAAATATGAACTATACTGCACACATTCTTGGATAATGTGAAAGTGGAAAAGGAATACCCTACATAAGTGATGCACACATGTACATTTGAACACTAATAGATTTTTTTAGTTGAAATGCAATGCTTGTTTTCATTTAAATGTAGGGTTTTTAAAGCAGGGAGAAATAATGGCTACCAAATTAATAAGCGTTTCTTTGGGAAAAATTTAAATCTTGTATTTGGTGATGAAGATAATAGACGGTATTGAATCTTGATTCTTGACATATAGAGAGAACCCTACAGCCTAACACAATCCAATGGAATTGACCAAAAAAACCCAAATAGAGTCAACCCTACTATATGAGGAAGGGCCTGCACTAAGAACTTGCCATTTTGCAAGAGTTGATGGCGAATGTTGTTCTGCAAGAGCTGAGAGCGAATGATGTTCTGCAAGAGCTGAGGGCGAATGCAGGGCGAATGCTGTTCTGCAAGAGCTTAGGGCGAATTCTGAGGGCGAATGTTGTTCTGCAAGAGCTGAGGGTGAATGCTGAGGGCGAATGCTGTTCTGCAAGAGCTGAGGGCGAATGCTGTTCTGCAAGAGCGGAGGGCGAATGCGCGCGTGATATCAGACGTTAATGTAGCACACATGTACATTTGAACACTAACATATTTTTGTAGTTGAAATGCAATGCTTGTTTTCATTTAAATGTAGGGTTTTTAAAGCAGGGAGAAATAATGGCTGCCAAATTAATAAGCATTTCTTTGGGAAAAATTTAAATCTTGTATTGGGTGATGAAGATAATAGAGGGTATTGAATCTTTATTCTTGACATCTAGAGAGAACCCTACAACCTAACACAATCCAATGGAATTGACCAAAAAAACCCAAATAGAGTCAACCCTACTATAGGAGGAAGGGCCTGCAGTAAGAACTTACCATTTTGTAAGAGCTGAGGGCGAATGATGTTCTGCAAGAGTTGAGGGCGAACGCTGAGGGTGAATGTTGAGGGAAAATGTTGTTCTGCAAGAGCTGAGGGCGAATGCTGAGGACGAATGTTGTTCTGCAAGAGCGGAGGGCAAATGCGCACGTGATATCAGACGTTAATGTATCTATTGTGATGGATACGAAACAATAAAATCATTTTTATGTAGCACGCATATAAGTGTCGTTATACCGACGGTGGAAAAAGCATCGCTATTGTGATGGGTGCCTCCAAACGTCGTAATTGCGACACTTAGACATTGTGTCGCACTTGCGACGTTTGGAGGTAGTCGTCGCAATAGCGACGCTTTGGGCCATAGTGTCGCAATTGCGACGTCTTCCTCCAAACGTCGCAATTGCGACACTTTTCCAAGTGTCGGTATTGCGACACTTTTCTATAAATGTCGGTATAGTGACGGTTTTGGGCGGGATGGAAAAAATGTGGGGAAATTTCAGACATTTGGTCAAAAGTGTCGGAACCAAGTGTCAGAATTTCTGCCAAATGTAGTAGTGAATCCATGCATGAAATGCAATCTGTCCCAGATTTCTTTTGCAGAGGTTAAATCCATTATCAACTCAAGGTCCTTGTTATGAAGACTATTATATATCACACATTTTGCCTTGGCATTCCTCTGTTGTTATTTCACCATGGGGGAGTCTGTGTAGTAACCATCACATACGAGCTTCCATACCTCAGGTTCACAAGCCAATAATCTTGTTTTAACTTTATCTCTCCATTTAGGAAAGTTTGTTGTATTTAACAGAGGTACATTTTGATAGTCCATGACTCAACCAGATCTCCTTCAAGCTTTTAATCTTACACGAAAGGAATTGGCTTTGATACCAATTGTTGAAGACTTAGTTAAACTGAGAGGGGGGGGGGGTGAATCAGTTTAACACATTCATGGACTTTTCAAACTTTTCATCAAACTTTATTAACACCTTCATTTCATGATCAACATAATGTGTGAGCAATCTTTACTTGTGAGTAGCACTTAATAAGCAGATTAGATAATGTACGAGCAGTCTTAATATGTGAGCAGCAAGTATTAGCAGAATAGATATAGCATATCAACACATAGACATCATGCATATAGACACCAGATATAAGTGGAAACCCATAAAGGGAGAAAACCACATCTCATTATTGTTGTGATGCAAAGGCAAGCTCCAACTCCCTCTCACCACTGATTTTCTGTAGGCACCAACCTACAGGAGGCTCCAACCTCAATTCTGCAAGCTATTACTTGCAAGGAAGCTCCAACTCCCTTCAATTTTTCTACAGGCACCAACCTACAGGAGGCTCCAACCTCAGTCAGCTACAACTGACATCTATCAAGCTACAACTTGATAGGGAAGCTCCAACTTCCTCATTCTATCAAAAGAAACCATTTGCTAATTTACCTTGGATATCAGCTCTATTCTGTACCTTCTTTTGTGCTGTCCTCCAGTCTTCAAAATCTGTCTTATAGCATCTCTTGCAGCTCCTCCTTCTGCTTATCTTCTCTGCTTCAATTCTTCATACTCTACATACTCTTACCTTGCTCTATAACCTCTTTATGCATTTCAATGTGATATTATTTATAAAATTTCCCTTATGACTGTTAGCATTCCTCAGGGAATTTGAAATGGACAGCCATGCCTCTTTCCCTTCTGCCTTCTCATTTCTTTTACCCGCTCATTCAGAAAAATATAACAATATGCATTAATTTCAATATTATAGTGGGAGTTTTGTTTTCCTTCGGAGACTTGCCAATGCATCACAAACAATATAAAATCAATTACAACATTTACCTTCCCATTTTCGGTTACGTATATAAATTTCACTCAATCTTCTTTCCAGCACTTGACATGCTGGTTTTGTCTATTCTGCTACTTTCAGGTAACTATTCTGTCTTCTTCTGCTATTCACTGCAATTGTGTATCTGCAGCTGTCTTATAACTGTTCTGCATACTCTGTTCACTGTCTTCTGCATATTCTCCAGTTTTCTATGCTTGTACACCTGTCAAATTCATTCATGTGCATATTCTTGTTCACTGTGTATGTATACCTGTCGAGTCCACATTTTCACTTTTCTGTGCATATAAATGCATTCCACATTTTCACTCAAATATTCTCAAACAATCTGGGCAATTTTAATAACATGCGAAAAATTAAATTTTACTGTAGTAATCCCATGGTTGGGACCATATGATGGTTCATAATAGAATGCACATGGTTTAAACTCAGACCTTTATTAAAGCCAACATCCAACAGTCTTCAGGTCCACACAAATCAATTTTAAACGGAAATGCATTCAAACGCTTCCACTGTCCCGAAGGTAATTTCACATTTCTGCTTCATACAAGATTCAACTTTGATTTACACACAGACCCAACATACTAATGGTATCGGCTTCCATATTTCAAATTAAACTTATGCTTACATTAATGTGAACCATATGAGCTTTATGATGGTGCGTACCAATGTTTACATTAATATATCACCGTATGAGCTTTATTATGGTGCAAACCAATGTTTACAATGATGCGGAGTTCTTTTTACCCGAATGCTATTGAACCTTCCACGATACTTTATGATTAAAAACCATAGACTTTTCTTAATCCCCGATGTGATGGATCGCTTCTGAATACTTCCGATTGCGATTGATGCATTTGTGAAAGACCTGATGCGATAATCGCAATCGCAGCTTTCAATAGAATGCTCCGATGTTCTGCTTTTTCCGATGCGATTAATCACTGTTCACTTCACTACGCCGATGCGATGCATCATTCCGATGTGCTTTAAGTCAGAATTCAAACAAATGTGAGACTCCCATGTATAATGAATCAGGTCCGGAACTCAGTCGCAATCAGAGCTTTTGTTAACATGTTCCACTGCCATAAGTTTATCCGATGCGATTCGTGAGGGTCCCACAAAAGTTAATAAACTCTTTTGTCCATTCGGTTTATTATAATGATCCATGTCTTGCAATATAAACTTGGAATTTGATTAAAATATCAGTTATCACCATATATTAGAGTTCGGGCCCATAGTGATTATATCACTTGCCTTTCCGTTAACACTCGTCATATGCAATTGCGCTCTGAATAGTTACAAGTCTTTACACTTATCACTTTTCCATTCAAAGGTTTAAATCATTCACATTTAAAATTCAATTCAAATCATATGAGCCTTGCGATTTTCTTTAAAGTCAAGGACCCCGATGTATTAGATTTCGGCCCTACACTCAAAATTTCAATACATACTCCAGATATCATTTGCGAAGGGTTTTACATTATATAACTCTTTAATGTATTAGCATAGTGTATATTGATTGTATTAAACCTTTGGTTTAATGTCTCTTTCAACCCTCGCATACATATATGTGTCGTGCCTTAGCGCTCCTCTTTGTTTTGCTCTCGACCTTGTTTAAACCCACAACACAATTATAAAACCCATAGCACAATATATATATATATATATATATATCTGTGTGTGTGTGTGTGTGTGTGTGTGTGTGTGTGTGTTTATTGACCATTCAATCAGCGAATTAACAATGATTAAAACCCAACCATAATGCGGAAGTTCAACTGGGGCCCAGCAGCATAAAGCACCCTTCTCATCCGACGGTGGGGAACTTATCCCGTCGTCCAGGATGATCCGATGACCGTCATGCCATATCGCGTTTTTTATTGAGCCGAGCTTCAACTGCTCAAACGAACGCGATAAAATTTGTTTTGTAAAAGCGCCTTAGGACACGTGTCCTGCTCCAATGCATATCACATTTTTATTTCAAATACCACTTATAGATTTTAACAAGTTCGAATTCCACTGGTTGTTAACGCCGGTTTTACTTTTTTTTTCAGGGTTATGTCCGCCCCATCTTTCATGGTTCCGTCTCCATCTTTCGTTAAATGAATCCCGCCTTCGCTCTTCTTTACAATTTCATTCACCTTCGTTTCTCCATGAAAGCATAACTCTGTTTTAATTGTTCCACCATGCCAACCAAGTTCACTGCGCTATCATTCGACTTACCACTCAACAAGACTAGTTCTCCACTGGTCTCTTATTCCCCAATACATATATTCTACGCAGGCCATTTCCACCAGAACGAAGTTCAATTTTTCTTTATTATATACGATCAATAAGAGATGATTCGGTTCTATCGATCTTCACAAGGGAACCACTCAATTCTTGCCGTCATGTAAGCAGGTTCAAACATTCTAACTAAACAGAAACTATGCTTAAAATTGCAGAATAAGTCCTTCAGAAGCGCTTTCCATCAAACACACAATATAGACTCCATACCGATTTTTACACCCCTGTGTTCTTATCAACTGAACTGATAACCAAAGTCTATTTTGCTCAATGACACACGGGCTCAACCACAGTTTTAATTTCATTTTGATTACACTTAGAATCACTGTAATTCAGGACTCTCAAAAAGGATCGAATCCTCCTTCACACATATAGTGGACGCACGCATTAAACGCACTGTCAGTATCCTACTCAAGTGCCTATTAAAGCTTAAGACGCAGGGTCGACATATTTAACATCAATTCTTCCATTTATTGTAGAACCTCAAGATTAGACACACAGGGTTCCAATTCACAATACCCTACTACAGTATTGCAATTCATAATATCCTACTATAGGGTTCCAATTCACAATATCCTACTACATCCCCTTTGCCATCAATGACAACATTTCCAACAATCTTCAATTAGATAATAAAAGGGAGTAATTTTCTTGTATCTATACATTTCTTATACATCGACTTCCTATAACAAAAAAAACGTAGACATCCTCTTATACTTGTTCAGAAAATTAGTGGATATGTATGTATCAGTAAAATAAGAGATAGGAATGTTGCCAGAATCTATTCTAGAATCATGATTGTAAGAAGCATAGTGAATGGCACCAGGAATACCAGTAAGTCCTTTCTTGGAGAGCATGTCTGCAATTATGTTATGTTACAGGTAGATATAGTCAAATAAGGTGTTCTGAAAAAATTTCCCGATTATTTTTATACGCTTCACCTAGTGGGAGATCATTGGTGATTGAAAGCATGTATGTCCTTTAATCCACTCAATGTACACTTACTTTAGAGTCCTTGAATACCTGTATGTCCTTGGTGTCGAACCATTGTGCCAAGAATAGGATTCCCCAAAGTGTTATACTTTCTAACGTGTTGTTCATACATTTTCCTCCCTCCCACTAGAAGTGCGTATATTGTTCCTATTCTCTTACTATGAGGAATCGTCATCCACAAAGGTTGTTGTTACATGCACCATCTAAAAATTATTCGAAAGGACCTTTTTGATAACGTGTCTCTGCTTGATCTCATATTTCTTGTATCCAATTTCAATGAAATACGCTACAATCCCTAAAACAATGTATCTAAGATTAACTTTTTTTTTATAATTATTCTATTTCTACATTTCCAAATACCTCATATGACACCTTAAAAAAAATGGAAACTTGAATAGATATATTTATTACGTCTTATTTGTTTTAATATATAAGTGCAAGAAGGACTCGCTTCTCGAGGAGGTTATTGAGAAGGTAAGGTTGATAAGGACTGGTTTGTTGATGAGGTCATAATTGGGATGACTCCTTATTTTCAATGTGTTATTTGTATTATTATTTATTTAAATAGTTAAGGTTATTAAATGCACTGGAAGGAATGGAATGAAATTGAGATGATTTCTTATTTGCAATGTGTTATTTGTATTTATAAAAAATTAAGATTATTAATTTCTTTTTTCAAAAATTTATTTATCTATTTTTATTTTTACTTCTAATTAAACAATTAATTTACAATAATATACTTATCACGTAAACCACCCTCGAGAAATTTAATTCTCCAAAATGATTTCTATTCCTCAAGAGCTCCTATACAATTTGATTACAACTGAACCTAAACTCCAAGTACATAAACTAACCTATACATCATAAATAATTAATAAATATTATTTATTAGTAATGTTACTAAGTGAATTTTCTTACCTATTAATAAATATTTTCCAAAGGTTTTTTTAAGCAGCATACACATGCGTTACTATCTTTCGATGTTGCTGCTATGGATTGTGAACATCTTCTACAAATATTAAAAAGATGTGTGTTTTTTTTGGAAATTAGTATAACAGGTAGTCAAAAAAATATAAATATGATAAATATAAATTTGGGAAATTAAAATAATTATATTTGTGTTAATATAAAGTAGAGATATTTTTAAATTTAAAAACAAATTGTTATATAATAAAGTTAATATGTTCTTAAATTTAAAATTGGTTAAGAATTAAAATGGCGTGAATAGTCAAAAAGTCAAAATAAATTTATTTATTGAATTTTGTTATAGCTATTAAATTTTTTTTTATTTACGATTTTTTTCAAATCAATATTATCAACTAAATAGTTAAATATTAGGAAATTGCTAGTCATGATAAATGAAGTTTTAGATATATAGTTAATAAACAAAATGGTATTTTTTGGTTAGAATTTTACAATTTAATTTCAAACAATATTGTTATTTTTTTTTGTGGTTTAAAATGTATTTTCAAATACATAAATACATTCAAAACTCTAAAAAAAATTTGAGACACTCTACTTTGTAGTTTAAAATCCTAGATTTATGATTATTAAAATTCTTTACTAAAATTTGTGAAAACTTTATAAAAAACAAGTTCCCAAAGAACGATCTTTTCGTTTATTAGTTAGACTATGTTGGCATGTTAGTGTTGTCTTCGATGTCAAGCGATGCATGTTTTTAGAAGGTTTTCATGGTGTCAAATTGTTTGTGGAAGGCTTTCATGATGTGTTAAGCTCCAAATGGTGGCCAAAGTAGATTGAGGGATTTGAATATTTTGATTCATACACTACTCATGTGTGGGAAAGTAAAGTACTTACGCTGATTCCTTCATTAAAGTTGTGTATACACCATGGTAGGTTAAAATTTCGATTTATGTGTGCACTCTGGATATTTCCATTCATTTTTCTTATGGTTTTTTCTGGCAGATCATGATTAAAAAGGTCAAGAAGGTTTGTCTCTCTTCTAGAAGTTGATTAAAGTGGAAATATCTCTGTCATTCAATGGAAATTGGGGCAAA
The DNA here is from genome assembly GCA_034641835.2 of Pinus albicaulis. NCBI lineage: Eukaryota > Viridiplantae > Streptophyta > Pinopsida > Pinales > Pinaceae > Pinus > Pinus albicaulis. The sequence goes on from CM076570.1 coordinate 214,224,569, forward strand.
TTGAGTCATGGAGGAGAAATGTTAAAAATATCAAACTAGTTCTAGAGTGTGTGAATAGAGTTGTTGAACATTGCACTCTTTTCTAATTATTGTTTTAATCACTTTGGAAAATTTATTTATGTGAGGAAGCTCTCTCGAGGAGAGGTTGGTTGGATGTATTGTGGAAGTTCACAATTCAAGGGGCTTTGAGAGAGAAGAAATGTGCATATAATAGTTTTGTAAATATCATAAATAAGTCAGAGATTATTATAGAGGTCCTAGTAAGTGTTGTATGCAAGAAGCACTGATCAAAGATGAGGCAAAGTTGCAAAGGATTATATGATTGAGAGAGGACTTGCAATGGATATTTTTTATTATGATTTACCTAGATTGTGTTATAGAGAGAGCTACTTTGATGATTATGGTTCAGTCTAAAATATTTTGAAAAGAGACCCTAGAGAGTTTAAGTAGGCGGTGGCCCGTGGAATGTGGTGGCTTGCTAAGAGAGGGGTAGTGGCTCCTATCTAGTAGTGGCCAACTAAAAATTGTATGAGAAAATTATCGGTCAATAAAATATTTAGAGTATCACAAAAACAACGAGTGTTTTTTTTTCCCCTTGAGAGTTTCCACCAGAAATAATTGTGTCCCCTTGAGCTTGATTCTATTGATTTTTATCATGGTTTTTATGGGTTGATTTTATGTTGCTTGTATATTCAAATCAAATGATGTTTTTGATGTGTGTTTCTCTTTAGTAAGATAGAAAAAAGAAATTAAAATGATATAAGGATTATCACTACTAATTCACCCATGCCTCTCAGTAGTGATTTACATCTATAACAAGTGGTATTAGAGTCGATTCTCTCTAGTGGAGTTCGATTGTTCAAGAGTAGATCATGGAATTATGGAAAAGAACAATAAGAAGTAGTATTATAAAATGAAACATTACAAAAATTTTGAGGTCTAAAATGAGCCTCCTAAGAAAAATATACAACCAAAATAAACTTTATAAGAACCAATAGGATTCAAGATGATGATGTCAACCATGGGGGATGATTCACCATTTTTGGGGTAAAAAAGTAAAAATTTTAAAAAATAATAAGATAATAAAACTACTTTTTCAACTTGTATTTTCAACATATCTCCTCAAGGTTTTACTCAAATTTCGAGTGGGAGTACTCATTAGATGAAAAATTTAATTCCTCATCCAAGGAATACCTATGTTGCATACTTTCAATGGACACTACTACACGAAAAATGAGAAATACATGAAAAACGTGATTGCAATCAAGATTTTCATGTATTTCTCAGTTTTCGTATAGTTGGGTCCATCGAAAGTTTGCAACATGGGTAATCCATGGATGATGAATCAAATTTTTCATCCAATGAGTATTCCCACTCAAACTTTAAGTAAACCCATAGGGATATAAGTTGAAAATACGAGTTGAAAAATTAGTTTTCTGTTTTTTCCCTCTAAAATTTGATAATTTAATCTTTTTTTTTTTTAATATTTCCACTATTATCTTATAATTTCCTTAGGAGGCCCATTTTAGACCTCCAAATTTCCCTAATGGGTAGAAAACAAAGTAGAAACACTTCATATATAGAACCCTTCTTCTTGTTGGTGAAGGATGCAGATAAAAATCATGATGGTATATTACGTGATGCATTTTTCTTCAATTGTAATTATTATGGTAATTATACATCTAAATTTCCATATCCTAGTACTAACATCGATGATGACGTACTTGAGAATATTTACATAGAATATTTTTTAGTGTAAGCTTGGCAGTAAATTTCTATTCATTCTTTCGTAAAAGCATCTTACAACATATAATAGATTCACTGGCCTCAACCTTCCGGAAGGAAACTAAGTATGTTGGACACTGAACCGAACTATAAGCCATTCAAAACATAAAAAACTTTAATCTGTCTTTCCAAGCCTTATATGCCATCATGTCTATTACCCATATATACTTATAACTACTAAAGTAAATTCTATTTGACTAGATCATCAGAAGAAAACAAAAATATTAACAATTCATCCTGGTAGTAAATCATCAGACGATTCTACCGCAACAAGGTATTTGGAACATGACCCTAGCATTTCCATTTGATGTAGAATCTGAAGCTGACGTTCAATTCGGTCAAGGTGTACATTCTAGCAATGCAGCTGTAGCTGGAGGGATTGGATATCTTGATGAACATCTTCGAGACTCGGCTCAGTGTATGGGTGACTCGCGACTTCCTCCGTTACTATGATGGCCTTCACCATAAGACATTTCATTGACAAATATAAATGCATTTACTATTTAAACAGGTCAAGGCAACCTCTAGTGTTCTGAGGATCAAAAACCAAAGGAGCCCATTCCTAACCTGGGAGGTCAATTTCAACTTTTTAGTTTAATTCCTTCTCCCATAAAGAGATCATGGCTTTCACATGTCCCTGGGTACCAACTCCATATGCATGCAGGAGGCTCTGCATGTTTTCCTCATCAGTTTTCCTTCCTCTTTGACATTTGGGTTTTTTGGATGAAGCCCTTTTCACCTTACCCTTATCGCTCAGTTGTTTTCTTTCACGACCACTACGCCCTCGTTTACTAGTGCTAGGAGATGCCTTCACCATGTTGACTCCTTTCGGGCCACCCAGAAAATTTAAAGCAGTCTAACCCGAACAGGATTTTACACCCATAGTACATAAGCTAGATAAGTTAACAGTTTAGGCAGGCCTAAAATGGAAATACAAATAAGATTGTTAATTCCTTTCAGTTATATTAAATACATTTAGAACACATTTTTCTGGTTAGGCTTGCATTCTACCCCCAATTATTTTCTTTACATTTCCAAATTATAGATATTTTTCATTTCACTAGGCAATGCCTTAGGCTCTACAACTAACCCACCAGGCATCAATACCCAAAATTGGCCAACTCGGGTTCTTTCCAACCCCAGACAGACTTTACTACACTTAAATCATTGAAGCGATAGGAACCAGAGGTAAAGCAGTTTACTGAAAATATGTGCAGGAATTATTTCGATGACAGACCCTAAGCCCCAATGCATTAGCATTTGGGAAAGAAAATTACCATAAAACACAGAAATTCAAACAATGAAAGAAACCACATAAATACTAAGCTACAACCCAATATTCCAATGCAGCAATGTCACTAAACGCTTCCAATTGGTCATCATAATCTGAGGTGAAGCCTCAATTTCAATTACCAGGAGAGCTTGAGAAACAGACCAAAAACCTCCCTTCTCCATTACGTTGTGACAATATCCCACTCAGTTATGCCTTCGCACCAACAATTCGGTCGAGAAAGAAACATTTTCCTATGTCTAGAGAATCCAAGAATGATACCCAACAAGTGCTTGCATGCAACATGCAACACTCACCACAAGTACGTAGATATAACCCGCTCTCCAAGCACAATCTAACACAGAATTATGGATCTACAGACCCTTAATTACATATGGCATATGGAGGCGTCAAGTGGGCCGCCCACTTTCCCTGTCCCATGTTGGATCAATAATAAAATCAATCCCAATGTTACTATTCTACCTCGTCGCACCCCGATTGGGGATGCTGATTAGAATTCAGATCCATGTCTAGGTTCGCTTGGAAGGGCTCTAATCCTTCTTCTTGGGTTGCACAATCCCCATAAGCTTCTACATACTTTCCAAGGTAACTGCATCCCCAATTTTCCAAGAAATTTACCGATGCATTTATTAAGAGGCGAAGATAGATTAAGCATTTCCATCATTCAGGCTTCCTGGGGAGGAAATTTCCAGTCGTCCTCATGCAATATTTCTGCAAGAATGGTTTCATGGATGTTTTGGAGATCGATTTTCTAGATAATTGTCACATATTGTTGTTGGTCTTTGAATAACCTCATATTTATTTCCATCCACACTGCCCAAAGGACGAATCCAAGCGATATGGAACATGATCTATTAAGGACAAATTTTGAGCCCTCCTTTCCTCCAAATTTCAATACTAACCCTAATGCTGGAATGATATCTATCTATCTAACCAAATAGGAGGTCCAGATAATTCCAAAGTTGGTGAATGAAGGGGAAATAATTCAATAGGTGCTCCATGGATTCTGGATGGGAGGCACACATGATGCACAAGGAGGGACCCTTAACACCACACTTTTGAATTTGGTCTCACGTGAGTGCACTCCCATTGCTAAATAGCTAGAGGAAGAACATGACATTGTAGAAATTGTACAAACAATATGTATACCAATGGATTCAATTCGAACATGCAATATTCTAGAGAAAAATATTAAATCCTTCTACAATTAATTTGCGGAAATTAAGCACGATCGCACAAGAACACAAAGTAAGAGAAAGAATAAAATCAATCGCACAACACAGATATTTTTCCTGGGGAAATCTTGCTTCTCAAAACCCTTGTATATTTATTGTATAATCAACCATGGAATCATGAAATAATACAATGCACTCTTCTCACAAGAGTCTCCTGCACTCTACCTACTCTTTCACACTGATCCGGAAAAAATCTACCAACACTTAGCCAATTTCCTACCTTTACTTAGCCTGCGTTGCTTGTGAAATTATAAGAACAATTGATCCCTATTAATTAGGAAATTAAACCTTCCAAAACTACAAAATACATCATGGGAAATACTATGATTGTCTAATTGCACGCCAAAAATTTACTAATAATACAACTGGTAGATATCATCCCTTTAACCTCTGTCTCAATTGGGTCTTCATCAGAACTAACATGCATGCAACTATTAATAGTAAATCATCAGTCACTTGACAGATCACTGCATGTGAATTATATCTTATTTAATACACTGGACCTCTCACTAGTGCAACAATTAGTTACAACTAGTTAGACTGACTTTAACTCACTTAATTGAGTTAACTGATTTCTCATGTATTAAACTAATACACTAACTGCAACTTGGACTCTAAATAAAATAGAATCACTATACATGCCTCACCAACCACCCTCAACTCGAATTTCATAAGCTAACTAAGTCTATCATACCGAGTTAACTATTACAAGTGATTATGAGATAATATTACAACTCGTTGTCCAATTTAATTAAGGGAAAATTAAATTAGATACACATTTCTTATTGAATTTTCAACACTCCATCTCAGCGAGTGCCTTCGTTAGGATATCTGCATCCTAATCCTCTGTGGGAATGTACTGAAGTAACATAATTAATCTCTAAACATAATATCTGAGATGTGGTACCAGATGTCAATATGCTTGGAGCTGCGATGGAATGCTGGATTAACGGAGAGTTTTATGAAACTCTGATTATCACAATGTATCACCGTCGGATCCATCTAATGACCAAATAAACCAACAAGTGTATTCCTCATCTAGATGGACTCACATGCCGCCTGACTGGCTGCCATGTGCTCTACCTCAACTGAGCTAAGTGCAACTGATCTCTGCCTCCTTCTGTACGAAGAAACTATTATCGATCATACGCTGAATATCCCTCCTGATGTGCTCTTCATGTTTGATGCACTACCTGCCCAATCTGCATCGGTGAAACCTTCAAGCTTCACTCCCTCTATCCATTTGTACCATAATCCATACTCTGTAGTGCCCCTGAGATACCTCAAGTCATGCTTCCCCACCTTCCAAAAGATCTTGGTCGGCTTAACCATAGCTTGAATAAGCTGGTTAAGTACGTAGCATATGTCTCGTCGTGTGTTCACCAAGTACATGAGTGAACCCACAAGCTTCTTGTAAACAGTAGCATCCACTACCTCACCTGAAGTAGCATCATTCTTCCTCCAGTTTCCTGCAAGATGAATCTCCATGGGTTTACAACTCTCCATGTGGAACTTCCTCAGAATCTCTTTGGCATATTTTCCTTGAGAAACAAATAAGTCCCCATCTCACTGGCATATCTCCAAACCAAGGAAATAGTGAAGGAGTCCCATGTCCTTCATCTCAAACTCTCTTGCAACATCCTCTTTGCAAGAAGTTATGAGTTACTCATCACCTGTTAGAATAAGATCATCTACATAAAGTAAAATAATCAGAAGCTTACCATCAACCATAATCTAGTAGAGGTTCGAATCCGCTTCACTCTTTGTGAAGCCCAACTCAGTGAAATAGCTATCAATCCTAGTGTACCAAGCATGAGGTGCTTACTTCAGCTCATACAGTTCTCTCTTGAGTCTGCACAAATGAGAATCCCTGTCAAAGGTCTCAAAACCATCTGGATGCTTAATGTACACTTCTTCCTCAATAAATCCATTGAGAAATGCAGTCTTCACATCCATATAATGTATCTTCCAACCCATCTGCGCTGAGAGTGAAAGGATAATCGATGAGTATCGTGCAACTGGTGCAATAGTCTCCTCATATTTAATCTCCTCAACCTGTGAGAATCCCTGGGCTACAATTCTAGCCTTTTTCTTCTCCACACTCCCATCTGTTGTCTGCTTCACCTTATAGCTCCATGTAGATCTAACCACTAACTTCCCGACTGGTCTTGGGACAACTTCCCATGCATTGTTCCTGATGATGGAGTCATACTCCTCAACCATGGCATCAACCCAAGTTGGTTGTTGCACTACTTCCTCAAAAGAGGATGGTTCTGACACAATACAATTTATCATAAGAGACATGTATCTAGTATACATGTCTGGTGATTGTCTCTGTCTACGTTATGATGTAGCTGCTCCTACATGTTTTGTCACATAAAGTCTCAATCTATCAACCTCTGTGGTGCACCTCCTACCATGTCTGGTGGATGGCTCTACGTGAGTGGTTTCTTCCACTCCATGATCCTCCTCATGTGGCTGCTCCAGATATTGAGGTTCATCTTTTGGAACCAAGAGTTCCTCATTTGCATGAAAATCAAGCTCCCTCTCAAGGGACAATCACATGGCTTTCTCCTCATCAAATTTTACATCCTATCTGACAATTCTCATCTTGTTGTCCGCCAAATACACCCAATAGTTGTGGGGAGTATAAGTGTACCCCACAAATATCCCAATCTCTATTGCTGGTTATAGCTTCTTTCTAGAATATTTGGTCACATGGAAATAGAGAGATGAGCCAAAAATTTTAAAATATGAAACATTAGGTTTCTTAACAGAAACATCCTTCTCTGGTGTACTCATGCCAAGTATCCGATGTGGACTATAGTTTTACATAAATACCGCTATGTTGCATGCCTCTTCCCACAGATGCAATGGTTAGCCTTGATCATGTAACATAGCACGTGCTACACCCACAATTATTTTGTTCTTTCTTTCTGCAACCCTATTCTGTTGTGGGTTATGAGGTGAAATCAGCCCTCTTTGAATTCATTCTTTGGAACATAAGTTATTGAATTCATTGGAGATGTAATCACCACCATTTTTTTCTCCTTAGAGCCTTCACCTTCTTCCCTGTATCTTTCTAAACCAGTGCTTTCAACTCACAAAATTTTGAGAATGTATAATATTTCTTCTACATGAAGTAGATCCAACAGTTTCTAGAAAAATCATCAACAAAAATCACATAATACATTGTCTTTTCTTTAGAATTTGTAGAGAATGGTCCACACACATCTGAGTGAACTCTCTCAAGTATTTTCGTTGCTCAGTTCTCCTTCTCATGAAAAGTGGATTTTGTATACTTCCCCATGGTACATCCCTTGAAAGTTTTTATCTACACAAGAGTACCCTTTAAAAGCCCTGTAGAAATCAGTTGCATGACCTTCAAAGCACTATGGTGTAGATGGCCCAATCTCCTGTGCCATAACTCACCCTTATCCTGGCTGACCACTCTATCTGGTTTACTCATCAATGTTGCACAACCATATACATCAATTTTGTAGAGGTTCTTCACATGAACCCCAATATTCTTAACCTGTCATGTGGCTTTGTGTCAAAAGAATGATTTCCCTTCATTGAAAACCACATCATATCCTCTATCCTCCAACATAGCAACTGAAACTAAATTATTTTTCAATCCTGATACATGCATGACATATTTTAATAAGAAATGTTTACCTTACTATCTCTAGAAAGTAATTGTACCAATATCAGTAGTGCTATACCTCCCGTCATCACCCATCTCGATGTGCATCAGAAGATCCTTCTCCTGCAATGTACTAAAGAGTTCTTTGTCTCCCGTCATGTGGAAAGGTGCACCACTATCTAAGAACCACATTGATCCCATCACACTAGACACCATACATGTGATGATTGAGAATTCCAACTCAAAATGTAAAGCCAAAGCATTACCCGCTACAAATCTTGAAGTAGTCTTGTTGTTGTTCTTCTTCTGTGGACAATTAGTGGCATAATTTCCATGCTCGTGACAGTGAAATTTTTTCACTTTGGACATGTCACGCTTCTTACCTTCTTTATTGGTCTCGGATTTGGAATAGGATTTCTTTCCCTTCCCATTCTTTTCCTTACTAGTGAGGGGTGAAATTTTCATCATCATATGTCTTGGATGAGGATCCATCCCTGGTATTCTGCCTGAATTCTTCTTGTACCAAAGCCGACCAATGTCGCTCCCCATCTGGTAGCTTCTCCCTCCCATTGACAAAGTCCTGATAACTATGCCAACTCTTGGAAAGGCGTAGAAGTGCTAGGCTCACCAAGTCATCATCCACTATAGTAATCCTGACACTTCCAATATGATCTCAACATTGGATGAACTTGGTCAAGTATTTCAGAATAGTGTCACCTTTCTCCATTTTGATTTTCCTGATCTTATCCTTCAATGCCAATTTTATGCGGTCACTGTTGTTTTGATAAAGATATTTCAAGGTCTTCCACATTGCATATGGAGTCACCTTGCCATGTAGACTCGAGACAATGTGATTTGGAACTCCTTCTAATAATATCTTCCTCTTCTTTGCAACATTCTTTTGACAAGCATCAAGAAGAGCGATGTCTGCTGTTGTGGGCCTTGGTATATCAGTGTTGATAAATTCTTTGAAGTCGTTGTCCTCCAGAACTACCTCCATTCATTCTCTCAATGAAATATAATTACAACTTCTCTCAAGTTCATATTCCTATCTTAGTCCATTGAAATCCATCTTGATCCACTTGTAGCGCTAAAGAATATTTTTGCAAATTCAAATGTTGTTAAGCACAAACTCAATTTCTTCTCCACTACAGTGATTTTTGGCACTCTAATACCATGTAGAAATTATAAAAACAATATGTATACCAATGGATTCAATCCGATCATGCAATATTCTAGAGAAAAATACTAAATCCTTCTATAATTAATTTGCAGAAATTAAACACGATCACAGAATCATACCATGTAAGAGAAATAAGAAAATCAATCGCATAACACATATATTTTTCTTGGGGAAATCTTGCTGCTCAAAACCCCTCTATATTTATTGTATAATAAAAAAATGAATCATGAAACAATACAATGCACTCTTCTCACAAGAGTCTGTTGCACTCTACTAGCTTTCTCACACGGATCTAGACAAAATCGATCAACACTTATCCAATTTCTTGCCTTTTCTCATCCTTCCTTGCTTGCGAAATTATAAGAACAATTGATCCCTATTAATTAGGAAATTAAACCTTCCAAAACTACACAATACAACATGGGAAATCCTATGGTTGTATAATTGCGTGTCGGAAATTTACTAATAATACAATAGATAGATAAAATCCCTTTAACCTCTCTCTCAACCAGGTCTTCATCAAAACTGACATGCATGCAACTATTAATAGTAAATCATTAGTCACTTGACAGATCATTTCATGTGAATTAAATTTGATTTAATTCATTAGACCTCTTACTAGTGCAACAATCAATTACGACTAGTTAGACTGACTTTAACTGACTTAATTGAGTTAACTAATTTCTCAAGCATTGAACTAATACACTAAGTGTAACTTGGACTCTAAAAAAAATATAATCACTCTACATGCCTCACCAACCACCCTCAACTAAATTTTCATGAGCTAACTGAGTCTATCATACTCAATTAAATATTATAAGTGATTATGAGATAAGATTGCAATTTATTGTCCAATTTAATTAACAGAAAATTAAATTAGACACACATTTTTTGTTGAATTTTCTACAGACATTTGGCCAGTATTGCCTTCACCATAATTTATGCCAAAAGGGATGGAAATGGTTTTGATGGTCTTTTACTTTCAATTGATAGCCTTCTTGGATTGTGAACATTCCTTTTTTTTAATAGCCCCATCTAAAGATATCCATGCCTTCAAATATCATAATCCTTCAACAATTGAGCTCTTTATCAAATGCTTCCCATTGTTGTGTGGTTGGTGAATTAGGCAAATGTTTCCATTTTTTCCATTCTCTCCACTTAGAACTTGTGCCTGTGTCCCGGAACTGACTGTATATCAAGTCCGCATATCGGTTGGTAAATAGAAATATCTCGGAAAGTTTAGGGTGACTGAATAACTTCTCCCTTTTTTGCCATGAGTCCTTCCAAAACAGTGCTTTTCCCCCATCTCTTATCTCCCAAAAGTTATGATTTCATATCAGTTCGCTATTTTTAGCTGTTAGGTTCCAAATTGAGGAACCTTTTGGAAATCTCTAGACGTGCAACATCCCTTCCATGGATGTGGGAAAATTATTTTTCCATTCCCAAATAATCTTCCTGTTGAGGAGGTAAATCCCCTCTGCGGACAGAGGCGATCCCTACTAGCCCAGCAGGGGTCTAGCAACAATCAAAAATGTTACGACGCAAGCTCCTAGTTACGAATGAAAAGAATAAAGACGGAAGCCTACCTGGAATCCAATGCTATGATTTGAAGAAGAAGCGTCTCCGTTCCTCAGCCTCGGCAGATCACAATCCCTCCACGATCTCTGCGGATGAACACCTGCACATGCAAGAAACAAACAGATACAAGCATAAAATATGGCATACGTAACTAAATATCAGTCAGAAAGGATATTACTCATATTAACATGATGGAAAACAGAGTGGAACCATAATCGTAATCATTCATTAAATAACAATCGAAGAGAGATTACAACCAAGTTCTGACGTCGTGGTCTCCTTCGGATGGGTCTCCAGTCATTCACGTCTCGCAAAGCTCGCTAGGGAAAGGGCAAACCTCTCCAGAGTCTCTCGACGATAATCTCCTTAATTGAGTCGGCCTTAAGGGAGAAAAAGGGGTTCTTTGCAGCACAAAGGCTCTTGGGAATATGGAGATTCAAAGCTTAGGCACTTCCCGACTAGCTTGCCATGGGATTGAGCAGGCTTTTATAGATGGGGAAGGAGGGAGTTGGGATCCCTATTATTGTGGGATTGGCCCTATCAACAAGGAAGGTTCCATGGGAGGTGGCAAAACCACTTCCTTTCCATAGAACTCCCGCAGCCAAACCTCCCAACTCAAGATAGGCAATGGTTTCTGAGTTTGTTGAAACTCAACTTCCGCCATCTTTATTTAAAAAACACTCCTTAAATTGGCTGGCGCAACCAATGCTCTGGGACAGAGCGCCAGGTGGCGCGGCCTCTTTGCAGGATTTCCCCCATTGGCACGAGTTCTGAATTTTCTGCCCGCGCCAATGCAAAAAGAGATGTTTTTCATGATTTTTGCAAGGAAATGTCTTAAGGGCAATTAAAGCTCATGCTTAGAGGAATGCATTGATGATGGTTTCAAGGCATGACAATGTTCACAGGTCACAAAATGGGTCCTCCATTGTGCGGGATGAGGAATGGTAGGGACGGTGACAAATTACTGCGTAACAGATGCCCCCTAAAGTATGAGGCCCCAGAGAGAGAGGGGTGAAATGCTTTACGAGAACATGTTCAACTGAAGGCCCGCCGTCGGAAAACCTGCACAGAAAGATACAACTGATATCTCAAGTACATGATGTATATGTGGTATGGACGCAGCCATCCGAAACAAAGTATGCTATAATATGGATCCAGGGCATGGGCGCAGCCATCCAACTAGGACCAAACAAATAGACTCAGGTATGGTCGCAGCCATCCAATCAATGAGTCATGTACATAATGATAATAATCCACAATCGCAGCCTGGATTACAACAGACACAATCCAGGGTCTTGCGCTCCATCTCTACCCAACAAAGTACAAGTTCAAGCATGCGAATATGTGAGCTGAAGTCGAACATGCAAGAACATCATCTGATTACCAGCCAATGATGAAAGCTGTTAACAGACGTGAGAGAAACCACCAATGATGACAGTGGTCCTCAAGGTACTACAGGTACAATCTACGGTGTGCGAATAAATGAGTTGACGTCAAACACCCACAGAATCACTCGATCGGAGGCCAATGATGTAAACCTCATGTCGAATGCGATGAACCTGCCATTGAGGCATGCAGGCTCCAAGGTACCATAAGGAGTCTCTAGACCAACTTCCTAGATAATGAGCTGAAGTCGACAGGAAGTGACCTTGATCGAAGGTGGGCCATAATGTTTCCCACATCATCGACATGAGACAGAAGAACATGATGTTTTGTTGTGAATCAGGATCGTATGAGAATCAAAGGAAGGTTGATATTTGCAGAGGCCAACTTCTCTTGAACATATAAACGGCACGACAGTGGACTTGGCAGTATTTGACATCAATGGATCAGAGGTCATGGTGATGAGGCAATGAGCAGATGAGAGGTCAAAAGGGATTATCCAAACCCACGGAAGCAAAGTGAAGAAACGAGATGAGATGTCCCCAGCCCGACACGAATGCAGACAAGTGCCATGTTCAAGAGCGACATACTGCCAACGACAACGACAATGGTTCCATTTTTCCCCCACCATGTCTGGCGAGTACCCCAATTATTTTTAATAACAAGCTTGAAGGGGATAGCATATGCTTGTGATATAAGTCCTCCCTTCGGGTGAATCCATCCTAGTGCATTTAACGAGTCCTAGGAAGGAGGAACTCGGAGAACGTCATTTCGACGGGATCCGATGTTATCAGGGTTTAACGAGTATGACAAAGGGAGAACTCAGCGTCTTTTCATGTTTAGAGAGTTTGAAAAGACAGCGGAAAAGTAAACTCCAGTAGTCCCTTTTCGTAAATAGTTCCTCAGATCCGAAAAGGTAGAAAACAATATCCGAGGAAACCTCCTAGTCGCGATCGGCTAGGGTATTCCTTTTTCGTAATCAATCCATCCCACCCCGAAAAAGGGTTAAACTTATACTGGGTGGATGTCGATTCGTGTCCATTTTAACGATATTGAAACGACAAGGGCCTCGGCAATCTTTTCATGTTTAGAGAGTCAGAAAAGAGCTGAAAGATGACTCCAAAGTGACTTTTTCGTGTATTTACCGAGTCTGAAAAAGTATAAAATACAACTCGTTTCCATCGTTTAAGTCGCAAAAACCTGCTGCTGCACATACCAATCAAGCGTAAAATCCATTTTCGACATAACATATGCAAATATTTGATAAAAATAACTTTTAAAACCCATTTAACGTCGAAAAAGTTATAAATATGTCAAATTGGTAAAAATAAAATTACTTTTACTATTTACCTTGGTAAAAAGCAACAGTGGTCCATTTGGAGCAGAAACTTCTAACGGTGATTGCGACAAATCCAGTTGACCATTCAGCTTCTCGTCTGCTACAGGTAAGAGGCACTCCTTTGCTCTACATTTTCATCCATTTTTTGATAATTTTCCCTTGAAAATCAGTTCTATGTGGCCACTTTTAAAATTTTAGGGCTGCGCCCATTGGCGCGGGTATCGGGCACGGACCCGCGCCAATGAGCTCTTTTATACAAAGGGCTCGCGCCACGTGGCGCGACTGTTCACAAAACAGCCGCGCCAGCGGCCGAACCTAAAAATCCGCCTAAAATTTCGACATTTAGACCAAATTGCATGGAATTTGAGACTCATCAGAGATCTAACTAAGGGTTCATGGCCATATGAATGCAGGTAATCAATCAAAATGGAAATTGAATGGAAAGAACGAGAGCATGGAGAAGAGGATGAACAAGCCATGCAAAGTCAAGCTTGCATGAATGCGCTTAGAAACTGCGGGTTGAAAAAGTTCTTCTTCACACCCTGCCTACGAGCTCAGCCCGAGATTCTCCAGTATTTGATCAGTATCTGGGATGAACATGAACAGGTGTTCCGGCTACGAGATCAGGTATTAGAATTGGAGGTTTCTGATGTTTATTTTATCACCGGATTGTCCCGCAGAGGTCCAATCCCTGTATTGACTGGAAGCAGACCGTCTGGGGAGATGGAAGAAGTGATGGCACGAGTGTGCCGAGGGGAACAAACAGGATCAGGAAGCAAGAAGGTGGATATCCACACTATCCCTGATCTGGCATTGAGAGTTGTTCTGCATACCATCACGCGGGCTGCAGGGTCGCAGGCACCGCATGAGGCCACAAAGGCCCAACTCCCGCTGGCCTCAGAATGCATGGGTCCCTTACTGTTTAACTGGGCAGCAGCAGTAACAATCAACATGAAAAGGCAGCTCACAAAATGCAAACAGGGAAAACTGAAATAGTTCGGTTATGGTTCCATCTTGGTATCATTCATTCTGGAACGCTTACCAATCTTCCAGGGTCAAGGGGCCGCAGTGGCAGACCCGATACCACGAGACCCAAGAATGGCTCACTGGGCAGCATTGATGCCCAGATCTGGAGGCGGCCAACAGATGTCCTGGAGGCCGGAGTTCTTTAGGTGGTTACGGCGCCAGCTGATTGTCGTGGAAGACTGGCCCTATGCAGGAACTAACTTTACCGGGGACCCAGATCTCCCACTGCCAGAAGGAGACGACTGGGACGAGGAGTTGGGTAAGACCTCATATTTTTTGATTTTATGTTTTATATCTCTTTTTTTGTTAATACACATTCGTCCTAACACGATCATCTATACATGCAGATGTGGGACCTGAGAGACCAGCTGGGATGTCTCCAATCTCCCGGAGGACACAACTCGCCCCTGAGGTTCAGGGAGATGGCACCAGAGGAGAGGAGCTGATCCAAAACCTCGAGGGGATTTCCCACGGGATCCCAGACTATGCCCGGCTGGAAGACGTACCGATGGCATACCAGTGCCACACGGTGGGAGTTCCGAGTCGGATCCACCGAATCCTGAGATGCTTAGTGCGTGCAGTCACATGCTATCATGAGCACCATGCGGATTAGTCCTTAGGATTTATACCACACCTATTTTTTGAGAGACATACCGTCTCCGGATGTATTAAGACGATTATGTATATTTTTTGAGTTTTATGTGACACACTCTTATGTAAACATTTCGATATCTATATATATATGCATATCTATTTCTGGATGAGTCTTTCTTTACATATGACGATGATTTACAAATTGTACAAATGTTTGTCTAATACCAAATTTGCTACTGCATCTGTTAATGTATTCAAATGCCTGGGTATATGATGATATGTAATGTAGTCAAAATTCCTTTCCAGTAATCAAATACGCAAATACAGACGTAAGATGGACGAGTTCCTTACCGAATAGTGTCCGTTCAGTTGTAACACTACAAGTTGCAAATCTAGATACACGAGCAATTCACGGATACCAAGGTTTATAGCCTCGGTTAATAATTTCAACACTGCACTATATTCCGCGATGTTGTTCGTGGTACATCCTAGACACACTCCTTGCAGGTCAATCAACTCACCAGCAGGATCATAGATTACCCAGGCTGCGGAAGACAGATTCCTGGTACTGCGGGAGGCACCATCCGCGAAACCAAAAAATGGATGAATAGACATCTGCACAACCAGGAAGACCCGATCAGCAAAAAGATGTTTACAAAGCACACCACACTATACATGCACACAAATGACAATCACACACCTATGTACACACACCACACCAAGAAATCACTTCATGCATAGTACTTTTTAAGGTACAACCCATTTCTAGGCTGTGCCAGCGGAACTCCTTCGTAATCTATAAGCTCGTAGGCCCCATTTTTCAAAACGCGCTTTACTATATAGGGCCCGTGCCACATAGGCTGGAGTTTACCGGCTCCAAGCTTATCATGTGTCTGATCGTATAGGAGGACGAGGTCTCCTTCGATAAAAGAACGGGGAGAAACAGATTGATCAAAATGAGTTTTGACCCTCTTCTTTTGTGCTTCGATGATCAACGCAGCTAGACAACGGGTTTCATCCAACCGTTCGAGATACAGAAGACGTTCTTCCTCAGCAGAAGTATCCGGTAAGAGCTCCACAGCTAATTTTAGCGAAGGAATTTCGCATTCAACCGGCAGAGTGGCTTCCAGACCGTACACCAATTGGAATGGTGTGAATCCGGTTGCACTCTTAGCAGATGTTCGGTATGCCCAGAGAGCTGAGAACAGTTGGAGATGCCAACTAGATTTATGAATCCCAACTGTTCGCTGAAGCATAGTGACCAAAACCTTGTTCATCGCTTCAACCTGACCATTCGCTTGAGGGTAGTATGGTGTTGAGCTGTCGTGACGCAAGCCCAACGCTGAAGTCAGCTCCGCCATCATGTAATCGCGGAAATGAGTACCGTGATCAGTGACGATGGCTTGAGGAACCCCGAATCGTGCAATAACGTGGTTGAATATAAATTGAGCAGCCGCTTTCCCGTCAGCAGCTAGTGTAGGCATCGCCTCGACCCACTTGGTGAAGTAGTCAACGGCGACAATGATATGCGCATGCCCCCCGGCCGAGTGAGGGTTACACGTCATAAAATCAACGCCCCATTTAGTGAAAGGGCCGACGGTAATAACGGGATGCAATGGTAAAGGCGGCGCGCGCATCTTGCGCTGAAATATCTGGCATGGATGACATTTACGAACTGCAGTGATACAGTCCTCGAATATGGAAGGCCAGAAATAACCTGCTCGCAGAATCTTCTGGGCAGTAGCATACCCAGACATATTTCCACCACAGGCGCCACTGTGGCAGTCATTTAGGACCTTCTCAGCCTCTTCCAAGGTGAGGCATTGCCGGAGCACCGAATCTACTCCAATGCGATATAAGGTATCTCCTACTATACGGTAGGGTTGGGACTAGTGCCGAATCCGACGGCGGGCAGCTTTATCTAACTTAGACCGAAATGTCGTAGTCTGAAGATACACTATGATGTCACCGTACCAAGGATCACGAGTACTGATGAGGAAAAGTGTTTCGTCCAGTATATGGTCTTCAGAGTGTGAGGGAACGATGCAGCCAGGAAGGCATATCAAATCCGCGAAGACCCGGTGATTTAGTTGACTTGGCAGTGGTGAACTCAGAGTCAAACTCCTGACTCAAACTCCTTAGATCACAATCCATTTGGAGTACTTGCCCCCTCGTAATTGTCTAGAAAGAATATATGTCATAGGGTTGCAGTCTGAAACCACTGTTATCGTGCGCAAAAGGATGTAATGGCGGAAGCGTTGTACGGCGTGCACTGCTGCTAAGGAAAACTTCTTGACATGTGCATAACGCGTTTCTGGGTCGAGAAGGTTCCGTGACAGGTAATAAACAACATTTTCATCACCGTCATCGTCATCCTGCACCAAGACCATGGCTATGGTGCTAAATGCGGTGGCTAGATATAAAGTGAATTTGCGATGGTAGTCCGGAGGACGAAGCAATGGAGCATTGACAAGCAACGTCTTCAACTTCTCAAAGGATTCCTGAGCAATTTCATCCCAATGAAAGGGAACATTCTGCTTTAACAAATGAGTGAATCCTTTTGCCACCTCGACATAGTTCGGGATAAAGCGCCGAAGAAAGTTCGCTTTCCCTTGTAGACTCTGTAACTGATACAGGGAGGAGGGTGACGAGAGATTTACGATGGCCTCGACCTTTAAAGGGTCAAGGTGAATTCCATCTTTCGAGACTATGAATCCTAAAAGACGCCCAGAATCAATGCAGAAGACGCATTTATGAGGATTGAGCCTGATATTGTAGCGTTTGCAACAAAGAAAGATCTGGCATAGATGCTCAGGATGGTCCTCTCGCTTACCCGAATGGGCTGGCAAGTCGTCCAGATAAGGTTGAACGATATGGCGAATGTCATGAAAAGCGTAGGACATCGCACGCTGAAACGTGGCTCCAGCGTTCTTTAAGCCAAACGTGAGTTTTTTGTATGCGAAAGTGCCCCACGGATAGATGAATGTGGTCTTATGTTGATCCTCAGGTGCAATATTGATTTGGTTATAACCTGAGAAACCGTCGATTAAGGAATATATCTCACTCCCGGCACATTCGTCGATGATCTGGTCGATAAACGGAGTGGGATAATTATCCTTTGGACAAGCGCGATTGATGTCGCGATAATCCACACAGACTCGAATTGTACCCTGCTTTTTATTGACAGGGACAATGTTAGACACCCATTCTGTAAGGGGGATAGGATAAATAAAACCCACGTTCAGAAGTTTTTCAACTTCTGCCTTGATAGCGGCGGCTTTCCGAGGATGCATGGGACGTAAGCGTTGGCGCACGGGTTTCGCACCTGGATAGGTTGGAATCTCGTGCACAACAATACTAGGATCAATTCCCGGCATTTCCTTGTAAGACCATGTGAAAACATCTCTGAATTCTTTGAAAAGCTCAGTATAGACTTGAATCTCATCGGGAGAACAAGTCACACCCACATAAATATTCTCAACAATCCCCGCTTTAACAGAGATGTTGATTGGAATAGTTTGAGTAATGTTACTCAGATTACCCTCCGAAAAGACCTCGTGTGTCAAGATCGGTGTTTGAAGAGGAGGGGAGGGAACCTGAGTAGCATAATGCTCCAGACAATCAGTCATTGCCCCCAAGCTGGTCATAAATGAGGAGCGATGATGTCCATCGCCCCAGGGCAGCTCCTCAAGAGACATAGTTTCAATGATAGCCTCATCTGAAGGAAAAGTCTCTCTGAGAGGATCAGGTGAATCAGCCTGACCAAGCCAGGGGGATTGGGAGTAGACGTCCAGAGCCATGCTCAACGGAGCATGTTGCGGAGGCGGAGGATCCGATGCGGCAACAATCTCATAGTAGCTAATCTCTACTGGCGTTAAAGGCATGGATTCTCCAAACTCATATACCTGCTCAGGTGTAGGAATAAGCCAGGGGTCATCGGACCTGGAAAACATGTTGACTTGAGCGGTATTCGGTGGTGGCGCGGGGAAGATACCCATGAGGACTGGGTCTTTGAAAAGGCTAGGTCCTACACTGTTTGGGGGATTTGGAATTTGATCCACGTATGGCACGTTGTTCTCAGAGTTAGAGGTGAAAAATGACAATTGATCCACCTTGACAATCTTTCCCTCGTGAGGGAACTTAATGAATCGAAAGATGGTAGATGGCACGCAGAGCATGGCATGGGTCCAGCTACAACCAAGAAGTATATTGTAGTTGAGTTTAGCGTCAACCACTTCCACTTCCATGTTGACAGTTTTTCCCTGTAATGTGATCGCAAGACTCTCGAGAACGCCCAGGGGTTTAGATTCTCGACCATCAAATGCCTCAAGGGAATTGGGAGACGACGATAGAGCTGGAGAGCCGATGGCCTTCCAGCAAGCGGAGGACATAACGCAGGTAGATGCACCCTCATCTATGATGGCCCTATGAATATTCAGACCGTTAATCCCAACTTGAATGACCAAAGCGATTTGATGTGGAAGTCGGGGAGTAAAATTCTCCAGATCAAAGGTGAGAAGGCTCGAGTCGGCGGGATCGATGCCACCAATTGCAGACAGTAAAGCCTTCCATTGTGAAGGACAACTTTGAAGAACCTCAAGTGCAGACATAGCACATGGCGCCTGTGCCAGATCCTCAACAATACTGTAATGTTGAGCGGCACGAGCATGTGGATTATAAGAGGATCTTCGAAGAACACCCTTGGGAGGTGGTTTCACAACGGGTTCGAGAGTCGAGTTCTCGATTTCCAATGGACCAGAGACAGGTGGGGGAGGTGGCCCATCTGCAACTGCCTTCCCGGGTGCCTGCCGCGATTCATTGTAATCCTTCGACCACGTAGCGATAGTGATAGGTGCAGTAGTCTTCATCATGAAAACCTGAGACCCAAACGGTACATATGGTGATGCCTGTTCGACCATCTGGGTATGCTGAGATGGAAATGGCTCTTTCAAAACAGCCGGAGTCCCTTTAGGGCCTTTAAGAAGTTGACTAACCTCGGATCGTCGTGGGAAATCCTTAGTATAATGGTCACCTTCACAGATGAGGCAAGGGAACTTCGGTTTACGCTGGGAGCCATCCTCAGTTCGAGATTTAGATTCTGGTTTCCAGGCATTAGATTTTGATTTGCCTTTGCCCTTCTTCTTCCCTTTGGAGGATTTGTCCGCAGGATTGGCCTGGACGGCATTCACCTCCGCGGTTTTACCAGAATCGGTTGAGGCGGGATTAGCAGAGGTATTGTTGGAAGAATTAGCCTTCTGCTTCACATTTGAAGACTTCTTCAAATTTTGAGAGACGGAACCAATGACACCATCTACCGCAGGGGTAGGTGGAGCCTTTGAGGTTCCGGGCCGTGGAGCATCAGTCAAGATGTCATAAAGCGTGCCAGATTGCGAATAGACAAGATCCAGGTACTGGGCACGCGCGATAGCTTGTTCCTCTGTCACACACGCTCCCATCGCGATATCCTGAGCGATTTTATTCACAAAGGAGGTGGTGAACCAGTGAGTTAAAATCTGATTAGGTATGTGAAACTTGATCAGTCGAAGACGGCGCCACCACTCATGAATGTGATCTGAGATGTGAGTGGCTTTGTCCTACTTCAGGGAAGTCAGGAGGTGCGTCCCGGCCTCATACCGGACCGGTAACTGGAAGTGCGTGAGGAAAGCCATGGCTAAAGAGTTGAAATCTTGGAAAATGCCACGGGGTAATTCTATGTACCACTTAGCAGCAGCTCCTGTTAAAGTACGCTGGAAGAGACGCAAACGGATTGAATCGTCGACCCAAGAGTTAGACGAACACTAGAGGTGATACGTCATCACATGCGCCTGGGGGTCTTCGCCAGCTTTTCCCTCAAACTTGGGACAATCACCTGGTATCTTGGTGGGAACCGGAGGCCAATATGGATTATGTAAAATCAGATCATTGGTCAACTTTGAAACGTCCGACAGTTCCAAGGTAGCCAAGAACGGCAATGGAGGGTTAACTGCCATGCCAGGCCCAAGATGAGGTCCGGCGCCCATACTCCACGATGGTTGTGAATATCCCTGCCCCCACGGGTTCTGTCCCGCAGGATTCTGACCGTAGGGGGCATAGGTCGTATAACCAGACTGATTTGGATGCTGGTAACCATAGTGCGGGGCTTGACAACCAGGATATGGACCCTGATTAAGCGTTGGCCCCGTATAAGCAGCGTTTGGATTTGGCTGCTGAGCGTAGGTAAAACCGAGTGGAGGAGGATAATACTGAGAACCTCTGGGGCGGTTATAGTTCGGTTGAGACTGACCATGAGGAGAATAACCACCCTGAGGATGAGTAGGCTGCTAAAAAGTGGAACCCTGCGGAGCCTGATAAGTAGGGCGCAGCTGTTGATTTGGTTGCGGCGTTAAATGAACAGGTTGCCGAGAAGGGTTGATTGGATGAGCGGGCTGCCCCGAATGAACGAGTTGACCCGACTGAGAGGGCTGACCTGAGTGAACAGGTTGACCCGGGTGTGAGGGTTGACCTGAATGACCAGGCTGACCCGGATAGACAGGCGGCGCCGGTTGCGCAGGCTGACCTGGTTGTAAGTGAGTCCCAGATTGTACCGGATGGGCCGGTTGGCCTGGAGGCGGGACACCGGGTTGTACCGGATGAACCGGTTGGCCTGGTGGTGGAACAGGACCAGGTGCTTGCTGGACACCTGTTTGACCTGAAGCGGAACCATAGGATGGTCCCTGCGGATATGCAACGTTAGAAACAACAGGATACTACGGTTGCATCGGTAGAGAAGGATGGATTTGCCCCCCAGGACCATAGACCGGTCCTGGTTGATACCCCGGTTGAGGCTGGACAGGTTGACCGGCAAGGCTATAATACTGTCCTTGCGGACCGTACAATGGCCCTTGCTGGCCCGCAGGGTAGCCCTGGATGGGCTGTCCCTGTGGATCATAAAGGTAACCAGATTGACCTGCAGGTTGGCCTTGTAAAGGTTGTCCCTGTGGGTTGTAAGCCTGGTTGTACGGTAAACCTTGAGCATAAAGATAAGCCTCAGGAGAGGGTAGATGCAAAATCTCCCCGTGCTCGTCATACTGACCTGGGAAAGCATACACGGGAGTACCATCCTGTGCATAGTGCAAAAAGTAAGATCGGTAGGGATCTTGGGAGGACGATCCAACCTCGGCGTTCGGCTGTAGCAAAGACAATCGATACTCCTTCGGAGAGATATTCTCTGGTATAGCAGTGGCTAGATAAACATCTTCAGGATTTGGCCCAGCCCTGGTAGCAGATGCTGAGACAACAGGAGAAGAGGCGGCCACACAGACAGTGGGCCGAACGGGAACAGAAGTGACGGGCGTCGAAGGGGACACCCTGAGTGTAGTAGCAGCTGGCCTCGAAGCAGGAGATGATATTCCCATAGAGGCTGTAGCTGAAATGATCTAACCCAGAGATCTGTATCCCTATGGTAAAGAAGGACTGGCTGTCGACATGGTAGCCAGCTCAGAGTTGTCTCCCTCAAACAATCTACGCGGGAAGAGATGATAGTCTTCACCAGACATCGGAATTTCCTCACCAGAATCACTCATGGTTGATCCTGCCGTTAAATCACGCAAAAGACAGCGAGGACTAGGAGGAAATACAGTAGCAACAAACGGCGAACCCGATGTAAGAGAAAGGAAATTAGCTCCTAATCTCAATTCAGACACAGGGTCCGAAAAGGGCCAATTGAACTCAACTGGTCCTCCAAAGGGTTGCTCGGCGAGAACCGGTCCCCCGTCAGGAAACTCGGAAACAATAGGCTGCTGTGGTTCAACAGAACACTGAGAAGCTTCTGAAGAATCGTCCGTGTAAGGACTACCAGTAGACGAAACCGAAGGTTCCGCCACTGTGGCAAAAGACCAGAGAAAACAGGACAAGCACACACACGGGCTGAAAACGAGTTAAGACACACGATCAAACAGTCAACAAGCAACGTCTAAATGGGTGTGTAATCATGGGCGATTAATTTTACCACATTGGAAAGTAAGAAATTCTACCGTTTCATATTTTAAGAGTCGAGAAACGATAAAAAGGTGACTCTATCTCTTTCAGATTTGACACAAGGTGAAAGGACAAGCGCTTGACGGTCTTTTCAAGTTTAGGGAGTCAGAAAAGACCAGATGACTACTCAGGAAATACTAGGCACAAAGGGTGTACCAAATATCCGTGAACTGCAATATACACCTTGGTTTCAATAATGAAACAGAAATCGAGCAAGGACTTTCCGTACGTGCAGGTAGTCTCCCCGAATGCTGTGTTCAGTGTATCACGGGTATAGGGCGGCAGAATCGGCTTCCTGTGGATAAAGGATTTAAAACCTAGAGGGGTCTCCCTTTATATACGCGACGGTACGTGGAGCACAAGTCCGTACTAGCGTTGTCTAAAGCCAAAAGGCGAGCGACAGCTGCTAGGTTTAATGACGCCGGAACACGTCTCTAGCCTAGACCTTCTAACAATGTTTCGTTAAGTTCCAATGCTGCCTTAGGTTAATTGAATAAATTTTACAGTTGATCTTCAATTAGGTTTCAATTTTCAGGCCCTATCGTATGTAGTGTCTTAAAAGACTCCTAAATGCAAAGCTATGTGCCACAATCCAACATTTCGTTCGATGAAAACTAGTTAGAGAAGAGTTGAGAGCTTTTACACAAACGAAATGAACGGAAGAAAAACAATGAGACCTCTAATGCAACTAATGAAATTGAAGACTTTTCATTCTAAATCCGTAATCACTAGCAACAATGAAAAGATCACAATTTGCACTAATTAACAAAAGCAAAAGAGAATTTTTTTATTTTTGATTTTCAATGTCTGATAGCTAATATGCACTAAGCAAACTCGAAAACAAATGGAACAACTTGAGAAACGATATTCGAGAGAGAGAAACAAACAAATTTCACTCAACAACACAAGCAATCAGATCCCCAAATTGACCAAAGTCTCTCAAAACAAAGAAAAGACTCAAAAGCTTCCAATGGACCGTGTGATCCAGGTCCAAGGCAAGACCAAAACGAATTTCGAATGAAGGAATGAACAATCACCCAAAAATCGCAACAAAACAATGAACAACTACGTAGAGGATGTGGAGAATCAATCAGACAGTTGACAGGACAATCAAAATACCAAAACTTCCAAGGAGGGCTCGATACACTAAGCCACTAGATGCCCTAGGGCTTAAAACGTGAAATTGATAGATAAAAGCAAAAAACCAAAGGACAGAGGTTAATTCCCAATCAAACAGGACTCCAACACACTTAGGCAGTCGGAAAATCAAGAAGAAAAACACTGACCAAACCCAGAGAGCTCAAAAATGAGAAAACTCAAAAACCTTACAGGAGTGGCGTGACTGTAAGTATGAAACTGGCGCCAGAAAGCAATTGGCGCGGGCCAAACAAAAGCAACATGCGCCAATTGGTGCGACTGTCGGGTTAAAAACCGCGTCAGTCGAGTTTCTCAGCCAAAATTAAAAGAGAACTACTCCAGAAGCAGATCAATGCAAACTAAGCAAACCAAGAAGCAAAAACAGTGAAAGAACCCAACCCAGAAGGTTCATCAAGCAAGGAAAAACATAAAATAATCAAAGCGAGACAACACAAACGAGACAGTGAAATCTGGATGATCCCCAGCGGAG
This sequence comes from Pinus albicaulis, assembly GCA_034641835.2. Taxonomy (NCBI): domain Eukaryota; kingdom Viridiplantae; phylum Streptophyta; class Pinopsida; order Pinales; family Pinaceae; genus Pinus; species Pinus albicaulis. The sequence continues at coordinate 214,249,272 of CM076570.1, forward strand.
TCGCCAAATTTTTGAGGAGGTAAATCCCCTTTGCGGACAGAGGCGATCCCTACTAGCCCAGCAGGGGTCTAGCAACAATAAAAAATGTTACGACGCAGGTTCCTAGTTACAAATGAAAAGACTAAAGACGGAAGCCTACCTGGAATCCAATGCTATGATCTGAAGAAGAAGCGTCTCTGTTCCTCAGCCTCGGCAGATCACAATCCCTCCACGATCTCTGTGGATGAACACCTGCACATGCAAGAAACAAACAGATACAAGCATAAAATCCGGCATACGTAACTAAATATCATTCAGAAAGGATATTACTCATATTAACATGATGGAAAACAGAGTGGAACCATAATCATAATCATTCATTAAATAACAATCGAAGAGAGATTACAACCAAGTTCTGATGTCGTGGTCTCCTTCGGATGGGTCTCCAGTCGTTCACGTCTCGCAAAGCTCGCCAGGGAAAGGGCAAACCTCTCCAGAGTCTCTCGATGATAATCTCCTTACTTGAGTCAGCCTTAAGGGAGAAAAAGGGGTTCTTTGCAGCACAAAGGCTCTTGGGAATATGGAGATTCAAAGCTTAGGCACTTCCTGACTAGCTTTCCATGGGATTGAGCAGGCTTTTATAGATAGGGAAGGAGGGATTTGGGATCCCTATTATTGTGGGATTGGCCCTATCAACAAGGAAGGTTCGATGGGAGGTGGCAAAACCACTTCCCTTTCATAGAACTCCCGCAGCCAAACCTCCCAACTCAAGATAGGCAATGGTTTCTGAGTTTGTTGAAACTCAACTTCCGCCATATTTATTTAAAAAACACTCCTTAAATTGGATGGCGTGACCAATGCTCTGGGACAGAGCGCCAGGTGGCGCGGCCTCTTTGCACGATTTCCCCCATTGGCGCGAGTTCTGAATTGTCTGCCCGCGCCAATGCAAAAAGAGATGTTTTTCATGATTTTTGCAAGGAGATGTCTTAAGGGCAATTAAATCTCATGCTTAGAGGAATGCATTGATGATGGTTTCAAGGCATGACAATGTTCACAGGTCACAAAATGGGTCCTCCATTGTGCGGGATGGGGAATGGTAGGGACGGTGACAAATTACTGCGTAACAGAAAGTCTTCAACACCAACACATCCTCAAGTGGAAGTTGAGTCTTTGGTGATCATGTGATTTGGATTTATGCAGGAACACAACAAAATATAGAAATAACCATGAACATAGAGATGCAGCGGAAATAATGCTTCATTTCATTAATATCAAATAACAGAAATATGCTTACAGGCATAATGGAAATAAAATAGCTAGGGTGCTGGTAGCGAATCTCTGAGAAGAGATGTGATGGCTACAGACCTCTGAACTGTTTTACAATGAGGCTCGAGGGCCTATTTATTGTTGAGAAACAATGTAGAATCTGAAACGTCCAAAAACCTAACCGTAGGAGATGAGGCGCCAAAACTGTGGGCGCCCGTTTGGGTAAATTGGTGGTTCAACTTCCCGGGGGCATAAATTTGGCACCCGATCTCTGTTTGACGCGATCAATAGCTCGTTAGAAAGATCTATCCGAGGACTTCAAATTTTGAATGAGAAAAATCGGTCCATGGACCCATGTTGCTCTCTGTTTTCCCAAAAAATGTCGTTTAGGGCCTCAAAACGGCTTCAGAAGTTCAGGACCCGATAAACTGCTAAAAATAGTAAGTTTTGTTGCAACTTGAAAATTGAAAGAACTGAAGATGGGGGTTCAAATGGAATAGGTGGGTGGCCACCAATATCCACCTGGATCATTAAGCCCCCAAAATGGCTCCGAGAGTGGAGGACCCGAAAACCTGCTAGAAATAGTAAGTTGTGCTGAATGTGAAAAGTTGCAAGAATTGATGGTGCTGGTCCAAATGGAATAGATGGGTGCCCACTAATATCCACCTAGATCATTCCTCCCTCCTTAGGAAGCAATGGTCCCCATTGCGTTGAGATCCTCCTTGAGATGAGGCAAATTCTGTTGAACTGAGTATTAGATGTGTTGAATATGTCATGGACCTACGGGTGGACATGCTGGATGCGTTTAATAAATTTGGTTCCTTTATCAGCCTCATACAGTACATGTTTGGATTCTGTATGTGTAGTTGCAGGATGTATGGCAACATCAGGTGGTGGTGCATTGGGAGTCAGATCAATGGAGTGCTTGTCCTGACAGTGTAGAGGAACCTCCATGAGTGAGGAGAAATTGTCATCGTATTCCTCCATGACTTTGTCCATCTGCTGCAGTCGTGAAAGGGAGCCCTGTTTTGAGGTTGTGGCCACAATATTCTTCTTTCCCTGTGAGTGAGTCGTAAGGAAAATGAATTTCCTGGTCTGGGAAACAATCTTACTGCGTTGTTTTGCAGTAGTCAAAGAGATGGCAGGAGGCGGTACTACCTCCGGTATCCTATACAAGTTATTTCCCAAAGTAATAATAACAGCACGAGGCCTAGACTCATACACAGCATGTCGTCTCCATAAGTATGGTTGGCCCAATAATACATCAGCTACATCAAGAGGAGCAACATCACACGATACCTCATCCGTGAATGGCTTGATACTGTATGGAAGTCGGCACTGCTGGCGGATGCGGAGATCTCTCCCTGGGTGGAGCCCACCCGATGGTATATGGGCGCGGGTGTGCTATGGTTGGTAAATTTGAGCCGCTTCCGATGTCTGCCTGATAGAGTTCTTTCGGCTTCACATTATCGACAGCTGCCGGCGGAGAACCCTTCACACATGCACGGCCCGGAAGGCGCTCCCCACCCTCTGGATCCTACGGACCCTCCCTCTGGATCTTGGTGGTGGAAACAATGGCAGGATCCGCATCAATGATACTGCTTCCCGCATCATTGCCTTTTGGTTCTAACTCGGGATCGAGAAAATGCATACGGTCGGAGTGTCTTTAGTTTAGCCACCAAAGACGTGGCCCGACACTCGTTTGTCTTGTGAGTGGGGCTGTTATGGAATTCACAGCACTTCCCTATGTCCTTCTTTGGATTTGTGGTGTTGTTCTGAGTCACATTGCTTTGGCCTTGCCCCTTGTTCTTCAGTTTAGGGGCACCTTTCGGATTCGCAGATCCAAAGTCTCGCTTCTTCTGCTTAAATTTTTGCTCGATATTGGCAGCATAGCGATATGCCATGCCAAGCGATGTAATGTCGAGGAACTCCATTTCCTCCTGAATGTGTTTGTGCAGATAGCTGCGGTACTTGAGCACCAAATGTCTCTCTGAATATTTAATACCCAACTTTGTACGCAGGATATGGAATAGATTCGTCAGTTCATGCACATCTTGATCCTTTTGTTGCCGCAACATGGTCCATTGGATGTATTTTTCCTCATAGCTCCCCACGGGGTAATATTGTTCTTTGATGTCATCTCAGAACGAATTCCAAGTGGTTGTGGCCAAGAATAGAGAGGGTTCCCCTTCTCCCTCTTGCTCACGGTAGGTTTCCCACCAGTCTTTAACATGGGGGGCGGATTTGAGGAGTGCAAAAATAATCTTTTCTCGATCAGAGAAGTCATAGACCGAGAAATAACCTTCCAGCAAATTTAACCATATGTCTATGACGTCTGCATCTATTTTTCCTTCAAATATAGGAATGTCAAATTTTACCTGTACCTTGAAGGGAGTGCCGCCTCCAGAGTGGCTGTTGGATGCAGATGTGCCATATGTAGGCAGTCGTTGAAGGATCTGAGAAAAGTTATCCATCATCGCGTTCCTTTGTTTCTCGAGGGCCTCCTCGAGCAATATTTTGATAGGATCTCCTGCTCCCTTGTCTTTCTTTTCTTCCGCCATGGGAGGTCATCGGGGTTTGCGAGGATGATCTTGCAAGGGTTCAACCAGATCGAGCCCTAACTCCTTATACCCTGACCGTGTTGGGGACATGCAAAGAAAAACAAAGAAAGAGTAGACCGCTCTAATACCACTGATCTGGATTTATGCAGGAACACAACAAAATACAGAAATAACCATAAACATAGAGATGCTGCGGAAATAGTGCGTCATTTCATTAATATCAAATAATAGAAATATGCTTACAAACATAATGGAAATAAGATAGCTAGGGTGCTGATAGCGAATCTCTGAGAAGAGATGTGGTGGCTACAAACCTCTGAACTGTGTTACAATGAGGCTCGAGGGCCTATTTATTGTTGAAAAACAATGTAGAATCCGAAACGTCCAAAAACATAACCGTAGGAGATGAGGCGCCAAAACTGTGGGCGCTCGTTTGGGTAAATTGGTGGTTCAACTTCCGGGGTATAACTTTGGCACCCCGATCTGCGACGCGCTCAATAGCTCATTACTGGGATCTATCAGGGAATTCAATTTTTGAATGAGATAAATCAGTCCATGGACCCATGTTGCTCTCCATTTTCCCAAAAAATGTCATTTAGGGCCTCAAAACGGATCCCGAAGTTCAGGACCCGAAAAACTGCTAAAAATAGTAAGTTTTTTTGCAACTTGAAAATTGAAAGAACTGAAGAGGGGGGTTCAAATGGAAGAGGTGGGTGGCCACCAATATCCACCTGGATCATTAAGCCCCAAAAACGGCTCCGAGAGTGGAGGACCCGAAAAACACTGCTAAAAATAGTAAGTTTAATGTGAATGTGAAAAGTTTGCAAGAATTGATGAATGTGGTCCAAATGGAATAGGTGGGTGGCCAGCGATATCCACTTGGATCAGCATGTCTCATGAAGGAGAACCTACCATGAGAGAAGAGGAGAGAGCATTTAAAAAGGGATTTTTGACATGAATGTGATGGTAAATGTTCTCTATGAGGAGAGGAATTTAAGGATGCAAGGAGAAAGTTCTAGGCCTCCTAGAGGAGAGGGTTCTCCAGGAGGAGGAGGTCATGGAGATGGTAATAAACCACCATCCACTCCACCATCATCAACACCAACATCTACACCTTCCTCTTCATCATATTCCACTACCACAACCCTTTAATTTTTTCATCCACATACTTCAAAAGGAACTGGTAAATCACCCTTACTTAAACTTGATATTAAATTTTAGCTACCGATGTATAATGGTGAAGTAAATGCAAATAAGTTGGATAATTAAATTCATCAATTGGAGGTTTATTGCAGAATTCAAAACCTTAAAGAGGATGATATAAAGATTCAGTTGGCTTCCTTGAGAATGGAGGGTCCAACACTTGTATGGTGGTAAGCAAGGACAAAAGATGAAATTATAAAACACGATAAGATCTCAATTTCTTGATCTTATTTCATTGCTGCCATTAAAAGGCTGCCTTTAAAAGGAAATTTTAGCCTCTAGCTTACATGCGAAAATCCATTATGGACTGGAAAAATTTTAGACAACTAAAGGGACAAAGTGTTCAAAATTATACACAAGAGTTTAGGAGAAGAACACTAGTTTTGGGTGTCAATTTATCTTCTCAAGAAACTTTATTAAAGTATATTGGGGGTTTTGACAACTATCTTAGACATAATATTCTCATGTTTAATCCCACAAACTTAGATGATGTTTGTGTTCAAGCCACACATCTAGAAGCAAGAGGGAAACATAGTGTAGATGAGAAAAGGGAAAGTTTCCTTGAGTATGAATGAATGAGAAAAGGAAACTCACATGTAAACATTGTTCGAAAAATGACCATGATGAATACCAAAGAGAAGGAGAAAATGACTGCAATCATTGAATGTGACTTAGGCTCTGATTCAGGAGATGAAACCAAAATTACAACAATGGGTTTGGAAGGTAAGAACATATCAAGCACTAGTTCTTCAAGTAGTTCTTATGTAACTCAAGATGATGATACAAGAATTGAACTCTTTCATATTAGAGTTGTTTGAAAACATACCAAAATAGACACACTATTTGATAATGGTTCTCAATCGAATTTGATTTCTGAAGACTTAGTTAAGAGGTTAAATCTAGAAACTCTTACACATCCAAGAACTTATCCTTTAGGCTATATATGAAATAAAGAAAACTTATAGGTCACAACAAAGTGCATCCTAAATTTTTCAATCAATTCAAATTTCCTTGACGAAGTTGAACTTGATGTAGTTCCTCTTGAAATTTCAGGTATTGTCTTGGGAAGTCCTTATCTTTATGATAGGAGGGCGGTATTTCATCACCATGAGAATAAGTACCACTTGTTCAAGAATTGAATTGAGTACATAGTTAGAGCGCATAAGAAGAAGAGGAATTTGTATCTTATACATTTAGGAGAAATGAAGAGAATAGTGAATTGAAGTCAAAAGTTGGCTTTGTTAATATTGAAGCATAGTGATGTTTTGAATGAGACCTTTTGGAAACTATGCATCAAATGAACAAGATCATTTCATTGAAATTTCTAATGTTTGTAATAAGATGTTTCGGGGCTCTAGCATGTTTCCTTTGAAAAAATGTAAACAAGATGTGAAATATTTGTAGCAGTCCACATTAGTGATGAAGAGTCATGGAAACAAGATGCTAGTGAAAAATGGTGAAAAAATCAAAGAACAGGCACCAAAGAAAGATGAAAAATAAGGCATTAGTTCCAAAAGAACTTATTTTTGGTTTAAAAATGGTACATGGAAAGGGCGAAAACACTTGGTCAAAATTCAGCGCAAGTACAAGGCAAGACAAGCTAAAAATTGCCATGTTGACAGTGTTCGAGGTGAGAAAGTTTTCAAGTTTCCTTTTATTAACGACCAAGGTGGGAGCAAGTTTGTTTATTCAAGGAAAGCTTGTTGTTCTACAAATTTTAGTAAATTTTACCATGACATTGTCTACAACAACAAGACATGGTTCATTCTAAATCTGGTGCAACTTGTTTCCCGCGAAATAGACTCTGTATGGATTCATAAATGAGTTCTTCCTGTTTTAATAAATTGGCAAATTTTGGGAAAAAAATGCAACAGGGAGCCCTTTCAGCAGTCTGTATTGCTGACGTGGCATGCTGACTAGGCAGATCAAATTTTGGTCAATTATCCTCCAACGAATGGGCGACTTCCAAGTGGAAAATTCTAGTTAGCACAATTTTGGTGTGTTGCCAATTTTTTAATGGTTGGTTTTGGGCCAATGAGGAGGAGGCATGAGGATCAGCCTATGGCCACCACGTGTCCTCCTCATGGCATATTAAAATTCTTGTTAGGACTAGAAGGACCGGGCGAGTGTCAAACACGAGACCCCCGCCCCACTAACAAGATGCACCACCACTCTGCCTATGCCATGACTCTTAAACCATAAGTTCATCACGCATATATTTGAATTTTATTCATTGCACTGATGAGGGGAGGTGGCCAGCTCCCAGTACATGTGAATGTGACCCGGAGACCATGACAGAAGAGTAGAGGCGCTTATCCTAAGTGCAGTTATTTAACACTAGTCCACCATACCATTATTTATCCTCTAAGCCCATTTAATTAGCACTAATCTAGATAAACCATGGAGTGCTAGTATTAAATCTAATCATGTTTAATTAGAAGTTAATGTGGTTTAATTAACAACTAAGTGGGATTAAGTTAGTGGTTTCGAAAAATCTAGCAGAATTGCTATTTTTGGTGAAAAATAACCCGAATTAGTGCCAGTTAACTAAATTTAGAGAGGAAATTGTGAAGTAGACAGGTAAAGGTCATAACTTAGTCAATTTTCAACCAAATAGAGAGCAGAAAAAGGATACGGTACCATTTTTTAGTGTTCTGAATGCATCGATGCAGGTTTGAGGAGCAGAAAAGTATTGTAAACACATCATTTTTCAAATTTGAGCATAATATAGAGGCCCAAGCCATGGAAGCTAGACCAATGATGTAAATTCCTTCATCAAATCCATGTGTTAATGTGTTGTATGGTTATGTAATGTACATTTATTTGTTGTTGTTGGAAAGCATGTTATTGGTGCTGGAATCAGCATTTGGACTGCAACAAGTGCCTAACCAGAAACATCCTAAACTCTTAAGGAAATTTTAATGATATTTTTTTTTATGGGGTTGGTAGATTGTATAAAATTTGATTCACTGAAAAGAGATTTCAGTGAAATCCATAGTTCTACTAATGAGGGTATTGAAATATGATGTGGTAGCAGAGTGCAAGTTTGTAGCCTATGAGGAGATGAAATTGTGAGATATGAGGAAACAATGGGTCTATGAAGGGTGAAAATGTGAAGCTGGGTTACACTTTTTGCCCTTTTTTGAGAAAATTTTTTCATTTTTTTGGGTTCTTCAACTTTCTGCAAACTATAACAATTTTTCCGTGTAGAATTTCATTTTGCGGTAAAAATAAAAGTTGTAAGAAATTTTGTTAGCTTTCTATTACTTATTTTTTGAAATTTTTTTATGCGGATTTGATATGTCAACTTAGCGTTTCTTTGAGTGTGTGTTTCTTAACAATCAAAGAATTCATAAGTAGTCATGTTATGTGGCAACGTTGTATTCATTGAAAATTCTTGTTTTTGAAAAAACAAAATGTGCTACAACAATCTAGACAGAGTCTACTTTGGTTTCATCATATTTACAAAGCCAATGGATGCATATCATAATTACTAGAATTTTTTGAACTGGTCTAATACGAAAAACTGCGTATTTTTTATATGTTTCGTGTGGCAACAAATTTTTTAACATACAAGTTATAAACTAAAAATCTAAAAGCTACCCATTACAGTCAACGGACCAATGTAATGCTCCATAATTTTTTAATTTTTTTTTACAATGTATTTTGGGAGATACAAAATTTTGATTTCACTGAATCACGATGACCCTCAAAAATTGTTTGCACTCATTTTATTAGAAAAATAATTAAAATTAATAAACGTTTACGAAATTTCATAAAATTTATATTTCTTGAAAGTAGATTCAATTCTGAAAATGCTTGTCTTGGTTCCGACAGTTAATTAACAAGTTTTCATGGAGTTTAATCAGTCCAAAGTTGCAGAACCGTTTTCAGAGCTTGGCTCTGCGTAATCAGTGACGCGATAGTTCGGCCGAACTATTAGCGACAGTTCGGCCGAACTATTAGCGACAGTTCGGCCGAACTATGTTTTCCGTTTATGGGCCGCTACAATTAACGCCTTAATAGTTCGGCCGAACTTATTATCAAAAGTTCGGCCGAACTATTGTGTAATTTTCCGTCGGCCGGAATTTTTTGTGGAGCCCCCTACAAAACACACAGTTCGCGGTCAATATAAATTGCCGCGAAATGATTCACAATTTTCGCACATTTCGCACTTCATTTCATCTTACAACTTGTTTTGAATTCAAAAATTTTTCTTCAAAGTTTGGGGTCAAAAAAAATTTTTGGAAGACATTTTCTTGAGGCGGCGTGATTTTTCTTGGAGGTTCAAAGTTTGAATTTAAAAAACTTTTTTGGAAGACATTTTTGGAGGCGACGTGATTTTTCTTTGAGGTATGTACGTGTTTTGTGTTGAAATAAATCTTTTGAGCTTTTTTGTTCAAAAAATTTTCTTTACATTTTAAGATTTAAAGAATTTTTTGGAAGACATTTCTTGGAGGCGGTGTGATTTTTCTTAGAGATATGTACGTGTTTTGGATTGGATTACGTATTTTTTAGAAAAGATTTTTTTAAATTAAATCTTTTGTGATATTGTTTGTAATTGAGTTATTGTCTAATTTTTTAAAGGAAGTTTTTTAAACCTCATACCCTATTATCATGGGAAATCGAAGAACTTGTGTGAGAAAATATGATCGAAAAAGAAAGCCCGAGGAACGTAGAGAAGAGACGAGACAATATCGCAAAAGAAAGTTAGAGGCTCTCTCAAATATTGAAGAGGAAAATCAACCTCAAGCAGAAATTGAAGCATGTATGTAAATGTAAATATTACATGCTCTATTGATATATATTTAAAATTTCCCTAATGTAAAATGTAACGCTTAATTTTTATTTGATAAACTAGTTTGAAAAATATTTTGTTTGATGTACACAGACAGAGATATTCCTCAAAATATTGAAGAAGAAAATCAACCTCAAGCAGAAATTGAAGCAGGTATGTAAATGTAAATATTATGATCTATTGATGTATTTTTAAAGTTTTCCCAATGTACAATGTGAAGCTTAATTTTTATTTGATGAACTAGTTTGAAAAATATTTTGTTTAATGTAAACAGACAGAGATACTTCTCAAAATATTGAAGAAGAAAATCAACCTCAAGCAGAAATTGAATCGGGTATGTAAATGTAGATATTATGATCTATTGATATATTTAAAATTTTCCTAATATTTATCGACATATTTATTAATTTAGTTATTTATTGAATATGTACTATTTTTTCGAATATGTACAGATGAAATCACTATCGATAATGAGATGTTAGAAAATGTCGACACTCACACATATGGAGATAAAAAACCTGACTATTTTATACGATATCGTGTCGAGAAAATTTTGGAAATGTTTTTCAAAACTGAGGTGACAGTTCAAGCTCAAATGTTGAAATGTCTCTTATCATCAAGGAAATTAAAAGAAGCGACGACACTATTGGGTATTCAAAAATCAACCAAAGATAAAAAAATGAAAGAAGAGGTTATAAAAAATATGAGTAGTGCTATAGAGTCAATTAGGAGATCTAGAGATAAAAATGTTTCAAATATACGTAGAGGAATACAAATGGCAATGGTTTCACCAAGTACTCAAGAGAATCATTTGAATCTAGCATCTATGGCACGAGCACTGGGAACCTCGCGAAAAACTCTGCACAAACATCGAAAATTTCGACTGCAAATAGACGTAAATGATGAACTCGCTTGTTGGAGAGCTATTTGTAGGCAACCATACAAAGATAGACTTGGAGAAGATGTTAAAAAAATAATATATGAATATTGGAAGAACACTTCGCGTGTTTCACCCACTGCAAGACATGTGATGCGAAGAAGAATAGCGCGAAATCAATACGAAGAACATGAAAAACATCTCTTGGAAACCACTCAAATAGAGTTATTCAACAAGTTCAAAGAAGAGAATCGTCAAATTCAAGTTTCACTCAGTGCTTTTGTTCAACAAAACCATGGTATGTAAAACCTATCACCGTACGCGACACTTGTTGTTGCCGTTATCATGTGGAATTTGAGTTATATTATGACACATTCCTTGATTTCGGTAGAACATTATGGAATGATTCACCTCCTCCTTCCACTATCCGTGATTTCATATCTCAAATTCTATGTGAAAGAGAAAGCGATGAACTATTTTACAAAAAGAAATGTGTTGGTGGTAAAAATGCGATGATTGTGGAAATTTGACTAAATTTCAAAACAAATATCGTATTGATATAAATGATCAATCATTGTCCAACATGAAAGTGAAATGGAAGAGATACGAATATACCAATACATCGATTCAAAGTGCAGATAGTGTTAAAAGAATCGAATTACGAGAAGACGAAATTTTTCTAATAGACTTTTTGAGAAAGTTTGAAGCAGAAATTTACAAATACACCATGCATTCCCATAAAGCTCGATGGCAAGACTTGCAATTCAAAAAATCTCGTGAAGTTTTTCCACCAGGAACCATTTTGTCAGTGATTGATTTTGCAGAAAACTACACATTTTCTCCACAAAAAGAAATTCAGAGTGAATACTATCACTCTGACCAAGTCTCCATGCTCGTTCATATTCTATATAGACATGCTGAACAAAATGTCGATCATATAGAAAGCACGAGTGAAAATCGACATATCATTAAAGAATATCATTTTTATATCAGTGACGATCGTACACACGATACATGTTTTGTACAACATTGTTTTGGAAGAATTTATGATTCATTGAAAAATCGTGGAATAACATTCAATGAACATTGGATATGGTCAGACGGATGCGCAGGTCAATTCAAATCTACACGATCATTTTTTTGGTTGTGTCGTCTTCATAAGAAAACCTCCATTAAACATTGTTGGAATTTCTTTGAGACTGGCCATGGAAAAGGAGAACATGACGGTGCAAGAGCATGCATAAAACGAGTACTTCGAAGATATCAAATGAACCACTTTGCACGCCGACTTGCAAACGCTGAAGAAGTTGTTCAATGGTGCAAAAATGCTCTAAGCCAAGAGATTAACCCATCACGAGAAGTGCAAAGGTACATTCAATTTAATTTATATTGGTAATCTAATTTTAAACATTGTACATTTATCATGCAATGATTATTTTTAATTGTATTTTGATATCATATTTACAAATTCTTTCTAATTTTCCATATAAAGGTTTTTCTGGAATATTGGAATCGGAGACGTAAATAGATCAATTGGAAATGAAGTTGGAACAATAAAAGGGACTCGAAAATTGCATTCAATTCAAACAAAATTGTCCACAAATGTGTTTGCATTGGATAAAAGAAAATATTCTTGTTTTTGTGATGTTTGCATAGACAACACAAAATCCAATGACATCCGTGAAAACAAAATGTATGTGAACGATTGGAAACATACAGAGCTAAATACAAAGGGAAAAATGTCTGTTGCAATGATTGAAGAAATGGAATCAGAGGAAACTACAATATCATCCGATGGTGATCGAGTTTCTGATCTTGTTAGAGAATGTAACAATTGAATTACTTTTTAATGATTTAAAGATTTACAAATTTAAATTTAAATATGCATAATTAAATGTTAAATTTATTTTATTGTGCAGGAGATGTTTTTGCTGTAATTGCACCTATTGACAACGATGAAAATGTGAAGTATTATTTGATGCGTTGCACCGAACAAAAAATGAAATTATTACAAGACTATAATGATCACGGATTTCAGTATGACAAAGGGTCTATTATACTGAAAGGTTATTTTTTCAAACAAACTCGTGAAAGTGGAGACTTTGTTTACTTCGAAGACTATGAAACTGATTCCATAAGTTGTCAATATAGTCACTTGGTGTGTGCAGCACGCATAAAGTTGATAGAAGTTCAATCAAAGAAAAAATAAAAAATTAAGAAATGGAAAATGTCAAAATCCGATCATGAACGGATTATTGAGGATGGAATTCCATTAGAATTTTTTTGAGTGAAGTGTCAGGACAACAATTTATTATCCTTTAAACCTTTCAGTACTCAACTAAAAATTGAACTGCTTATGTTATTTGTGGTTTGCAAATGTTACAAATTGTTTGGGTACAAGCACGTGCTCTAGTTTCCACTGAAAATAGTTTTTCTATACATGTGCATTGATTAAAAATGTTAAATATGTATTGGATATATATATTCTAGAATGAAATTAATTGTTCTTGTATATTAATTGTTTTTGTATATGTTCTCCGACCATATGGTCCAAACTATTTCACTTTATTTTGTAAAGTCAGATTCGGTCCCCATATGGCCTAGCCTCCAAGGGACGAGATAACAAGTGGTTGTCCCCACTTGCCCGAATCTCGGCTTTTAAGTACAATTTTACTGTTTATGTCGAGCATCTTACATGATGTCCTAGCCAAAGATAGATTCTCTTTGTTTCAAGTTTCTAGTAAAAGTTGTCACCGAATGCCCCGCTCGAACTCTTGTAGTAAACACCATACCTCATCTCTCTTGCTCTCCAATATTATTAGGTTTAATTATTATAACACAAAAATCGTTCTAGACATTATCAATAATTTTTTGCGCTTAAAGTAAAATCAATGAACATTATTAATCCAATGTCTTTACAAGTGATGTACCATCATACATGCAATTATATCAAATTAGAAATCAACATATACAATGAAATCAATGGGGATTGTCTTGTTGCAAGTAGTTCATAATTTCAATTTACCATATGTGCAAATGTAGGTTGAAACCATCCAAAACTTTAAGTTGTAAATTGAAACCATCCAAAACTTTAAGTCTTAAAACCCTTTCGATTATATATTGTGCATCATTAAAACATTTAACATTTAAATTTTCATTAAATATCACATGCAAAATGTAGATTGAAACCATCCAAAACTGGAGTTTTAAAAACTTCACATGCCACATGCCAATTATAATTCAACAATCCAACAAAAACATTTAACAAATTAAATATCACACGCCACACTAAGACGACCACACTAAGAGGATTGGTGCACTTCGTTTGGAAGGAGTCAATATATGTCGTATTAGAGCGATTAGACAGAATTCAAAAAGGAAAGAGCTTGAACCAATTCAAGCAGACCCAGGATCGAATTGTTCTATGGAGCTTCATGAGAAGAGATATGTGAAAAGCATTGTTAAGCCATGCCAATTATAATTCAACAATGCAACAAAAACATTTAACACATTAAATATCACACGCCAAAGTCGTTTCAAGTTTTTGGTAAAAGTTGTCGCCGAATGACCTACTAGAATATTATAAATACTCACTTTGTAAGATCATTTGGCATTCGAAAAAATTCGAAAGTCTTAGACTGTCAATCAATTTAAAGTATCATTCATCATAGGGAGTGTAAAATATTCAATGTAGGTTGGTGACGATGCTCACTCCTAGCTTGAAGCAGCGCCAATGACCAATTCTTTAATGAATTCCAATGCACTAGACCAACGTTGGTTCAACCTACTTGGTTTTTCACGCAAGAAATTCCAAGGATGGAATTTCTAGAAAAATTGCTGAAATTGAAAAGCTTGACATGGAGATACGACAAGGTGAACAAAGACTTCAGGAACTCTTTATGGAAAGGGCTCACTTGAAGGAAATAAGCACCACGTTGCAGGGTAAAGTCAAGAATATGGAAGATAAGATCAAGAGGGACTTTCTTGATCCGAAACCTATTGGTTTGAAGAAAGAAAATGCATGTGTTGGCACACTTGGAAAAGAAGACGACCACACTAAGAGGATTGGTGCACTTCGTTTGGAAGGAGTCAATATATGTCGTATTGGAGCAATTAGACAGAATTTGAAAAAGAAAGAGCTTGAACCAATTCAAGCAAGCCCAGGATCAAATTGTTATATATGGAGCTTCATGAGAAGAGATATGTGAAAAGCACTGCTAAGCCAAGGGCTAGTTCGAAAAACATATTGGAAGAGGAAATGTTGAAGAAGATTGCGAAAGTAAGGCACAAGACAAAGAGGAATGATGATGAAAGTTCCTTGGACTTGAGATTCATGTCTACAACCGTACATGGGAAAAAGTTCTCTGCTTTGATAGACATGGGGCTACCCATAGCTTCCTAAGTCGAAAGGCAACTTCATCTCTTAGAAAGAGGAAGGCTAGCATCGAGAAAGAGTTGAGTGCTTTCAAGGCAATCAACTCAAGGATAAAAGTAGCACGACTGGTGTCATGAAAAGCACACATGTGAGAGTAGGGTCATGGTTTGGAAAGATAGACTTAAGAGTCATTGACATGGATGATCATTCTATGATGGACCATACCAATGATGGACCATACCAATGATGGACCGAGACATTCTCTTAATTCTTGTGATCAATCTTAAACTATTTTATGAAATATAGATAAACCATTTAAATATTTAGCTCAAACTCTTGTAGTAAACACCATACCTCAAGTCTCTCTTGCTCTCCAATATTATTAGGTTTAGTTATTATAACACAAAAATCATTCTACATTGTCAATTATTTTTTGCGCTTACACTGAAATCAATGAACACTATTAATCCAATGACTTTACAAGTAATGTACCATCATACATGCAATTATATCAAATTAGAAATCAACATATACTACATAATGAAATCAATGCGGATTGTTTTGTTACAAGTAACATTTCAATTTACCACGTGCAAATGTAGGTTCACATTCTATCATTCATGTAGTTTTAAAAACTTCAGATACCATTAGAATTATAATTTGAAACTATACAACTAAAACATTTAACAATAAATATCACATGCCATGCCAATTATAATTCAACTATCAAACAAAAATATTTAACATTAAATATCAAATGTCAAATGTAATTCAATGACAACATTACTTCACATTCACATGCCAAAAGTACTAAAACCATCCAAAGAAAACTGAAATCAATGAACAAGTTATTAATCCAATGACTTTACAAGTAATGTACCATCATATGTATGCAATTATATCAAATCAGAAATCAACATATATAATGTAATGAAATCCATTGACTTTACAAGTAATGTACCATCATATGTATGCAATTATATCAAATCAGAAATCAACATATATAATGTAATGAAATCAATGGGGATTGTCTTGTTACAAACTTTAACATTTCAATTTACCACATGTGCAAATGTAGGTTCACATTCCATCATTCATGTAGTTTTAAAAACTTCAAATGCCATGCCAATTATAATTCAGCTATCTAACAAAAACATTTAACATTAAATATCACATGCCATGCCAATTATAATTCAACTATCTAACAAAAACATTTAAAACATAAAATATCACATGCCATGCCAATTATAATTCAACTATCCAACAAAAACTTTTAACATATATATGTCCAAAAATATGTCCAAAAAACATATTGTAATAAAATATGTCCAAAAATTGTAAATCTCACTCAAGTATCAAACTGTATCAAGTTTAACAAATTTTAAAACCATCTAAATTTTGAAATAAAATCAAATCTACTGTATGTCTTGTCCGTCAAATGGAAGATCTAGCCTCTGGGTCCCGATTGGCTCGCTACCTTGTAAAGGGAAAACCTATATACACAATGTACATGTACTTGAACATTAAAATTTGAAGTTTTAAAAATTAACGAGAATATATATATATCTAGAACTTCATGTAAAAAACAAAATATAACAAAAAAATCGCGCAATACCTCGTAAGGTTGCCTCTCCATTTGATGAAGAGTATCTGCCATAGAAACATCTGTAGTGGTAACCTGTACAATATACATGTACAGTTAAATATAAATTTATATATATATATATATATACATAAATAATTTATATAAATTAAAACTTTCAAATGAAAATGCACGTGTGTACATATATATAAACTTATTTGAACAATAATATTAAAAAAAAGAACTAAAGACAACTTCTTCAAATGCTGTGGATGTCCCTATCTCCGTCGCTAAAGTCCTCGGATTAAAAAAATCTTCTATACAAACCTAAATTCAAAAAATTTTAAATAACTCAAAATATAGATCTCTCTCTCTCTATATCTCAATTTTTTATGGAACTTTTTGAGGTAACATAAATTTTGAACTTGTGAAAAATTGTCCATACTTGGTCATCTCCCAATGAAGTAGAAGGTATATCTCCCAAAGAAGAAGAAGGTACCGGGATCCCAAAAACATCAGACGGAATCGGTACCTGTTAAAACATTTTATCGAATTATATATATACATACATGTACATGTGTGGCAACAATTATTTATTTTAGAGTCACTTAAAAACACTAACATACATGTGCCAACATATCATGATGGGCAGACCCATCTGCATCGTTTGAGCCAGAGGTCCCGAACGTAATATTAACATTTTCATCACGCATCATGCCTGAGAACTGCAAATGGTGTTTTAACATATAATCATATATTTCTGTTAGATTAATGTACACATACAAATAAATGTATACATGTGTACATACACATGTATTTATTACAAATTGTACACATGTATATGTAAATATAATTTCAAATCCTAAGGTCACTAACACATACCGTTCCTGTGCCCTCTTCCTCACGAAAAATTAGGTCTTGCAGACCATTGCGACAATTTATTGCGTATGTTCGAAGATCTTCAACATTCATGTTGTAAATCTCCTCATCTGTATGATAAACAAAATTGGCACGTGCATATTGACGTGCTCTTTGTCGATTTAAGCCAAGATCGACTCCACTCAATCCGCTATGAACATTTTCAATCATAACATCTCTTGCTTCACGACTTATTTGAGAAGTCGCATCCATCTCCGATTGCAAGGTTTCGACTCGAGACGGTCGACTCACCAATGGCGGCTCAGGGCGAGGCAACTCCACATCTCGCTTTGCGCCCTTACGTTGACATAATCGACCTCTCCCCGGGCCAAAAAATTTTGAAGGAAGATCATTGTAGTCGGGTTTCATACCCTTAAAAAATTATGCATAAAACATTTGTGCAAAATAAAGAGGAACCTCATCGTTCCATGGAAGCCTTCCAAAGGCCGCAAGATGTCGACTATACAAATATTTTGCTATGTCTAGGTGCTTGAAATACTGCACCTTCAACATCTTTCTTTTTGGCCCTTCCTTAAAATTAAACATTGACTTAGCGTCTTGTTTTGAAACTTGTTTTTTTATGTCCTGCCATTTATCGGGACCTATCACTGCTTCTCTTCTCTGCCTCATCACTTCTACAAACGAATCAGTGGTTGGCCCCAAATCTTTGTACACTTTTACCATTTCACTCAATGAATGTGCAACTATCTATAGGCTTTGTCTACTCTCAGCAGGTATAGTCAAATCCTGGAGATCTGTCTGCAATTTTGCATAAAGGCTTTCACACCTTTGTAAGGTGCATTCCGCCATGTTCCTTTCCCATGGTATATCAGTAATCTCAGCCGGATAAGTTGTGCTAGGTTGACAGCCTTCTTCTTCAATGTAGCACGCTGCCCTGTGTCTTTTTTGACCACTGGCTCGAACATTTTGAGCCTCTGCATCAATATATATATAATTTCATATATTAGAAAAAACATGTGTAAAAAAAGTTGCAAAAATTTAATGAAAAAATATTGAAATTGATGGAAACCTTGATGTTGTTGGTTAACATCATCTCCAACATGACCCTGCTGAGAACCAGCCCCAGAATGATGCCGCTGAGAACCAGACCCACAGCGACCCTGCTGAGAACCAGCCCCAGAATGATGCTGCTGAGAACCAGACCCACAGCGACCCTGCTGAGAACCAGCAGCCATTGATTACTGGCCTTCGGGGGAATAAATATCACCCCCTTCCGGCACCATGTTACCTCGACCGGTTGAACCTTGGCCACACTCCATTGATGGAGTAGAAAGCCTTCTCCTCTTGCCTCCTAAAAATTAAAATATGAAACTTGTTAACAACTAATTTCACTCACAAAGTTAGTAAAAATATCAATTCCATATGTACACACATGTATGTAGATTTAAGATTATATTTAAATACCCTGAACATCCTCCGATCCCCGAGACTCCATATGGGATTCGGTTGATCTTCGTCTTTCATCCTCCATGATGTATATCTATTGGTAAACATTCACAAAATAGATTTAAAAAAATCAATACCTCAGAGTAAAATCCAATTTGGGGATGTTAAATCCAATATGTTCTATATTTCTTACAT
Source organism: Pinus albicaulis (assembly GCA_034641835.2). Taxonomy (NCBI): domain Eukaryota; kingdom Viridiplantae; phylum Streptophyta; class Pinopsida; order Pinales; family Pinaceae; genus Pinus; species Pinus albicaulis. The sequence goes on from CM076570.1 coordinate 214,268,433, forward strand.
TTCAGCCCTCCTATTTTTCTTTCCAACCAAGGTTTATAAAATAACATGAGAAGCAACATGAGACTTAGAACAATCATTTTCATTATCTATATGGAAGGCTACGTGTACTATATCCCCTTGAGCTTAAGGGTATGTAGTTTGTCAATTTTTATCATATATTTTTTGGTAAGTGTAAATGTTTTTTTTATCTATAGTACACGTCATGAGTTCCCCACTTTTACCTTATGTAAAGCATGATTCTAGGATTACTACATACCCCCACTTTTACCTTATAATCATTGGTGCCTAATGTGGGGTGGACAATTTAAATCAAGTTCGTATCAAAGTACAATTTAACTCATTTTAGTCAAGGTTAGTTAGAAGAATTAGCTATTGGTTTCCCTCCTTCCCTCCCTTCTAAAATAATTATGTTTTGCGGGTCAAAAAGCCAAAATATGGAGACAATTATCACCAAATCCAACGTACGATTATGCATGATGGAGACTATCTAGCACTTTCCCTTGTTAGAGAAAGTACATGAGCTCTATTATTTGAGCTAAGAGTCAGTTGTTTGAAGAGGCATGTTTTGTCAACTTGTTTGGTTGATGGTTTTGTACACCAATATGTAAGAGTACATGGACATATTCACATGATGTGAATTTTTTTTTCTTTGAAGGAGAAAATTATGTGTTTTCAGTTTGATGGTTTTGTTTGTGACAAGATGTCACAAGATTTTGGTGTAAGTGGTGGTGCTACTATTGAGGCATGATGTATGGTGACCAACACATCTTGAAATCGTCAGAGATTGAGACAATGTTGTGTATAATGTTTGTGTTTCACATAAATAGACAAGAGGTCGTTGGTTCTTAAACCCTTATTACGTGATGAGGTGGCAACATCACATGATGGAGTGGGGAGAAATGGGGGTGCTTAAGGGGTATGAAGGATACTCTTCAACTCATGAAGCATACTCTTCAACTCATGAAGCATCGGGCATGAATTGGTGGGATGACCTAATGTGTCTCAAAGGGCACACGGGGGACTAACCTTGTGTATTTTTGGTTGAAGGTTCTTTCTAAAATAAAAATTATAAATAACTATGGAAACTTGCATTAACAAATTATCCTACAAAAATTATTGTAGAAAATTTTCAAAATTGAAATGCAACCTTAAATTCCTTGCATTCTTTCATCAACTTTGTTAATAATTGAATAGTCTACTAGTTGACGATATTACCAACTGCAATGAATATTGTCTTTTCCTAATGTTCATTGTGAAAATGGATCCTCACATTAATGTGATAGGATCTTTTTCATCTCTCAAGTTACTAGGTCAAAGTATCCTAATGGGTAAATTAATTGTGAGATAAATTACAAGCATTAAATGTCAATCCAGGTTCTTATACTTCTGAAGTACACTTGCACAATATATGCTAAAGCCAAAATATGGAGACAATTATCACTAAATCCAACGTACGATTATGCATGACGGAGAATATCTAGCGCTTTCCCTTGTTAAATATATTAACAAGGGAAAGCGCTAGAGATTCTCCATCATGCATAATCGTACGTTTATGATTATAGAGTGAAAAAACTAAAAGAATCAACTTGTAGGGTCATTTAAATGGGGGGTGGAGAATTCCCGGGTCTTTGCAAATTCAAAGTATGGTGCATGTTGCATGAAGCAAGATGTTGAAAGTAGAGTTATGTTAGACACACATAAATGCAACAAATATCGAAATTTGTACATGAGCTCTATTATTTCCTTTAATATGTGATCCATGCCTTTCTCTAATTCATATTTTTATCTCTTCTATTAATTATGTTATTCTTTCTATGTATTGTTCTAGTACAAGGGGGTGAAATAATTTCGTATCATTTTCTAAGTGGTGAGGTCGTTTGAATCTCCAATAGTTGTGTTGGTGTGGTGGGAACTATGCTAGGAGTTGGGCATTCCATTGATATGTAAAATATCAATGGAATGCCCCCACAAATGAGTGAGCAAGAAATTGTGAACCTAAAAGAACAGTGAAAAATTAGTAGAACTTTTGCTCAACATAGATCAAGATATTGAGAATGAAATATTAGTTCACGCATTGCTAGGTGTATCGATAAGTCAAACCCCTGATATCATAAGATATATTAAGAATCAAAAAGTCATAGCGCTTGTTGGTTTTGGTAGTATCCATAGGTTCAACGATCAAAGATTATGAAAGTATTTGAGTCATTTTGTGTGCCCAATGGAAAATTTTGAAGTATCAGTCGCTAACAAAAGAAGTATTTATTGTGGAGGACAACACTATAAAAATAAAACTTAGTATAGGAGAGTTAGATACTATAACTTATCAAGCCCCATGTATGCCATTCCTTTGGGAAAAGTAGATGTGGTTCTAGGGATTAAATGACTATGAACTTTGCGTATAGTTATACAAACTATAATGAATTATTTATGAGATTCAAATTATATGCTAGTGATTATGAACTCAATGGGCTAAGTTCTCCACTTTCTCAAATGATCAGCTCACACAGAAGGGAAAATTTCCTAGAAAAGAGTTGTCGTGGAGTCATTGCTAAAATTTAATTGATGGAAGTGAAGTAGAAATATAATATTCCATTAGAACTAAAATGATCTACCTATGGCTAGAGATCATGAACATCAAATTGAGCTCATACATAGAAGTACAACTCGTTATAGAAGATCTTATAGAATAATAAACATCTGATCTGAAAATTTTAATTTGGTTCTGTGATTTCACTGACTATTTTAGGGGTTTACAAATCCCCAAGTCCCCAAGATTGGAAAACATTGGACATGGCCCCAGATAGTGAATTAAATCAATGTGCTACATCGATTTCCCCTTTTCTGAAATTTGGAAGTTCTGTTTTTAAACCTGTAACAATTTCCCTATTTGGGGAGGCACAGCCCACATGGGGGGGTTGCTGCCATTGTTGTTTACTGTTTACTGTACTAGACAATATATGATTATGAAAACACTGATTAATTTTACACCATATTTGGATATTTATATCCATAGTTGAGGTCGGAAAAACATGTGCTCATTAATCTTCTTAGCAGCTGAATCTGCAACTTTCAAATTTTAGGACAGAACCTTTGTTTTGATAAGGAAAAGCAGTTCCTTGTTCTGAGTTTGGATAGAATAGAAACAAATTCTAATTTGCAATTTTCACTACTCGACATATTAGCTGATAAATTTAAAATGCATGCTAACTAGTCAAATCTTATTGCTCACAAAATGACAAAAGTAGACCTGGATAAAATCAACTCAATCAACTTCTTAATCATTAGACTCATGGCCCCTTCTGTTTTGCGAGAGTAACACTATGTGAATAAGTGCAAATATGACTTGGAATGTGATCTTGATTGTGACAATACATCAAGATTTCCACCTATGCTATATGATTTGATAAGCTATTTAATAATTTGGAAGAATGTTCTACAAATTGATAAAATACAGGAAAATACAAGAATTTATTAAATCAAACATTGTAAAATACAGGAAAATTAATACCAAGACATGCTTAAGTTCTATTTTCTTGCAGTTTATTGAATGAAACTATTGAATGATAAGCTTTTATAGAATCTATTCCAATCAAACTAAGTGCGACTGGTACATTGGATAAAAGATACGAAAGCAAGCAAGACAAATAGGGAGAGGAGCTAAGCTTAGATCTATCGTTGCATTATGACTGGGTTTAGATAAGCTTCCTTATGCAGGTTGAAAAATTACTTTGAAATTATATTTTCATGACAGTTTGAAATTAAAAATGTTGTTTGAAGACTTACCACTCAAAATGTATTGGCACGTTGAACCTCGACCGGATGCCCAGCAATCGCCCGGAAATCGCCCAGCGCAGCAGAATCTTGACCTGCAAACAGACGCGCGAAAAAACCTCGCCCAGTGAAAAAACCTCGACCTGCAAACAGACGTGCGAACCTCGCCCAGCGCGCGGAAAACAAACAGACGCGCGAAAAAGATCAAAACAGTAAACTGACAACCTTCGCGGGCGATTTATTTATAAAAACGGAGTTCGGCCGAACTTAAAAGTTCGGCCGAACTATTGGTTCGGCCGAACTTTCAACTGAGTTCGGCCGAACTACCATTGCCGGTTTTCCAAACCTCCGGCAAAAATTCTGTTTACTGGGCCGTCACAGTGCCGTCAATATAAACGGATTCAAAAGGTTGAAAGTGAGAACGTGCTAAATAGTTCGTAGAACTATTACAGGAAAATTAAATAGGAACTTTATAAAAGGTTAGGCCGAACTATTGAAAAAAAATTTTTTGTCCCAGAATTCTCACAAGGAGTACCTTGACTACGTTCCGCCTATAATATACAATTTTCACAATATAAATGTTGAACTTTACCAATTATAAATAAAAACTTTGTTCAAATAACATTATTTTATGTGTATACAACTCTTAAAAAAAAAAAAAACTTTAAGCTAAATGATATTGTGTAACTATCTATATTATAGAATATTGTAAGAAAAGGTTTTTGTTTTTATAGATAATGTTATTGAAGAATTATTAGTCTTTTATCTCAAATATAGCTTTTCGTAGGATGAGAATTTGAATATTCTATTCACGAATTCTTAAATTTAATTCATAATTAAAAAAATGTATTAAAGATGAAAATAATTATTAAATTTCTACCATTTAAAATTGTTTCTTACGGTATTAAAACAATCAAACTTATTTATATGGTTAAACATTTTATGTAATTTATTACTGAATATTTTGGGCCCGGACCCTCCTACTGTTCTTAACATTATTGAAATTAAGAGAAAAATTTTCGGGCTCCAAGAAAAGTTGCCGAAGTTCAAGAAAATTTTGCGGAGTTCCAGTAACCCTATTATTTGTCATTGACGAGAGGGCTTGATTCGTCAATTCTTGCTGGGTGGGAAGTGGTGGTTGGTAACCTTTAGTTCACATTGTAGTCAATGGTGGTGGCAGGGAGGGGGCAGGCCCCCCTCGCTTCAAAGACATTGTAGCGGAAGAACATGCGGCTTGTTTGCCTGGTCGTTGAATCGGTCGACGGTGATACTCGGCCGTACGGCCCGGTGTTGGGAGCCGAATGGCAGTCCAAGATTAAGGGGCAGTGCTTGGCTCGGAGCACTGAAAACCCGGAGTTCGTTACTCTGACCTAACACATTAAAAGATTACCGTTGTTATATGAAAGACCAGCTTCGCTGGCTCATAAATTTGTTGGAATTTGTGGCAGGAAAAGTCTTGAAATAGATTCAGAATAAATAGCAAGCAAAGACAACTTGACCTCAAATTTGGTCCCATGGGTTCTTTATAGGTCTAGGCACCAACTTACTGGACAAAGAACATATATTTGAGGGTGGTTCGTACTTTTTTAATAATGCGGGGTACATGTGTATGAGTGAGTGGGAAGAAATGTTATAATCTGATCTGGAACAATTCTGAAGCTCTGTTTGGGTCCATTTATTTGCTTTACTTATGTATTTTTGCAGGACCTAGATATTCTTGGAAGGGATTGGTAATTCTTTAGGTAATTTTGTCAAAATTCTGCAGGAGACAACATCGAGAGTTAGATATACATATTTCGCTCATATTTGTGTTTATATAGATATTTCGAGCCTCTTACGGAAGCTTAAATTGAACTTGAATATGAAGGTAAGATTTGGAAAAAAAAACCCTGAATTATGAGCACATTCCTTTTACGTTGTCATCATTGTCATGAATATGGACACTTGTATAAATCTTGTCCACAAAATTCTCTAGAGGGTTCAATAAATGACATTTCAATGGAGCGGTAGTGCTAAGGATGAAGATGACAGGCTGAAGGTTTGTTTCTACTCTTATAAAAAAAGGCTCTAGATGTATACATTTCTAATATGATCACAAGTATGTACTTTAGATAACCCTTTTGAGATCTAGAAGAAGGAACTCATGAGATAAGATTGAGACTCACCTTGTCCTTAGAGGAAGCGAAGCAATGAACCATCACCGAGGATATGCTTGATGTTCAACCTGCTTGCGCGAGGAAGATGCGGATAGACAAAACGATCTCTTATCGACGTAAACACCACTTGAAAGTTACAGAATCTCTTGATGTAATTGTTGAGTCGCGTGCTCAGATGACGATGGATATTGAAACTTTCCTAAGGATGATCCTGGAGTCAGACGAGTTGTGAAAGGCTTCTTCATGAATGGATGAATTTAGATAATGGGTTTATTCCGGATTATCAGAATGCCTCCTGGTAAACTTTTTTGAGCATTATTTAGTAATATGACTAACGTTGGAAGTGACGAGTTTAGTTTGCATAAGTTAGCACTCATCCGACCAAACGAGGTAAGAAGAAAGGCAAGAAAACAATACAGAATCAATTCAATTAGTTGGTGAAATGTTGATTAATACGGGAAAGATCATGTCGTTAACAACGGTGTTGAAAACTACCTAAATCTTAATGATGAAAATTATTTCTTGGAATATTCGTGGGTTAAATGGCTGAGTATGACGATATCTAAGATATAAATTAAGGAAAACCTGAAATTATGTTACTTCAAGAAATGAATATTTATGCGTACGCGTTTGAAGTACCATTCTGAGTCTTTTTCATCCTCATTATGAAGTAATGGTTATATATCACCGAGAGCCTGTGGGAGAATTACGATTCTTTTGAAATCCAAATGAGGTCGGCTGGCGATGATTGGTTTGGTCTACCCTATAGTCTCTCTGAGTTGTTTTTGAAGCATGAGGACTAAGGAAAAACTATTGATCACAGCGAGTTGTAGTCCTCGTTGCCCAGGAGAAACAGCAGGTTCATAGATGGTATACGCTTTTAGAATTAATACATCGGGATAATATTTGGACAATTGGAGAGATTTTCATCTAATTTTAAACCTCGGTGAAAAGAAGGAGGGATTCGAAGAGATGATCAGAGATGGAGTCTTTTAAGGACCTTATAACTGATCTTCACTTGGTTGATATCCCTACGTGAACAATATATACTTGGAATAATCGTGGGGTGAAGCATCGGATAGCCTCTCATCTTGATCGTTTTTACTTTGAAGGATTTAATTAATGCGGATACGCATTTTGAAGCCTCTAATGCACTTCCTTGAGCTCGACCATTGGCCTATCGGTTTAACTTTGGATATCAAGGATGTACCTTAGAATAAGCCTTTTCGTTTTGAACGGTTCACAGTTCACAAGGACCCTACATTTGTTGATCGAGTCAAACATTGGTGTGATAAATCCATGATTCGAGGTAAGACTGCATGCACATACATTTCGGTTAATTGAAATATATCAAGAAGGAGATTAAACATTGGAATAAAGCATTTTGGAAATATTCAAACTTTTGTAGAAAATTCTCAAGGTCGGATGACCGAGTTCAATAGGATATCATTTTTAATGGCAGGACGACATTTCTTGCGAAACGAAGGGCTTGTTCTGGAAATTAGTGGAAGAACAATAGAAGAGGAAGAGATGTATGGGCAGAAATCTCGTGTGCAATGGTTGAAGGAAGGAGAAAAAATACCTCTTTTCCACCGTCAACCAGTTGTGTGACAACATAGTAGAATCTTCTCCCTCGAGGATGTGAATGGTAATAAAATTTTCCCATCAAAATTGGAAAAATTGTTAGTTCGACATTTTCAAAAGCAATGGCCCAAAGAAATTTGCCATAACAAAGAAGAGGCTATTCTCGGCGTTCTGACGCATATTCCAACCATGGTATCTTGGGATCAAATCAACGTGTGCTGAAAATATTAGTTTCTTGCGGTGGAGAAGTTGTTAAAAATATTCCTAAATTTAAAGCTCCTGGTCGATGGTTTTACAATGAAAATTTTACCAGGCATGTTGGTATTTTCTTGGTCATGATATTTGGGAAGCTGGTTGAAGAATCTAGGCACATTCACGGCAAGTTTGCGAGTTTGAATTCCACTTTTATTGCTGATACCAAATAAAACTCACGGACACTCTAAGAACCACGCCCTATAGCCTTGTGTAATGTTATATACAAAATCTTATCTACTATTATGATCAATCGATTAAAACCAATTCTTCTTGATATTATTTCCCGGAGAAAGCAGTTTCGTTAAGGGAAAAGAGAAAATTTTGGATGGAATAGTGGCCGGTCAGAGAAATCACTATTTAAAACGAGCGGCAAGGTATGTTGATTAAATTAGACCTCTTGAAAGCTTATGATCGGCTAAGTCAGGATTATTTGAAAGTTGTATTACTCTTTTGGGTTTGATGTACGCTGGCTTCAATAGTTATTTTCATATTTTTTTCAACTAAAATTATTCCATTCTTATCAATGGGTTCCTAGTCACACGTTTAATGCAACTTGGGGGGCTTCGCCGGGGTGATCCCATTTTCCTTTACGTTTATATTCTTCTTGAAGGGCTTCGGAAGCGGTTGATGAGACCAAAATGCTAATCGTAGTTTCAATGGACTAAATCTTTGGGGTCGGGATCTTACACCCTCTCATCAACAATTTGTTGATGATATCATATTTTTTTCTCAGAAAGTTTTCTTTTACGGGAAGCTCTTTCTATTTTGCATGTGTCCTTGGCTCTTTTCATGGATCGCCGAGACCATGATTAATGATAAATCTCATATTTATTTTTTTCAATACCCCTACTCCTGTTGAACGCTTCATTGCCCATATTCTTGGCTTTCAAATAGGTTATCTGCCCTTGCCCTCAAATATCTAGGTTTTATGCTGCATTTGTCATCACTAAGTCAAACCAAGTTGGGGAGAGTTTGATCACTAGCCTTCAAAATCGTTTGCAAAGCCAGGCCCTCGGAAACATAATGTTGGCGGAAGTTATTTTATTAAGATTGGTACGCAAGCTATTCCCATCTATCAAATTTTTGGAAGAGGCGCTCCTATTAAGTGTGTAATAGCACGGTAAATATTTTTGAAAATTACTTTGAAAGGTGCACAAATAGACGTTATTATCTTGGGATGCTCTAGTTAAATCCAAAAGAATGATAGGGGGACTTGGACTCAAGGATACTTTTATATTAAATCAAGTTATGGGGTGCTAAATTATGGTGGAGATGGATTCAAGGGGGATGACCTTTGGAGGAAGAGAATTTGGGAGATTAAATACGCTATGCCTCATCGATTGTTATTACAGAAGTTAAAGCAGTTACACTCCAAGGCTCAAATATACGAATGCTTGACAAATAGGGATCGATTTGTCGACATAGTTTGCAGGAAGTGCATGGAGGACGGATAACGCTCTTACGGAAAAGACTCTGTGGCGACGGCGTGAAAAATTGACTGGGGTTGGTTGGGTGAAATCTTCTTATTCACAAATTTACCCATACAGACTCATTCACCATTCTTTGAGATACTCGAGACTAACAAACAATGGCGCCAAATGGAAAACACGGGATCAGTGGCCTCATGCGCCTAATACGGCTCCAATGGGTAACTTTTACGATTATAAACTCGAACAATCTGATAGCTATTGTGCTGAGATATTTTAAGATGGGGATATCGGATGTTGGGGTATGTTCACAATTAAGGAGCTGTTCCTTCGTCGTAGAATCACCCAGGGATGTTGTTGCCCTATACGGCATAAGATGCGGAATGTCAGAATTTTGGCCAAAGGTTGAATATTTTTTTGGCATAGCACGATAAGCGTACATTGACACGGGATCATTTGCAGCATCGTGGTTTACGGGGTCCTTCTATTGTTTCCTACGTTGTCAAAAGAATAGAGAAACTATCGAACATTTTGTCAACACTTTTCCTGTAGTAATGAAATATGGGAACGTGGCGATTATTTGGTCAAAGCGATCGGTAGTGTTAATAATACTATACGCAAGCGCGGTCGCTAGTATAAGTGAGGGTCATTAACGAGGGCACAGGGTTGTCGTTAGGATTTCTTGTACAGAATATGGAAAAACGCAATTCACTTTTCGAAGGTGTGGGGCAAGCAAGTACGTCAACTTTGGAATATTGTTGTATGTCAGTAATTACGGTGGAACGATGGGGGGAGATGATGATTGACGATTACGGCTAGCAAACACGAATCATTGCTCTTAATCTGCCCTCAAATGCTTGATGCTTCTTTCGGAAAGTACAACCCAATTTGAATTCTGCTCTGCATCGCGGTTTATTCCTCCATGGCGGTATTTTATGAAATTGAATTTTGATAGAGACTCTAAAAGGGAATCACCAGACGGGCAAGGATTGGTGGTATGTTCATAGATTCTTTTAGTAAGGTCTATCGTCTTTATTGCTTATCTGTAGGATATATTCTAATAATGAGCGAATTGATGGCTAATAGGGTTTTAATTATTGCCATTCGAGAGGGATTACCAAGAAAGTTGTTGTTGAAAGTTGCAATGATTGGTATTTAAAAAGCCCCGGAACAATCATAGCTGAGAAAAATCGGTAAGAGATGGCGAACGAAACTTGTTGAATATAGGCCTCTTCTTCGCCGGAGGTTGGTTCGGTCAGATGCCTCATGTTCGCAGAGGGGAATCGAAATGATGGATTATTTGGAAAATTGGGCTTGTAAGAGAACATCCTGAGACATCTTGATATTCTTGATTCCCACCGAGCTTGAGGTGGAATTATATCCCTGCAGCAATTATGTTGTGGATCGTGATCGATCTCGTTTCAACCCCGTTCGGGGTGCACGATAGTTGATTTGGTGGGTATCCACGTGATGGATATCTGCATACAAGTGTGATATTATTACTAAGCAAGTCCTTTGACGGTCACGCTCCCTTTCCGTGTTTTCATTTTGCATGCGCGATAGCTCTTACCTTTATTACTGCAGTAGATGCATTAAAACAAGATTATATATGAAGTGGTTGCACGATCTTATGGGTTTGTTTTGTTATTCCTACTCATTCTACGTTTCAAACCTTGCATCGGCGCTCATTGCGGTGACGGCTCAAGATTTCATAAAAGCGCATTCTCGGCAAAGATTGTGGTATGCTGTAATAGCAACTACTTTCCATGCCCATGTCGTGTTTGATTTTATCTTTGTGGCCTCTCGTTACTTCTGTTGATTCATCGGTTAGAGAATATCATTGTGTTTTTTCATGATGGTTTCGGTGGGAATTTGGGTAGCTACGTTAACAAAGGCCTCCTTGCGGTCCACAGTTGGTGGTGGGATTATGGGGTTAGCACTATGTCGTACGCTCTTTTTCTTGGGATCTCACATTTCTCCCTGCCCCTGCTGCATTTTCGGGTTTGTTTCTTTCGTTGGGGTTAATAGTGGACACTCATAGCACAGTCTGAAATCCCTTTCTGGTAATTTTCTCCAAATTTAGTAGCACATACACTTGCATGTATTCTCGCTTCATCTAACACGTTGTAGAGCGTCTCTGTTCTGTGTTTCGCTTTAATTGCATGTATGGTCCTCGCTCTCTTATGAGTAGCTGGTCGGTTATTGGCGTTTCTTTATGTTATAGATGGTTTTCGTATTTGTCTGATGTTTGTCCTAGTTGTTCTTGGTCTTCCTTGGTAGCAGAGCGTCTCTGTGTTTCTGCGTTTCATTCAATTGCATACATGGTTCTAGTTCTTTTATAAGTGGCTATGGTATGGTTTGTTGGTAGTTCTTTGTATTACGACGGGCTACTGCATTTGTTCTAGCAGAGTTCTTGGTCTTCCTTAAAGCCATGGTTTTCTCTGTCCTTTCGTTCTTTTTTGGTTCTTTGTTTTTCTGTCATGAGACATCATTATAGAATGTATTGTGTTACATTTGATTCCGGCTTCATTTATATGTCACTTTGTCTTTGTGAGATATGTGCGTTGGGTTTGTATATGGCTTTCTTGTTTTTCATTTATCTTCTTCCCAACGTAATTAAAAGCACGAGCCCTGTCTCCAAGCTCTTTCCTTTTCAGCACGGGGTAGGGCAACCAATGAGCTAAAACAGAAGGATGCCTACTCTGGGGCTGGCATGAGTGAGCGTATTGAAAATATAATATGGAGGGAGTCTTGCTGCAAGGTGCTCGGGTATAAACGGAGAGAATCAAGATACTATTAAGTCAAAACACACCGCAGCTAGAAGTTCTCTGATAGTGAGAGAGGAACTGTGGAAGCTCGGCTTTCTCAGAGCGATTTCTTAATAGAGTCGAGGTAGTACTAAAGTGCATTGTTTCTCTTTATGATCGATGGAGCTTCTTTGGAAGATGAAATGCCTTCTTACAAGGCTATGGCCGGTAAAGAGGATAAAGTCTCACCTCTTCTATTCTATTTGAAATACAACAAATGAAGATGGATATGCATGCTATGCTCAAAGTGCGATTCGATTGAATGATAAGGTGGGTAAGATTGAAAAACGGTTGCTTACTCTGACGGTTCACAAGTGTTAAGCCATTTTGCTCATGCTCGAGGTTTACATTGATCTATCTTGTTAACTATTTCGTGTTCATTTGGACTCTATTAGCTTTACTACTTCTTTATTTGTAAATATTATGGACACCACTACGGCTCTAAATCTTGTCGGTGGTAGGACTCAGACAATTTCATTTTGGTCTTCTTATAACTTGATGTGGTAGCCCAATAGACACTGGTTTCCTACGGCGAGGTTGAGGTCACCGTATTTTTCTTGTATGACTCTACGCCCTCAATATTTCCGTATTAAAAGGTTCTCTGAAGCACAAAAAAACATTATTGTAATTAAGAATAAACCGTTCAACACACTTGGCTCTTCAAGCTTGATTTGATTTACTTACAATAAACATCTTAGTATTTAATTACACATTCCTTTTCCCACTTTAGACATCCAAAACACTTTTCTCATCAAATCACACTTTTCTCATCTTGATTTGATTGAAACATCTTGACCCCTTTTCCCACTTTGAGTATGCTAGTGTTTCCCCTCTTTGTTTCCCCTCTTTTCCCACTTGTACGGTAGCGTTTCTCTCCTTTTCCCACTTTGGGTATGCCAGTAGTATTGTAAAATGGTGACCAGTAAGTGCAGAAATAGGTAATATAAACATATAAAGCCCATATATGCTACTGCGTGTGGAAAACAAGAAAATCGAAGACATACAAACAGCTTCAGGATGTACGGTTGAAAAGAGTAACCGCTTCCAAAAATTATCTACACTGTAGTGCCATTTGCATTGACTATGAAGATTTAACAGGACAAAAACAGAGTTGTTAGCAGTCGAACTATTTTCTTGCTTTTTTAGCGTAAATGAGATCCATAAGATCGAGCTCAAGAGAGTAGTGCAGGTGGCAAGTTGGACACTGTTGGAGTAAGCTATTAGAAACCCGTCGCACTGTTTCACCCCCGGGTGAGGAAAAACAACAGGAGTTGAACGCCTGCTATGGCAGAGATCAAGACCTGCTGCAACTCACCTTCCCTAATTCATGAGGACAAAGGAAGCTCAAGTTATGATGGTAATCATAAAAATCAGAGTTTCTAATCAGGAAAAGTTTGGTCCACACAAATCCTATCGTCCATTATAAACACAACTATATATACTTTTGAAAATGTGGTCTAATGATGGAGAGATTTAAAAATATGGTCTCATGGTTAACTGGAGAGATTTAGTCCACACAAATCTCATCAAATTTCTATCTTAACCACAGAGACATTTTAATCAAGAATAGTCGTTCTTGGGAGCAGCAAAATTAGTACATCAATTCCATTTTGAATCAAATATTGTTATTCTTGTCTTCGGGGATACTCTCCAATGATGGCCTCCATCCACCGTGACGCATGCTCATCCGCTCTGCAGTCCCACAATTCTTAACCAACAGATCCTCCATGGCCTTCTTCTGGGTCAAACCATTAGCTAGCAATTCTGCCAGTTCTTGCTCACTGATAACCAGTTTAACCCTCACAACACCTTTGCCCGTCTTTTCGCAAGAAAGCACCGATTTTGGCAAACCCAAATCACTTGTTTCTTCGCCTCCGCTTTTGTCTATGGGCATCTGTTCATCTCCGCCTTTATTGCCATGGTCGACAGCAGGCGCAACACAGTTGCCCATTTCTCTTAAAAAAGTAAAGTAAAACAGAGAGATATTGCCAGAGCAAGTGCTTCAACTGCTAGACAATGTATCTAACACCATAACCTACAGATTATATAAGAATTTTGTACAGAGTGTTCAAATAGAGTTTAGGGCTCATTGGAAAGGGTGACCGTAAGTAACACGCCTTGGAAAACATTGCTGACCACGTTACTTGATCAATGCCCAATGATATCAAATGGCAATAGCCTAATAAAAAAAATTAGTAGCTTTTAGTGTGAGTTTTTGAAGAAGTTGTCTATCTCGGCAACAGAATAGCTTGGATTGAGTGGAAATAGATTCAGCGCTATCAAAAATCTTTAGGGCACTCAAAACACTGAAGTTTAACAACTGTAAACAAGTTTCTGATAAAATCTCTGTCGGATTTTTTCACAATCTCTGCCGGATTCTGGGCCATTCTGTTATTGTTTTAGACTACGGCTTCTTTTAAGGTTTTTATGGTGGTTTTTTTCCATGTAATTTTTCTAAAATCTGGCAGGAATTTATTGAAAAGAGAAGTTTGATTTGTAACCTTGCACAATAAAAGTGCCCTAGAGATTTTTGAAGGTACTCAATCTATATATAGAATCAAAAAATCAGTTTAAATAACAAAAACTAAGATTTGACGTCAAATTTTTTCACCAAATTCAGACACCTGAAACTCCAACAAATCACACAATAGACAACTCCAATTAAAAAACTTTAAAAAACTGTGTAGAGTTAGGTTATTGAAATTCGTTGGAAATAATGGCGACCGTAAGCAGTACGCTGGAAGAAAATCTGTCGGTAAGAAAGGAGGTCCGTCGAGATCACTTCACGTCAATTGGAGTGAAAGGAAGTTGTCTCGGTGGTCACATGACCTCGAACTTGGCCCATAGTAACCAAATATGAATTCGAATTCTAAAGATTTGATTGGTTAAAATTCAATACTGGAAAAATTGAAAGTATAAATTTTACAAAATCTAAAAACTTTCTCATAGTATTTTTTTTTAATTATTTATAAATTAAAACAAGTAAAAATACTATAATATATATAATATTATATAAATCTGTCCACACACATGGTTATATTATTTTCTAACTCAGTTATTAATTAATAGCTAAAAAACTAAGCTCTGCCTCTCAATTAGCCACACACTGCAAAGGAGTTGTTTATGTTTGCTGCACATTCTACTAATTTTAACTGTAATAGATAGGAGGGAAGCGCGCCCAAACGGTAACAGATAGTAGGGTTTTTGCGGTTTTCAATTTTGTTACCTGCATAAGCACTTGTCAGCTACCCATCATCCCAACTCTCACCTTACACATAGACACTTGTCAGCTACAAATAGTTTGTGGGAATACTGCAAGTCTTACTCTCCTGCATAATCCCAACTCCATCCACCCCAGTGGGAATACTGCTAGTCTCACTCTCGGACGATTTGGCTGAGATTGGTAACGAATGATTTGGCTGAATTTGGTAATTATTAGTCACCCAATGATTAAATAAAATCTTTGATCATTTGGTTCAATTTGGTAATTATGCATGGTTCATGCATTGTTCAATGATTAAATAAAACGTATTTTTGGAGTTTGAATTTGGGATTTCACGAAGCTTTTTAGTTTAACTAGCTTGCAAATTTGCTTTGAAAATTACGAGAAATTTAGCAAGAATTTGATAAAAATCTTGCAGGAATTTTTGTAAATCTAGCTTATAGCTGTTAGATTTCAAAATTCAAAGAAGGTTCCACCATCAAAAACATGCTTCAAACACTGTTACTACTAGATTTTTTTGAAAAATTGGCTAGATTCTGACCACTTTAGATCGTCCTGAGCCCACTCCAACAATTCATTGACCCATGAACAAAGCCTTTAACAAATTGCTATTTTGATTGTCTCCCAACAGACACGATATGCCTCGCCGCAGTTTTCACCTTGCCAATGAGCCCTAAATTTACACAGTGAGAGAGTGTGTTCCCATACTTTTTTTCGCTAAAACGGCAGGAAAGGAGAAGGTGTTCTATGGACTCCTTTGCATCCTTGAACAAACAACACCAACCCGAGCCATTTAGTAACCTTCCTTGGAGTAAATCCCAGGTTGGAATATTTTTATTTAGAATACACGAGAAGAATAGTTTTTTTTGCAAGTCCTTCCAATTTCCACAACGTTTTAGACCACCATTCTCGAGTGCCCCTTTCTCTACTTTTCATTATGAACCCATAGCCTTATTTTGGTGTATATATTCTTGATTGTGCATATTCCCATCAAATGTAATCTGGAAAGTCTTTTAGCCACACTCTCAAGCAGGCTAGTTCTTCAATATATCCTTGCCACTCATGTCTCCACTATTGTTCAATCATCATATCCTCCACCGATTTCCATGCTTTTTTCCAGATACATTTATCTTCAGGCTTTCCAATTTGGCTCAAAACATAAACCCCTTTTGTTCTAGAGCCCTCATGAGGTCCCTAGTGAGTGTAAAATATTTGTTGCACCCAACCCATGGGTCCAAACCAATCCTACACATTTCGCCATTCCCTATCATCAATGCAAATATGTTTTCCACTAGACCCAACGCCATCATAGTAGCTTTCCAAATTGTAGATGACCTGACAAAACCTTTGTCCAACAATCTAATCCATTCATCCATGGGGAGTGGATCTATATATTTTCTTTCAACCACTCCCATCCATAGGTTGTCCTCTGTCAGAATCCTCCATCTCAATTTTTCTCCCAAGGACATGGAAAAAATGTGCACGTTCTTTATTCCCCAACCCCCCCTCCCCATTCCTTTGGCTTGGATATTTTTTCCCAAGCCACCCAGGGGAGCACCCTATTATCCTCCTTGCTTGACCAAAGGAACCTACCATTGGTACTCCTTATTTTGTTTATAATTCCTTTCGGGACTCATGCCAATGCAATCCATTACACCAGGATTGCCATCACATCTGAATTGATGAGTATTAATCTCCCCGCCCTAGAAATCCATTTGTAACTCCATAGGGTTATGCGTTTATCAAATTTTGAAACTAACCACTACCAATCCTGCTTCCTGTATGTGTCAAGTTTCAAGTAGAACCCCAAGTATTTTATGTTGTTTCCCAACCTGATTTGCGTGAAAGGGAGAACAATTGAAGCCCAAGAAAGGTCGTTATCCGAAATACCCTCATATGTCAAGGATGATTTGAGAATGTTTATATCCATACCAGTTGCCTTCATAACAAATCCTATATATTTTTCAATCTTAGAACTTCCATCTGACTCCCATTGCTAAAAAATAACTTATATCATCCACAAATAACAAGTGGGAAATATACAAGTTTGTTTCCACGTCAATGCCTTTTAGTTCGCGCCTTCTCTTTGCACACTGTATTAATTCACTTAATCCCACACCAACTAGCAAGACCAACAAAGGTGATAGTGGACAACCTTCTCTGAGGCCCATCTAATTATGAAAGAAAGAATATGTGTTTGCGTTGATAAGAACAACAAAATACACATTTGTAATACAACCCATGATCTAGTAAATAAAACTGATTATAAACCCAATTTGGGTTAGCGGAAGTCCTATATATAACCAATTGATTCGGTCATAGGTCTTTGATAAATCAATATTCATTATCATACAATTTTTCCTTAACAGTTTAATACCATGCAAAGTTTCCTGAGCTACCCCGATAGATCTACATTTGTACCTAATACCACTATTTTCGTTATGATTGACTCGTCTTACTCCTCTTGCTATATACCTCGGGAGTTGGTAACATAATCCTTTCTACCTAACATGATCACAAAATTCGAATCACCCAAATTCCTCTTTATCCTCACAAACCACAATGGAATTGCAATCAACAAAAATAATTAGGAAATAAAAAATTATGAATTAGCACAAGAAGTAGCTGTGGATAAGGGTTCATCTACATATGATTGCAATAGCCTAGGATTCTATGTTGCTAAGTTATATTAACATGCAATGGTGCCAATCTTAGATGAAATTGAAAGAAAAGATAAAATTTTATCTAAATTGAGACAATAATACTTGTATTCACATGATGGGAAATATCTCATAGATGGCTTGAAAATCAAGATTTAGCATGGTAAAAAGAATTGTTCTAAATATGTATGCTTTAGTTATTTCTGATTTTTGAATGTATCCATTATGTAAGAAAAACAAATTAAATTTTTTGGTTTCACTCATTTTGTAGATAATGTGAAAACACAAGTTTTAGATATTCTTGAAGTTGTTGCTTCCAGATTTGTATGGATGTTAAGGGAAGAATTCATTAAAAAAAATAATGAGCAGGTAATTCAACATGAGAAGGGTATTCTATCACCAAAGCTTTGATCATATCACCAACATTATCTTTTCAACTACAATCATGATTGTAGGAATATGAAGACACATTTTAGCACATTGATAAATGTCTTTAGATGTATATCAGATTAATTTTGTTGATTTTTTTCTTTTAATAATTTATTTTATTTTTATTTTGATGTTATATCAACTACTTCAATCTAGGCAAGCTTAATGTATCAAGAGCTCTTGGATATTTATATTAAGGATGTCACATTATGTGTAAACTTAGTAATAATTAATTTCATTGTTTATATGCATTTAATAATTATAATTATAATTCAAATACAAGTGACTTTGCGATTTTAGATTTTTTATTCTCATTACTTTTTTATCCATTAAAAAATAAAATAACACAAATAAAAGATTTTATCTTTAATTTGTAAGATTGTAGATAAACCATTACATTTTATAAAGATAACAAAAATCCAACATTATTGTAACAGTCCAAATATCACACCCATAAAAACAAATTACCGTTATTAATCCCATGCATAAATAAATACATTCACATATTAGCATCTAAAGAAGGTCAACATAATTCAACATGACATTCTTCTTTAACTTGACTAGCAATCATATAACAAATATCTATGACATGTACTTGCATCGAATCCGATTAACATTGGTACAACCTGCAATTAAAACTATGGTTATATAGTGATCTAAGGGCTCTCCACTCCACGAGGAAAATGTTATGCTTACAAGATAGCTGTTCGGTTAGGACTGTACTGGTGATCGGGAAATTCAATATTCAATTAATTATCCATTTCATTAGCACAGAAAAAAATCTCAATTAAAAGTTAAACCAATTAACATTGCCCCTCGAAATATCTGCCTTCCAGGATTGTATGTACTACTGGGTACACCTGTAGAGGTTTGCACCGTAGATCTACTTCATCTTAATCCAACGGTGAAAATTTATCTAGGGTTTGCAAAGTAGATATCATTCCAGTCTTTCTGTTCTTTGGAATTTTCTTTCGGTGCTCTGCTCAGCTCTCCGGTGATGAATTCATGCAGAGTATTTTTCGTTCTTCAATAGAGTTATCCTTATCATCTTGATTTATCTCTTCTGATATATAAGTCTGTCGCTCCTGCCATCAAATGGATTGGAGATTTCTACGGCTAAATATTTCAGCAAAATATTCGGGTAACTACACCCATTACAGTATTGGGTAATTTCTTTTTTTATTGATAGTTCTTTCGCTCTAAATATTTATGTAGATAATTTAGTTAAGGATTGTGTCCGTCGCTTCAATTCTTATTTGAACCTAGAAATTTCTTTGGTATTGTTAGGTTCTCCTCTCCTCATGGCTACTTCAAACACTTCCATATCTCCGTTGGATACTATCAGTTGCTTTCTTGCTCTTCTTCAAGTTGGAAACATTCAAACCCTTCTTCAGTCACTATAGCGAAGACAAAGGAAGACCGAAGGTAAAATTTCTTGGTCTTCATACCTCTTGTTTTTTTTTTTTGGGCCAAAACCTGCACCGTGAACCTCCAAGGTGTAGAAAACAGGCCAAAACCTGCGACCTCTGCAGAAATCAGGGAAAAAACTACGACCTAGACATTTTGCGGGAGTTTTTCTGAAAGTTTTTTGGGTTTGTCTAGGCCTCTGTTCAGGGTTGTCTGACCTCAGTCTTCGTCCGTTTTCGACCTGTACATGTTTTGTTTTACTCATCTAAGTGGGAACCTAGCCTTCTAAGGCTTCAGTACCCTCCACCTTTTGTGGAAGAGTTTTAGTTGTTGCAGGTTGTCTGAAATTTTAGAGCGTTCAACTATTATTTCAGATCTGATCCCTTACCTTCAGATCCACTTCAAATTGGCTATTTATCCATCCAAAACACCTCCTTTTAGTTTTGTTTGGGTTTTCCTCTAGGGTCCCCTCCGCTTCCCTCTAGGTTATACCCTTTCGCCACCTCATTTATAGAAATTTTTCCTCTGATGTTTTGATGTTTTTTTGCACCTATTTCCAGCAGACATAACCATTAGATCCCTGTCCCTCTCGACCTTAGATCTATTGGCTATTTTGGTGTGTTTTTACTAGATTTTTGCCCACCGAAAAACTACTTATTAAAAGGCCTGCCTGCTTGGGTTTAGATTATTGCATTATTAGTTGTTTATTTTCTATTATTTCAGTTTCATATACTATTATCTGCATGTTTATTTACAGCTATACAACACACTTTTTCTTTTTGTCTACAAACATCTGGGTTTAAAAGTTAAAATTTACACACTTAACACACACACCTATGTGAAGAAGAGCTTGGTTAACACCGCCAAGCAAAGACTTTAACATTGAAATCAATTGATCTTGCACCTCTCTGCCCTTGTTTCGACATTGTAATCAGTTGATCCTGCACCTCTTCGCCC
Source organism: Pinus albicaulis (assembly GCA_034641835.2). NCBI lineage: Eukaryota > Viridiplantae > Streptophyta > Pinopsida > Pinales > Pinaceae > Pinus > Pinus albicaulis. Next base: position 214,289,109 of record CM076570.1, read on the forward strand.
TTGTTGGTATCTCTTCCCTTTGTGTTGTGTTTGTCCCTTAACCATTGCGCCACCAAGGCATTTATCCCAGAGACTTCTTAGCCTTCATACTCAGTTTCCAGTAGGAAGAATTACTCCTCCGCGAAGGATTCGAGTTAGTCCTCCACTGAGTCTACACTCCAACTACTCTTTTGGTTCATTGGGTTCCCCTTCTGGTTCTGCCCCTAGTTCTCCCCCTGCCACCTTCACCTTGTCTAGTTCAGGACCTAACACTAGTGGTAACCTCAGCCCTTATGTTGGGAATACTACTAGTGGGACCGCAAAAAGAACTACCCTGGTTGTGCCCTTGGTCCCTTATAGGGCAGGCCTTCGTCTTCCTTATTTTAACCAGTTGATCAATGACCCTATACACCATGATGCTAGTTGGCCTGCTATGCCGACCAAGCTCCCTTTTGACATTCCCAAGTTTTAAAGTCTTACTGGAGAAGATCCTAGAAATCATGTTCAATATTTCCACATTTGGTGTTCTTCTGACTCCATTACCGATGACTCTGTCCGTCTTTAGTTGTTCCAACATATGCTTACTAGTAAAGCTTCTAAATGGTATGTTGATTAGGCCTCATCCTTTCATATCACCTTTGCGACTCTTGCCCGGGATTTTTTGTCCTATTTCTAGCTTCCACTTTGTTATGACACTGGTACCAAAATTTTGACTTCTTTCCATCAATCGTCTGCGACCCGCCTATCCAATCATGTCTAGGAATGGTGGAGAAGAAAGGGCCTATGTCAAGCCCCTATCTTCGAATACCGTGTCTACATGGACTGGTTCCTTAGATCTCTTTTGCTGACTGTACGCAAAGATGTCGCATCACATTTCCCTCTAAACAAAGAAGCCGCTCTCCAAATTGCATTAAAATATGACCTGATCTATGCTAATTCGGGTTATGTTTATACCGTTCTACCTAATCTTCCTAGACTCGGTGGTGCCAACACACTGGGGGCATCTCATGCTGCCGATGGTATCGTTGGAGCTCTCTCTCATCTATATGCCCAAGCACCCATGGGCTACGGTTTTCCTCAGGGAGGGGCCAGTACCTTCTACACTTTTCCCCCTCTCGGTAGCATGTATCCAGGATATGACATGCCTCCTCCTTTTTCCCAACCTCATGTTTACCACAATGTTACCCAACCTCCTTATTTTCCGTATCCACAGTCTGGTGCTCCATCTCCTCCAACATTAGCACCTCCGCCTCCCTTGTCTTTTCAACCCCCACAATAGCAACCATCGCCCCCTCAGGGGCAGGTATATGCACAGGAGGGTGCAACTAATTGTCCTCCTTCCAAAACGAAGAGGAAAGGCACTCAAAATCTATCTTCCCCTGATAATCCTGGACCTAATCCTCAAAATAATGCACCTAAAACTACTAACCAGCAATAGGGCACTCAGCCTAAGCCGGATAGGCTTGTTCACACGAACAAGCCTTGTTCTTATTGTGGTGTTTATGGTCATTGCACAAACGATTGTCCTCTTTTACCACAGATGAGGCAGATGTGGGAGTCTCAAGCAACATTGTGATGATAGCAAGCCTCCCCTTCTGTCCCTCCCAATGTTGCGCCTAGTCAGCTGGCTGTGTTTACTAATCCTTCCCCTCAGTAAGGATTCGTGGCTACCCAACCACCTGAAGGTCAGGCGGCCACTCAAACTCCTCCATATGGTACCTCGGATTACTAGATTCTCATGATGAACTCTGACCAACCTATAATCGTAGACCTCAACCTTCAGACTCGGTCCCATCAGTACAACAAGCCTCCCACTATGTCTGTCCCCAAGCCCCCTTCTTTAGGTTCTACAGAGCCTCTTTCGACACCTAATGGTCCTTTACAAATCCCTCAACCTAAGGCGGAGGTTCATACCAAGATACCTAAGGGACCATTACACCGAAACATTGCTTCTGGGAAAGATTCCCATTCGTATAGCATAGTAGATGATTTGGCGCAATCTTCTACTCCCATCTCAACACTGGATCTCCTCCAGTCACGCCCTTCACAACGAAAAGCTCTACTATCTTCCATGGGCCCTGTATATCCTTCAGATGATCGGTTTTTCATATTCGATGTTGACCGGTCAAAACATCCCCCTCTTCCTACTTCCGTCGCCTTCCAAATCCTAGTCAAAATCAGAAATGCCAACGTTTCTCGGTGTATCATTGATGAGGGGGCATCCACCTATGTGATGTCTACTTCAGTTTGGAAGCAACTCGGATCACCTTAGTTGGCCCCTTCCACGATCACTCTCTGAGCATGGAATGGCTACGCCTCCCAACCCATTGGGCTATTCCATAATTGTCATATTACTCTCGTGGGCAAGACTGTTTTTGTTGACGTAGAAGTCATTGATGCCCCGTTAGATTACAACATTCTATTGGGTTGTCGCTACACCTATGCAATGTCTTCTGTACCATCTATGGTTCACTGCAAGATGTCCTTTCCCCATAATGGAAATATAGTCACCTTTGACCAGTTGACATGTTACGAACCAAAGTCTCAGACCTCCCATGAGTCCATCATATCTTCAGTGGCCAATAAGCAAACCGTCGACCCCTTGACCAGTGTCTCACTCGAGGTCTACAAATATTCCTCTTTGCTTGGTACATTCCCTGCTCTTCCTCCTGCTGTCTCTGATCCCATCTCATTGAATGTTTTCATGACTGAATCGTCTCGGGCCTCCCTCAAGCTGCCTGCTTCGGCAAGTCAGTAGCCTCACCCTCCGCAACCTACTCCTAGCCCTTCGATATGGCCTTTTGGACCTCCTCCTTCTGGTCCTTCACCTACAGATGGTATCCATGAGCCTCTCTACCCTCCTAGAATGGTTCCTCCAGGCCTTAACCATCTCGGAGCCGTTTTTCCTAGCCATTACCCCTCTGGTTAAATACCATTCCTAGCTCCCCTTCCTGGAGTGTTCTCAGTTCTTGTCATGGCTACCCTATCCCTTCCTAACTTGACCCTGGAGATTCTCGCCTGGTAGCTCGATCCTCGAACTATTACCCTGCCTAGTCAACCCGATCCTTATCTTTCTTTGACACTGGTCCAACCAGTCCCCATGACTTCTCTCGCTGCTACAGTGCCTCTGCCACCTTAATAGGAACCCTCTCCTATTGCGAAAACTTCGGGTAAGAATGGAAAAAATCGCAAGAGGGCATCAAAATACAAGCCTGCCCTGACTGACCCTACTCCTCCTCCACCTCCAAAACCTTGTGCTTTATGTGATGTCGTCAGTCATGCCACCCATACCTGTCCTGAGTTGCCCCGTATCAAGCCCATGGTTAATGTTGCATTCCCGAATTCTATGGCCCCTGAAGCCTTTGTTTCTTCCTCAACTATAGCCAAGAACCCTAAGACTATTCACACCAACCAACCTTGTGCTTTGTGTGATCTCCATGGCCATTATTCCCACCACTATCCTTGCTTCACAAATTACCATGCCTGTTTGGAGGTAGTTTGGGAGTACGAGATTGAATAGAACTAGTCTGCCTCTCCTATTCTTGCATAGTATGCTTCAGGCCAGCTTGAGGATTTACCCACTCCCATTGACATTTCCCCTCCCAATGTCGAGATGACGGAGCCTGTGGCCACCATCCTCTACCTATCATCATTCATGAGACCCTCAGTGGAAACTCCTTCTAAGACTTCCCCTTCTGTTTCGCTCGACCTCCCTTCAGCGATCACCCTGGGCTCAACATCGATAGATCCCTTATCTACTTTTTCTTTCATCATCCCCTATGAAGATGTGCATGTGAACCTTTCTTCTCATGATGATGAGTCAGGTATCTTCACTGCATCATGTGGTCTCCCTTCCTCCAATCACTCCATCTTCTATTATGATGATGACATCATGGAAGCCTTATCCACCCCTGACTTCATCTTTCCCTCCCATAAGCAGAATGGCACCATCCGTGTCTAAGGTGACTTTCATGGCCTGAGCACAAGATACACCTCTGGTAGCTCCCACACACCACCTAACCATCGGTGTGTGAGTAGTAGATATCTTACCCAGAACACTCCCTCTCCCAGTGTTTGTTCAATTTCTATTTTGCGCTCAGGTTACCAGCATTGTTCATCATTCTCCCATTTATTGTCTTGTGGCGCCTTTCAGATGGACCTCCCATCCACACCTTATATCGGTTATGCCGATGGTGCAAGTCACTACTCCCAGAATCTAGCCTCAGCAAGTTGGGCCATTTTTACCCACTTACATTCGCTTGTTCTCTCGAATGGTGTATGCATTGGTACCGCCACCAATAATCAGGCCGAATATGATGTAGTGCGAGGTTTATTAGCCGATGCCCTTTCCCATCACATCCTCCAGCTTCATGTTTGTTTAAATTCCCTGCTTCTTGTCATGTAATTGAGTGGTGTATATCGTGTGCATAATCCTATCCTTTTTAGAAGATATTTACAAGTGAAGCTTTTGATACGTGAATTTGAAATCATTACATTCATTCATGTAGCTAGAGCACAAAATCACTATGTAGATATCATTGCAAACAATATTCTAGATTGGCATTTACCACATGCATTTAACACAAGACAATAACATAAAACCATCAAAACGATGCATATTCATAATATGTGTCGTATAACATGTTTTAGAGTCCATCAAATCTGATACATATGACTTGCCCATAACATGTTACAAAAACTCAAAGCTGGGGCCACCACATTCCCCTACACACTAATCACTATCTAGAGGATCATGAGCCAATGGCTTTGCTCTTGTAGCTCATAGATCACACATCCCCTGTCTAGCCATCGCCATGTGCTACATGACCCCTCACCACTCCGAGGGTAGACCAATACATGGATCTATGTACTACTCATCTAATTCTTTCCAGACACTCTCTAAAACACCGGTCAAAAGCCTCTCACATCTACGATAGATTTCCTCCAGGAGGGTCATTGAATCCTCATTTTGTGGCGCTCTCAATCCACTAGGCTTGACAGTTCCTGACATTGCAGGCCATCCCATATACCCAGCCTGTTTTAACATTGTTGTATCTGCATACCAAAATTGGAAGAATCAGTACCATATACAATATTTTGAAACTTGACAATGCACATAAAATATTAGCAATTTTTCACTTACCATCGGGCCCCCATACTCGACTAGGCGGGAGTGGAAAATCTGGGTCCCCACGATAACTCATCCCACTATAGGGATAATCATCTATGTACAATGGCATCTGATCCCAATGATCAAATAACTTAGGTCGGAACACCCATCTGACCGCCCCACCTCCTCCTCTGCACAGTAGTCGTCCCCATCGGCGCATCTTGGGTTGTCTAGGGCCCCCATCTTGGATCTATATGCGAGGTCGAAGTGTCGGGATCTTCTCAAAGAAGAGCGAGCACAAAAATATACCATATGCAGAGTCATGTTTCACTTGTCACTTGCATAGCAACAACTATTGTTTCAATCACGAAAGCATCATCTGGGCCCACCCATAGTAGGGAAAATGCCTTACTAAATGAGAAACCCCTGATTTTTCTTTCACCTACTGTAGCCAAACCGTAGCTCAGTTTGACAAACCATCTGTACCGTTCGAAAGCTCTCACCGAGCCCTCAAATGGGTTTCTGTTATTTTTTCGTGATTTGATACTTCACCGAGACACATTTTGTCCAATAAGGGTCACTTCACCACTCCTCAAAATCGAATTCCTTCACTTGCAAGACTTGTACTTGGGGCACCACTTTGCCTCCATACTTGTCCATGCTGGTGTTGATTTTCGTTGTGAGTAACCATATTGTACTCATGTTTTTATGGTTCCCATTGGACCTTTCTTGTGTGGCAGCACCATTCATTCGCCCTTGTTTAGAGCATCCGAGTTAAGTGATCATCACATCCATGGAGTCTATCTCGAGTCCCTTTGTATCCTGCTATAGTCCTCCATTCTTCATTGCTTGGTTTCTCTCTCGTGTCACACATTATGGCCTTCAGTCCTACTGTCCACTCTCCCTTATGATATTGTGTCAGTCGCTACCAGGTCATCCATTCCCTTTATGCTCTAATAAAGGAATTCCTCTGTCCGCTACTGAGTACCCCCCATTTCGTCATCATCCCTAGTGTTAGTTTGTCAGTCGCTCTACTATTTTCTCTCGTGCCTTAGTTGAGGATTCCTCATTGCCTCACCTATGGTGGACCTCCTTCTGTAGACATCAAATCATTCATTCCAGAGGGTAGATCTATACGACGGTGTACCTTGGTTCCAGCTTCCACTCTTGTTCGGTGCCTCGGATTAGGTAAAGGGATTCCTTATTTCCCTTTGACTTGATTTTTTTTGAGCCCCAACTCCTTTCAGCATGATCGAGATCCGTATACTTGATGGTTCAATGATGCTACAGACGATATTGGTGATTTCTGGGTGTGTGTGATATGTTTCAACCCTCATGAGGGGGTGGTCCTACAAGTAGCCCCCCACATGCCTGGATGACCTCTTCATTACAACCTTTGATGCAGCTCCATAGATTTGATGATTTTGGCCTCAACTGCTTGAAACGCCTTTTTTGTTTGCATGTATCAGTCAGATTTTTAAAGCCCTTTCCTCTTTAGAGAGGCATTTGGGTTGTATTTGTATCTCATGTACTCAGATATTATTGTATAAGTACTGGATTTTATCCCAGGCACAATATGTATGTGGGATTCATTACATGTTTTTACCTCGCTCATGTTTATGCCAACATGTACTATATATTTCAGTCCCTTGTTTACTGGACGCATTATTCTTTGTACTTTGTCTTGGTGGGCATATGTATGCCTCCCTCGCCACCTATAGCATAGGTACTCACTCATAAAAGAGACTTGTCGCACCTGTAAGTCTTGTCTCTTTAGGGTCTAGTCCTCCAACTCTTTGCTCTACCTTATATTTCTCCCTCTCTGACTACCCCTTCGGTGTCTAGTGATTGAGTTCTTACAGCGTACTTCAATCATACAATTATCTCCTAACCTTAGCACATTGGGGGAAACCTATTACACCATTTTTTGGTCATATAACCTATTACTATTATATGGGCCTATGTACACGATGTAAGACCAATTTTACCCTATTTAAAATTTCTTTCACTATGAAAAATAACTTAGTAAACCACCCCTATTAAGTTGTTTATGGTCTAAACAAAAAACCCCGCGATGAAATATTAAATAAATCCACATTTGTTTGAATTTCCTTAAGGAATAATTAGTTCCTAGTCATATTTAACCCAAAACAGTAAAATTAATTAGATAAATTTTTATTTATCTTATTTTTTTCTAGGAATAATTATTTAAACCTTATTTAAATAATATTCCTTGTTAAATTTGACTAAATCATTCATTAACAATTAAATAAATCATTATTTATTTGATTATTACTCAACCACATCCTTAAAATAATAAATAAATCATTTATTTACTTATTATTTACAAATAAAGGGATTTGACCCAAGTCAAATTCTTTTTCCCTCCAACAAATATAATAAAATATTCCATAAAAATTGGATCTTTATTTGGTTAATAATATTTTAGCTATGCACCAATATCTCGACTAACTCAATACTTTGTTATAAATAGAAGTGTTTTTCCATTCACTCACTACCTTTTGTTGCCTAAAGATCACTCTGCATCTATACTTTTGGTATGACTTTGATCCACCATCATTGTCATATTTTGCTATCATTTTTCTTGTGAGCTCCCTTTGAGTTCCATTTTTGTCAGGGTTTTCTACATTATCAAGAGAGAAGGATTTTAGATCTGAAGTGATGAGGACTTACTAGAACTGATCCCATTGAGGAGGATTGGTAACATCCTTCTATGTTCTCCTCCCAGGTGCCATAAATACAAAATTCTTTAAATATATTATTGTCTTGTCTATTGGATGCATGGAGAAACTCTTGTTTTTATTTATTGCTTAATGTCTTTTGATGCATAGATCTATATTTTTTAGCATTTATCTTGGTCAACTAATTGCAAATCTAAAGATATTGGCAGCCATATTTTCTATTAGGGCTATTTTTTATGCACGGCTAAAGTGACCCTTTTTTCGTACACTTGCGATTAAGATTCATACTAATACCAGATGGAATAATCGTCCTACTGATCGGACCCTTGAAGCTCTCGACTTGGGCAAATTTCCTTATCTGTCCCTAACTACACTTCTTGGCCTGAGTTTTCCCACTTATATATATGCAATTATATATTTAACTCAACATTTACTATTTGATACTTAGTCGTAAAGCATAGTTAAATCTATCCATAATATTGCATTTATTTTTGGTAGTATAAACCAAACAACTTTCTTGCATTAATAAATAAATTAATTCACTGAAACATTTCAGCAGTAATTCCTACTTGCACTGAATAAATACATTTCCAACCAATTATATGAAACAAAATAGTTAAAGTACAAAGTCTCATTTTCCGATTTATCAGTACCACTTTACTTCTTTCACCCTCAAATGAATGCAGTAAATTTACTTACCTGTGTTAGACTATGGTTGTTCCTCCCTACTATTGATGAGGCGATTACATCCTCGACCCCCCCCCGTGCTCCAAGTCTAAGCTTTATAGCTGACAGAAGTTATAGAAGAGAACTTAGGGCATTCCGGTCCAATATCCAATTCTAGCAGTATCAGAAAATTTTTGGAGTATTCCACTAGTTAGCACCAACCGAGGAATTCTTCTCTAGATTATCTTCTTTTCCAGTTACCCAACAGAATCCCCCTTCCTCACTAGATAGCCCTTTATCCCTAGAGTTGGGATAACTATTTAAACTGATTATGTTCAACCAACTCAAAATCTTGAATTATTTTTACCATCAGTCCATTTCTCTTCTATGGAACTCACTTCCATAATTAATTTTATTAAATATAAAAGTTAATTTTCTATTCATAATATATTGTTTTCGAAATAATAATAGTAAATGTTTAAAAGTCTTAACAAACAACTTAACCAATAGTTAATAATTAAAACAGTTGTTACAACTTCCCCCCCTGGAAGTGAACACTGTCCCTGGTGTTCTCATTTTGCTCCGGCAAAAAGTTCAGGGTAGGCTTCTCGAGAAAAACCTTCATCTTCCTAGGTAGCTTCTTTCGGACCAAAGTGCTTCCATTGCACTTTAACCTGGGCGATGGCTCGTTTCCGGAGCATGATTTCCCTCCAATCGAATATACAGTGAGGCTCGACCAGAAACTCTCTGTCCAGCTCAACCTGCAAGAAATGAGCTTTAATTAGTTTTACTCATAAATCTTAACATCTTTAATCAATCTAGTATTCATATTCTACCTAAATATCCTGCCAGTGAAATATGTGCTTTGGATCATGAATGTATTGTTTCAATAACGATACATGAAATACATTGTGCACTCGGATATGATTGGGCAAAGCTAATCGGTAAGCCACAGGTCCTACCCTTTCCAATATTTTGAAGGGGCCACAAAACCTGGGAGCTAGCTTCACACAAGATTCCCATTTCAAAGTTCTTTTCTTCGGCTTGATTCTTACGTACACATGGTCCCCCACTTCAAACTCACATTAAGTTCTTTTCTTATCTGCATACACTTTTTGCCTATCTTGAGCTACCTTCAAATTTTGTCGGATCTTCTTTACTTCTGTTTCCATTTCAGCTAGCATATTCGGTCCAAGCATCAACTTGGTTTGTGGGCTACTCCAGTCAATAGGAGTTCTACACTATCACCCATATAAGTCTTCGAATGGACTCATCTTAAGATGGATGAGTCCATCTTAAGATGAGTCCATCAAGGAATAGTGGGAAACCTACTATGAATGGATGGATGAGAGATAAATCTCATTTTTTTTATTTGCACCAACATGGAGTTCTTTCTAAGATGCAATCAAGGAAAATTATTTCCCCATAGGGAGCTATGAGGACAAGTACATAAAATGGACGATGATGCAGTAGAAAAGAGATCAAGGTGTGCATGAGCTCATGAATATTGTCCCTACCCTGTGCACAAAGTTGGGTATAAAATATTAGAAAAAGCATCTGATTCTCAAATATTGTAGTTGCTTAAACAAATATATTTAGGAGGAAACGGAGTTCCTGAACATCTCTTTTCTTGGTGCATCATACTGCTATGCTGCTAATATTGAGCATAAATTTACGTAGAATAAGCGAGACGTTGGATCTACAAATCTGAAGAAAGGGAAAGGTGCCCCCAAACTACAGAACAAAGGGAAAATCCAAGGTGGGGCGACCTAGGACAACCTGCCGAAGCCGCAAGAAAATAATAACACCAAAAAGAAAAAGAAGAACACATGTAAATGGTGTGAGTTCCATAAGAGCCCTATTGACAACACAAGTGAGTGTCGAGCCAAGAAGTCACTGGTGGCCAAGATGAATTATTTTGAATCAGATGCATGTTCATACTTTGAGTTATAACCCTACAAGGGGAATGACAAAGGGAAACCGATTTGATGTGGATCCTAGTGCATTTCCACCACCAAAATACAGAATATTGAGCCTAATGATCCAAAGGAGGGGGAGAAACTCTTCCAATCAAATATGTGGGTGAAGGGTTCTCCGTTGTAGTTATTTGTCAATAGCGTAAGCCAAAAAAACCTCACATCAACATAGATGTGAAGCATTTTGACCTACCAACCACACCACACCAGTAGTCATACACCATCGGGTGGCTTCACCAAAGACGCGATATTTGTGTCAATGAGAAATGTCGCATTCCCTATAGCATCAAGACCTTCACAAATGAGGTATTATCAATGTCTCCTTCCCTACAAAATTAACCCATTCACATATGAGGTACTATGTGATATTTCTCCTCTTGAATTTTGTGATATATGATTAGGCTAACCATACTTCTGGAAACATCATGTTGTGTATGAGTATAAGCCTCATACTGTTATTATTTCTTTGGGAAATAATTTGTACAGGATCCCAAAAGTAGCACCACCCACCACCATCTCTTTGATATATGTGAAGCATTGCAATAAGATCACTTACCATAGAAGGAAATTTGTCTTCCTTATGATTCACCCTGGGGGAAAGAAGAATATTGTGGACACATCCACAGCCTCAAGACAATGCCCCTCTGCACGTCAATAAAAAATGGAGAAGGTCGTGCAGGAATATAGGGACATATTCACCTCACCCACGGGGGTACCCATAGAGTGGCAAGTTAAGAACTCCATCGATCTAACCCCAGGCATGTCGCTACCCAACAAACCAATATACCAATGCTCTATTCTGGAGCACGATGAAATTAACACGCAGATTTAGGAGTTATTTTAGAAAGGGCACATCATGCCAAGTTCATAACCTTTTTGGAGCTCGATCCTATTGGTACATAATAGATACGACACTTGGAGACTTTTATTGACTATCGAGCATTGAATAAGATCGTTTTCTGGAATAGGTATCCAATCCCATGGATTGATGACCTTTTGGACCAACTCAAGCGGGAGGAATACTTCATCAATATTGATTTGAAGTACAATTATCACTAGGTGTCAATCGAACCCTCTAATGTGTGGAAGACTTCCTTTAAATTCAAGGAGTACCTTTTTGAATGGTTTTTCATTCGTTTCGAGTTGACGAATTCCCTTGCAACATTCACGAGGTTGATGGAAGACATTTTATGGCCCTTCAAAAACTCATCGGTGGTAGTTTATTTTCGCGACATCCTGATCTTCATACAAAGTTGGGAAGTGCCCCTACACCATATTCGACAGTTTCTCCAAACCCTACGACAACAAAATTTATGTGCTAATTTAGAGAAATGTACTTTTGGTATGACCTAGGCTCAATATCTAGGGTACATCATTCATGAAACAGGGCTGATTGTGGACAAATCCAAGATACAATTCATTCGAGATTGGCCAACCCCAACCATTGTAACATAGTTATGCATATTTCTGGGACATTTGACTTTCTACTACCGGATCTTATTGGGTTTCTCTCACATTACTTGGCCTTTGAGTCAATTCACCAAGGGTGGAAAAAAATAAAATTTATTTTGGTCTGAATCCCAAAAATAGGCATTTACCAAGTTGAAGCATCGTCTCTTATTTGCACCAGTGTTCACATTACCCAACCTACAACAACCATTTGAGATTGAGACAAATGCCTCCAACTATGCTATCAGGGTAGTTCTTAATCAGTAGGGGAATCCAATGGAATGTCATAGTGAAACTTTTTTATAAACAGTCTGAAAGTATCCCACCTATGAAAAATATATTCATTCCATTATGCAGGCCTACCAACAATGGAAGCATTAAATTATAGGGAAGGATGTAGTCATACACACAGACCATCAAACCCTGCAGTTCATACAAACACAAGGAAAGTTGCAAAATGATCATCATTATAAATGGTCCACGTATCTACAATAGTTCTATTTAAACATAAATTATAAGAAGAGAAACATCAATACTGTTGCATACGGTCTCAACCAACCACTAGTTGTGGAACTGACCACTGTGCTCGAATCTTGTTGACACAAGACTTCAGGGTGGCCACATCTCTATAAGAGTGATCCAGAACTTGGTAACACATACCAGATGCTCTTGGAAGGAAAGAAAGTTCCAAACCTTCATCTCTAGGAAAACATTTTATGCCACGTGGGACACCTTTGTGTTCCTCCAAGCGATTGTTTCAAGATTATTTGGGATTCGCACTACAGTCGAGTCACATGCCATTTCAGAGTAGAGAAAACATTGGCATTACTCCAAAAGTATTTCTATTGGTTGAAACTTCAATAGGATGTTGGGAAGTAAATGAGATCTGATAGTTCGTGCGTCATTTCCAAACCAAAAATCAAGAAGAAAGGCCTATATACTCCTCTTCCTACTCCTAGTCAGCCTTGGTAATCCATATTCATGTATTAAATGTCGATACTTCCTTTTAATAAGCATGGAAATGACTCTGTTTTCATGGTCATTGATAGATTATATAAGATGGCCATTCTGGCAGCTTGTAATAAGAGTATCACAGTGGAAGCCACTGCTAAGCTCTTCTCTGAATGAGTGTGGGTACAATTTGGTATCCCACAACCCATTATCTAAAATTGGGATAGCAGGCTCCTCAGTACGTTTTGGTCAAGCCTCTAGTCGATGTTGGATACCCATCTCACTAAGTCCACGACCTTCCACCACCAAACTGATGGCCAAACAAAGGTCATCAATAGGATCATCATGCACATTCTGTGCATGTACAAGTCGAAGCATCCACACACATGGGATGAAAGACTCCCCTATGTACAACATAGCTAAATCATAGCTCTCCATAGCTCAACTAGCCACAGCCCCTTTCAGGTGGGTCTGGGATTCCAACCACTATGTATGATTGATGTGGCCATATGATTTGTAGCTGCTCGGGTAGATTCGTCTCGGGTCCAGTCTGAAGCTAACAGGGCTAGCAACTTCATTGGGCACATTCACCACATCCTCCAGTGGATCCATGACATATTGGACAAATACAATTCCAAGTACAAGTAATGACATGATCAACATCGGGTGTCACAAAAGTTCCAAGTGGATGAAAAATTTTGTTTATATTTGCAGAAGGAGTGACTCGCTAGGCCTTGCTGCAAGCTTCGCCCGCTATGGTATGGGTCATACACCATCACAAAGGTTGTAGGATACAATTATTTCAAGCTCAAAATTCCAGTGTTCCTTGGATTTCACCCAGTATTTAATGTGGATTGATTAAGACCATACTCTCCCCTGTTGTTGGACACATTCGACGCTGCTGACAAAATGACACCAACAGAGCTCAACCCAAGCTACATCAAACATGCCACAAATGACAGGATCATGGACGCATAGATCAATAACACTCACCAAAAAAGGATCCAGCTATATCAAGTTTTCAAAGCACGCCAACTCCTTCACTCAGGAAAGTGGTTCACAAGGGACCAGGTTCAATAGAAATTTTCTCACCTCATGGAGACTCTGCATGCAGTGGGGACCATTTCTTCCTAATGGGGGAGGACTGATTCAGGTGGATATTGGTGGCCACCTGCTTATTCCACCTAGAGCTCGAGTTATTTTCATGATCGATTTCCTTTATCATATAAGTATTTACTATTTTAATCATTTTTTCCAGGTCATGAACTTCCAGAGTTGTTTTGACCCCCTTAACGGTGTTTTTTTAGGTCCATAGCAAAGATGTGCTATGGGCCTGTATAAAATAATATAATACTTCGATAGATATTTCCAACGAGGTATCATATATGGAAAAAAAAGATCCTATGACCAAGTTATGACCCTGGGAAGTTGGCTACCCAACTAACACCAACGGGGCCCACAAACTCTTGTTGTTCCACCTCCCGGGGATAGGGTTTTGGTTGTTTATGGTGTTCCCTTGTTGTTCAATAATAAAAAGGCCCTAGAAACTCATTGTAACACATTTCAGAGGCATGTATCTACCACATCTCTCCTCAGATATAAGCTACCATTCCCTGAGCTAGTTTTATTTCCATTCTATTTGTAAGCATCTTTCAATTCTTTGATATTAATGAGCTGAAGAATTATTTCTACTGCATCTCTGTGTTGTGTTGCATTCCTTCATAAGTCGAGATTACTCGTTGTATTATACCTACCATAGGTTGGATCTTAGAACACCCACATATCTACATCATTAAATCACATGTGTAGATAATAATGGCTCAATAAACTCCTTCTATGTATACAATGATCTAGAAATTTATAGTTTTTTTTTTTGGATCATATGATTTGCATCTTTGTTATTTTCTAAGGTGTCTCTATAAATAGTGATCACATTTATGAACAATGGATGCATCACTATTCTTTTTACTGACTCAAATGGCTTGATTTCGACTACAACTTTCGTTGCGTTGACTTACACAAGGGTTTGATCATATTAATCACATAGTGGGTTATTATATCTTAGGGGTTGTATACATTAAAAAAAATTGAGTCAAATTGTGTGATTCGGAAGGTTATCTTGGAAGTCTCTGTATGATGGCACATCATAAAGTATGTTCTGAAGCTAGTATGACTCAATATATGTGGCTTAACCCAAACTCATTCAAATAGTATCATTTGAAGAACCATCGTATCACGATCCTCTGTAAAATATTATGGCTTGCTAATATTTGACTATGGCCCAAATCCATTTAGATTTTTATGACTCATATCTTTAACTCGTATTCAATGTAACTGTGAATTGTATATGTGAGTTACAGTGGCTTAGCTGAAGTATGGAACATGAAGTGGTATCATGTCGACATGTCAATTGCAATGGCTAGGTAAAAAAAGTAAGGTCTGTATAATCCATCACTCGTATGATTTATATTGATATGAACATCGTTAATTACTTGATTGATAGCTTGGATATATTAATCTAATCTTGAAAATTAATTGTTTAAGTGGCACAATTCCATGACTCTCACATTATACTTATGGTTCTCGCACATCACAATATTTGTATTAAGAGTATATGGAATCACTTTGCTCACGCGTTAATGGAACCATCATAATTATAAAGGGACGATGGTCGATATGATCATTATGCTCTAAATCCATCTCTATCACTCGATACAGAAGTTTCAAGGGGACACAATTTCTATCTCTACGATATCTCTCATTTAACAATGAAACCATGGTTTAAGTACAATGATCGAAAAATGACCAAATGAACATAAAAGTGGTCTATGACAATTATTGGCAATGATGGTCAATACACAAAATGTGATGACCTATCTAGAAAGGGATCGATGGATGAAACATATTGAAATAGTTTTGTACAAAATCTAGCTTCCTAAGAAAAATTTGAGGCACCAATATTGAAGATAATGATATGTTGAAGAAGTAAGGAAGGATCAAATTCTTGCAAAGAAAATAATTGAGGTATGTACAATTTTGGTATAAATTTCATGATAGGTGGTACTTTGAAAGATAAAGGGTATGCATAAACATAAATACATATAGATGTAAATATGATAGCCTTGAGATCAAGAAAGTAAGTTCATGAGGTCTTTGCATGGTATATTTTTATGTCTAGGGTTTATTTATTTTATTTTTATATCTAGGGTTTGTAAACCCTAGATGGGACCTAGATTGGAAAACCCTATCAAGATAAAAAAAAACACTAACCCTATTTTTGGTTATTCCCTATATAAAAAGCCTATACATTTAATTTAAAATATCTAGGATTTACAGATAATCTAGGGTATATCGAAAACTCTAGCGAAGGTTGAATTGGATAAACCCTAAGATGTGACATCAAAACTCTAGGGCTGATATTTCCATCAAAAGTAAAAACCTTATTAATGGTAATTTCAAGGAATTTATCGTTTTTTTTAAGAAACCTATGAATTCACCCTCTAATACACCATGGAAACCTTACATTTGACATCATTTTCTTTTATATTTATAGTGTGCTTGATTGTACTTGTTGAAAATTGTAGGTACATAATGTAAGAAAGATAAGAAGGATGAAAATCAAAGTAATGATGAGCATGATGGAAGGAGGGAACTGTAAGTACACTGAAGGAATTAATGCTAAAAAGTTCATTTATGATTAAAAGAGTAAACATGTATCATTTCATTTTCTAGGAGTATTGTTTTGTAAAAATCATGGCACCATAGATAAAAGAACCTGATAGAAGAAACATTAAAATTTACTTATTTAATTTTCGTTGGGAAAAATCATCTAGTTTAAAGTGAATAAGAAGAAAAATACTATATTGAATATTATTTTTAATCCAATCATTTTCTAACATCATGTTAGAGACAGTAATTTTGCAAAGAAGAATCATGAAAATCCTATAAGAATCATCATTATCTAAGATTATTGAAGTAGAATTATGACTGGTATATATTCCATCTAGTTTGAAATAATATGTCTAAAGTATTAATGAATGATAATGTTCAAAGGCATAGTAAAATTCTTTCTTTTTTTCTTTTTTTGGAAAAGGAAACTTGTCACTCACAGGTATAAGAAGAAATTTCAGAATGACTAGATGATTACACAAAAGAAAATGTTATTCTTCCCTAGAGCATGGTTCATATCTATTGGAATCATGAAGTAATAACTAATTATAAATGTGTTTGGTAATTCTTCCATGTGGCTACATGATTCTGGGAAAGAGTTTGACATTATTTTGAACATATGGAGATCGAGACTCTCACAAAATTTCATGGCATATAGTATGTTGATCAACATCAAGTATAGTCTCCTGAAGAAAGGAAGGGTGTTAATTATGACCACTCCTAAGAAGATATTGTAACTTGGAAATCAATTTTGATCCATGGGAATTGTGATTAAAATGAGTGCATGAAGAAAGATTCATGTGGATATCGATCATGCAAAAGTATGTTCATCTCAAAGAACTCAAAGAAAGTGGAGGCTTCGATGAGAATGCCATAATTATGAGGTAAGTCAGATATTAATAATTTTTTTATTGGTTCTTTGGTTAACATATTGTTTTGATTCCTAGAAATATATTGTAGGAATACATGATGAAATTTGAGCAAATTTCAACTGTATATATTTAATTTATGATTTTGGAAATCATGTAGTAATGATGTTTGCATCATCATCTTAGGATTGAAAGGTAGCAGTGTGAAGAGATAACCTTAATTTAAATTTCATACAATGAAGATAATTTTCGGAGGGATATATTATTGTCTTGAATATAGATAAGGCTCAATATAATTCCTTCAATAATGATAAATAAATGAAAGTGATATACAAGGCTGATGGCTTGAACCTTGTCACTAGATTGAAGGAAGAGATACCAATGAAAGAACGAACCATGTAGCTATATCTATGAAGAAATGGTAGATGATACTCTTACAAGAACATGCTAGAGAGCTTGTGTTTATTACTTCCTAAATTAAAGGAAGAATTCATCTCCTCTTTGGTTGAGAGAAAGTGATAATAAACATCACTTGTGCATTCTCTTCTTCACGTGTCATGAATTTGACTAGGACTAACATCTGTAAGTCTAATTTAAGGCCATCGAGGGAGAATCCTAGGGGATTGAATAAAAATATATATTTTCCTTTAGGATAGAAAATCCAGGAAAGGAAAGTACTGACACTCTTTGACGATATGATGGTTATCCAAGACAAGAGGGGTCGAAGAGGACCGATATTATTTCAGGATTCGAAATTGGAAATCCAGGATAAGAATACTCCTAAATGGAAATTCCCAATGAACATCCAAATGGGGTATGTGCATTAGAGGTAGTGTGGTATCTCACTTAAATTCCCCCAGCATAATGCTCTCGGATGAAGATTAGCTTGTCAAGTTAGGCCTTAATGAAAGTGTTCATCATAATGTTAATGCTTATCAATGGCTTATCAATATAACTATTCTTATGAGAATATTTGACTCTTAGAATATCCTTGTACAAGGTTTACAAATTATAAATACCTCCCTAGTTAAGAAGAGTGTTGGAGAAATTAACTAGGTTTGGTATTCGTAATTTGTAACATTACGTATTTCAAGTAAAAAAAAAACAGAAAAGGAAAGGAAAAAATATTATTATTTTTCTAGATATGCTTGTTCTTCTTGCTTTTAGGTTTTTGAGTTAAAGAGTCAAAGTACTATTTTGGACCTATTGTAAAATAGAATGGAAAATAAATTTAAATGTAAATTTTGGGACAAAAAACCCCTCTAGATGCCAAATCGGCCTACATGTCAAGTCAACCTTGCCCCAATGCACATGTCTATTCACACCCCCTCTAATATATATAAATATAGGGTAGATGGATCTCATTTTGGCACAAATGTTTGGATGGTTTTTAGCATGAAATTTCTCATAGAATGTGGAGAAGATCATGAAGGCCGAAGTATGGAATAAAATATGCCTTGATACATCTCTTGTTGTTGGTTTATTGTTGGTGAATCTGCTGGAAGGAAGAATGATCTGGCCTCTAATATAGATGAGGATATTTCTATGGTTATGGGTCTTGGATATCTCATTCTATTTGATTCGATAAGAATATATCCTTTTTGGTTTTTCCCATGGATGGGATTTTCCCTTGCTTAGAGCCTATATCTTGTTCTATTTTCATCTGTGATCTTCTATTTTTATGGTAATTTCTTGATGAATGAATAAATAATAATAATAAATATGTTAACATTCTCACAAGTAATTATCATGTAATGGAAATCTGTTAATAAGATGAAAACCTCCTCATTTCCAATACTACCCACCTTATATCCTTTTACTATTATAAAGGATCCTCTAGTGATCTTCCATGAATTTCCTGTAAATGTAACTGTACAAACTTTACCTCCAAACATTCATATTAAATTAGATTTATTCTTAAATCAATAAAATTCCCTACCTTCTTCAACAACCATTGGTTCCCATTCTATATTTTTATCCTTTAATTACCCTTTCCCAAAAAATTTCATGGATCAATAATTATCCAAATAAACCTATCCAAAATCGTCTTGAACATAATGTTGAAAATATTTCCTATAGTGTGTGTCATGAAATGAAAGCCCCAAGTCTATGACCCAACAATCAACAATGTTGTCTACTAAAATGATTAAAGCACCTTTTTTGGTTTTTAAACTCCTGTGGTGATCATTATTTAAAGAGCTAACCGGATTATCCACAGTACTAAGGAACAAGTGTCGACGTTTCGAATCCCAACGGGGATCCATCATCAGGACTTTTAGAATGAATAAATTAAGAGAAGGGTTTCAGGCTATTAATAGAGATAAATTTCCTCTAAAGAGCTGACCACAATTTTTGTATTTTTTATTTTTATTTTTTTTTATTATTATTTTTAATAATTTTAATAGTTATATTTCTAATTTAATAAATTTTATTATGGTTAATAATTAATAAAATCAAAGTTATATATAAAATAAACAATATAGGATGATTATGCCTAATTTTTATTAATTATTTAGTTAGTTTAATTAGTCTATTAAACTAAATAAATAGATTACTTCATTAATTTAAGGTTCAATTTTATTTTTATTTTTATTAATAATAGTTTATTAAATTTGATTCATTATTTTTATAATAATAAATTTTTAAGATTCATTCATTTTTTTTTATTATTATTATGCTAATTCAATTTACTAATTAGTTAGTTCAATTTTTATTATGTCTTTTAATTTATTATATTATATAGTAACTAAATTGGTTAATTTAGTTTTTAAAAAATATTTAATTTTATAATTTAATTTGGGACAATACATTGAATACATCACCTACTACATTTTCTTCCTTATTATTCTCTTGTTTTCCACAGTCTTCTTTTTTTCTTTTCGAGGCCAACAATATTTCTTCTTATGCCCCTTCTTCCCATAGTCCAACATTCCAACCTCACTATGGATTTGGATATACCATACATTCTATGATTCCTTGGGATAATTCCTCTCTAACTTTGTCTTCCCCTACTCTATAAAATCAAAGCATTAGTTGAAGTCTCATTTATGCTTCTCCATCACATTCCTCGCTAATGATGACACCAACAACATCATCAAACTTCAAACTATTTGAACTAGAGACAGAATTACACATAGCTTTAACCAAACCACTCTATTTTTTTAGCAATAAGCATCAAAAGCGCCCTAAGATTATCATCAAATTTTAATCCTTTAGAACTTGACTGAATTGTGAATGTGTCAAATTCATTTAAATGATTAGAAAAAGACCCACCTTCTAACATCCTCATATTAAATAAATGCTTCATAATAATTACCTTGTTGGAAGCTAAGTTTTTTTGTATAGTTTATCCAATGTTTTCATCAAACCCTCCACTAACATTATTTTAAAATTTTGAAATCCATCGATGTTGCTATGAATAGTCATATTGTTCCCAGTTCTTTTCTGTCAAGAATCTCGCATTCTTCATATTTCATAGCCACTTGCTTCTTTGTTCCAAGTGCCTTTCTATCAAGAATCCCTCGTTCTTTTCCTTAGTCATTAGATTCTTTGTTATTCCTACCAATGGTAGAAACATACTTTTATAATAGAGAGGATCTTCCATTTTCATATCTTGTAGCTAGCAATTTTATCAATTAAACTTCTCAACTCTAAACATTTCTTCCACCATTGCTCTGAATCAAACCACAAAACTATCCTTTTGAAGGCATTTTATGAGCCAAATAAACCTCCATCTTTGATATAATTTATTAGCAATAAAATTACAAAGAAATATAATCACAATGAATGTGTAAATGGAACATAATATGAAAGAACTATAAGGGAGACACCAATGTACATCATTCACCCAATTTGGGCTATGTCCATGGAGGAATATAGTACTTCCTTTAATAAGTTAGGGAAAATCTTGGGTTTTGAATTTGGATTTTGTGACCTTTGAGGAATATTTTTAAGTTGATTAGAAAAAATAGCATTCCCACTAGATAAACTTCTAGTAGTAACCACTATAAAGACTAATGGCATCCAAGCATCTATAAAATGCACACAATCTCTCTCTCAATATTATCTAACTATTGAAAACATGAGATACATGTATGGTTATCATAGATTGGTATTAGAGTAACTACCATCTAACCTATGGAATAAAATCTTGTATTTTTTCCACCAATTTGCTAGAATCTTCACTAAATCATGGTTTTCATAGGAATCATCCATAAAGAGGTTAACTAGGTGATTGTGCTTCTAATTCTTTATGAGAAACGTTTGACCGCAATGGTCTTTCTCATCCACAATCATGATCTTCTTCAAATTTGTACGCTCAATGATCTATTCAATATCTTCTAAATAAGGCATAACATGTGCTCTTTCTACAATAAAATGTAAGTGAAATTTTCTAATGTTGACGAAAACCTTGTTATCATCTTCCCTAATTTGAGGGTCACTGTGAGGCATCACATTTCAATAATCCTATTAATGGTACTTCTAATATAGCTCCACCCATATTAAATTTGGGATAAACAATCAAATGTTAGCTTTAGTATCCTTATAAATAGGTCATGACTAATGCTCCTTAGGTGTGAATATTTGGATCTTGGGAACATACTCCTCTAATGAAGCTTCAATGCTTATAGGTTTCTTATGAAAAGCTTTCCTTATTTCTTTTGATTTCCTCTTAGCAGTTTTAGTAGGAATTCTACATCTTTTCTAAATGGAAAATACAGATAAATAAAATAAGATAATATCATTTTCACTTAAGAGGAAAAATTCATCCCAAGTATTATACTACATTTTACAATAGAACCAATTTAAGGCTCATTTATGATAAATTTCATATACATATAAATTATGAGTAATTATGGAAAGAGTCAAAAATTGAAATTTTCTACTACCAAAAATGTATTTTCAATCAATATCCGAGTGCAAGTTTTAAAAAAAATGCATATACTCTTGTTTAAATATTTAAATATTTGAGTGTACCTATGATGAAGAATGGCCAAGAAAAATGAAATTAAAACAATAAATAGGATCACAAAATATTAACTTTTTCCGAATGGAAAACTTATATTCAAAAAATTGATCCCATATAGAGAGACCATGATGAAGAAAACTATCCATATACAATTCTTCAAACTAGAAATGACACTACTAACTCATATGCCTAGCTCTAAAAGTGGAAATTTATCTAAACAAGAAATGGCACTGCTAACTAATATGCCTCGCTCTCAAAGTGGAAATTTCTCTAGACATCACTTAATTGTCACTAACACCGTCTAAATTTGTGCTATCAATAATTCAATCGATGGACTAGTTTGAACATTTATATCTGGATACCAAAATTTGGCATCATGATTATTAAATTAGGACTAAAACTAGTTGGATTCTACAAATATTTACTTCAAGTATTGGATCAAGGAATTAATGGCTATTAGATTTTCTCTGGATGGTTTTACCACGTTCCTTTTTACATGGTTGTATAAAGAAACGATTACAAATTGAGTTTTGGGGAATAGTATGGAACATTGGGGATCATCTATTTAGTGATTATATGGTGGAAAAAAAAATTAGAAAACATAGAGAAACACCATGTTAGCGTGACAATGGAATTTGGCATCACTGCCCCTTTCAACTTTTGCATGGGAGAAAAGTGCAAGAGGATCGCGATTAGCATCTCTTGGTGAAGAAATCTTAGTTTTGGTTATGATATACATCAATGGCTTCACTTCAATTTTTCATTGGCGCTCTAGTTTAACTTCTTTACCAATGATTACATCTTATTCTACATCAGTGTAAAAAATTACTTTCACATCAACGCAAGCATTTCACTTTCTTATCAATGCACACATTCTATTCTAATTTTATATATATGTGCATACCTTGGTAAATATTGATGTTTAAAACTAACATTAAAATAGTGATAAAAATGATCTGAAATCACTAATAACAAATCATTTATCTCAAAACAAGAGCAAGGGAAGAAAATTTTGGTTTTCTCAAAACCTAAAAGGTACTTGTTAAACTATACGATATTATTGAAACCATTAAATTGCAAAAAAATACATGCAAAAGAATATGTGGTACCTAAAATTTTAATTGTGAAATAGTTTCGCAATAATTGTATGAAGATGGTTTTGTTTGGTTACAACAAAAGCTTGTATTGATAAAAAGACTTTTTTTTGTAAGTGATGTTAAAATTATGACAAAAAATGTAAATAATGTAATTTTTGGAAAATTACTTATTAACCATTAATTGGTTGAGTAACGAAATGAAGTTAGAATAACGGAATAGGCTCAAGTTAAATTGGATGGCCCGAGAGGCTTGTATGTGTGGAGAATCATTTGATTAATAGAGTTTCCAATCCATTGCCCCATGGAGGTTTCCTTGACACCCTGTCAAGGTTTTACCACGTGAAGAAATATGTTTACTTGTTGTGTGTGTTTCCATTCATTTTGTCATTCAGTCTTAATTTTGTTTTCCGATTAAATGAGCTTCAAATGAGTTTCTTGGTTCAATAAGTGGTATCGGAGCCTAACACAAAGTTGAAATTCCTGGAGAATTTGTAATCACCATGAGATTTGTAACCACCGTGAGAAAGGAGGCCATCGAGGGGAGGAGCTGTCGATTGGAGAGAATATGCCCGACTTTCAAGAATAAAAAAGGCTGACTATTCAAGAAGAATTTTTTGGAGAAAGTTGAAGCCCGTTGACTGTTCAAGAATCCGTTGGAGAAATTTTCGACAGCTACACGATTTCTACACCACCATATAGAAGTTGAAGCCTGCCGAATGTTCAAGAAGAATCCGCTGGAGAAAGTTGAAGCTCGCCGACTGTTCAAGAATCTGCTGGAGAAAGTTTAAGCCAGTCGACTGTTCAAGTGACTATTCAAGAATATGCTGGAGAAAGAAGCCATTGCCACCGTTTCCATCCAGTTGGAGAAAGGAGGTCATCAAGGGGAGGATTTGTCATGTGGAGAGAATCGACACACTAAAAGAAGGCTTTCGAGGGCCGGTACCTGTTGCCAACAGAAAAAAAAAAAAATTTCGTTGTTTGTCAAAGCCTGTAAAAAGAAGAAGAGCTGGTAGAAGATAGAGTTGCCGAGTTTGCATTGTGCCAGGTGGTCTGAGGAGTCCAGGTAATTTATTTCTCAATTTCAGAAATGTGGAATTCTATATATGAATATGTTGGGGAAATTTTTTTTGGGCAATCTTAGAGTTATTTATTGAATAAGGTTCTGCAATTCTGAAACCTTTCAGAGTCAATTTTTTTTTTCCAAAGAAAATTTTAAGAATTCTGGAAATTTAAAAGCTTAAAAATTCTGGAAATTTGGAATAGAGAATTTTTCTGGAGGAGGAAATTGGAAGAGTTTTCTGAAATATTTTTTTGTTCTGGAAATTTAAAACAAGAAAGGAATTTAGATGATTAGAAATGCTAGCTCAAAAAGTGGAAACAATAAAATTTGTTTGAAACGCTAGTTGAAATTTTAAGAGAAAAAGGAATATCAGGAATCAAGAGTAGAAAGATTAGTAGGAGGAAATGGAAAAAATGACAAATGCAAAGTTTGAGGTGGATAAATTCACCCGGAAAAACAATTTTGCATTGTGGAAACTGAAGGTTAGCGATTTTTTGGTGCAAAAAGGGTTGCACAAAGCATCAAACGGGGTAAATAAGAAATTGGCAAGCATGAAAAATTTGGACTGGGAGGACTTGGATGCCTAAGCTCT
Source organism: Pinus albicaulis (assembly GCA_034641835.2). Classification (NCBI taxonomy): domain Eukaryota; kingdom Viridiplantae; phylum Streptophyta; class Pinopsida; order Pinales; family Pinaceae; genus Pinus; species Pinus albicaulis. The sequence continues at coordinate 214,314,198 of CM076570.1, forward strand.
CAATACCATTCGGTTATGTTTGGGAGATGAAGTTCTCTTCAATATTGTTGGAGAGAGTACAACTGAAGGGTTGTGGAAAAAACTAGAAACATTTTATATGACTAAATCTTTGACAAATAAAATCTATTTAAAAAGAAAATTGTACAGTCTTCGAATGAAGGAGGGTACAATAATTGTAGAACATTTAAATGTTTTTAATATGCTTATTTTCCGGTTGTCAGATATGGAAGTAAAAATGCAGGAAGAAGACAAGGCAATAACCTTGTTGTGCTCTCTTCCCGAGTCATGGCACCACTTCATAACTTCAATTAGTTTGAGCACTGCCGATTTATTGAAATTTGAATCTGTTGTGGGTGCTCTCTTATCTGAAGAAGTACGAGGGAAATCTAGTATTGATACATCTGCACCAGAAGCCATGGTAGCCAGAGGTCGATCAAAGGAAAGAGGGGAGAAAGCAAGGGGTTCTTCCAGATCGAAGTCAAAGGGTAGCAATAAGTGTAAAGCCAAGTGCTGGTACTCCAACAAACTAAGACGCCTCAAGAAAAAATGTTCGAAATGGAAGGAGTCAGAAAACCATAACAAGGAAGCAAATCAAGTTGATTTAGGTATGGTTGATGAGGTTTTAATTTTTGAAGCTCTCCCTGTTTGCATTGTCTCTCAAGATGCTGAAAATTGGCTATTAGACTCTAGTGCTTCTCATCATATGAGTCCACACCGAAGTTTGTTTACTTCATATGAAACTATAAATGGTATTTCTATATTCATGGGAAATAATGCATCTTGTCAAACTGTTGGGATTGGTAATGTAAAAATTAAAATTTATGATGATATAGTTAAAACATTATCTGATGTTAGGCATGTACCTGATCTAAATAAAAACTTGATTTCCTTGGGAGTTTTGCATTCGAATGGGTATAAATTTATAGGTCACAATGGAGTGTTGAAAGTCTCAAAAGGAGCCTTGGTTGTTATGAAGGCTAAAAAGATCGGAAATTTGTACGGACTCAAAGGAAGCACTCAAGTTAGTGAAGCAGCGATCGTATTAGAAAAATCAGAAGAAGGTTTTCGTCTATGGCATCAGCGTTTCGGTCACATGAGCGAGAAAGGTCTTTAGGTACTGATGAACCGCAAGTTGCTTCCTGATTTGAAATCCTTGAAGCTGGATTTTTTGTAAATATTAGTTGTTTGGTAAACAATGTAAACAAAGGTTCAAGACTAGAAATCATAATAGTAAACAGATTTTAGACTACATTCATTCTAATCTGTGGGGAGCATCTCCTACTGTGTCTTATGGAAGTGCATTATATTTATTAACATTTATTGATGATTTCTCCCAAAAATTTTGGGTCCATATGTTGAAAAAGAAAGCTGATGTATTTAATTTTTTTAAACAATTTTAAAAAATGGTGGAAAAGAAAACAGGTAAATCAATTAAATGTTTAAGAACTGACAAGGGCGGTGAATTTACTTCTTTATAATTTGAACAATTTTGTAAGGATGAAGGTATTTTTAGACATAAAACTGTTGTTTATACTCCTTAGCAAAATGGAATTGCTGAATGGATGAATCAGACTCTTATGGAAAGAGCCAAAAGCATGATCAGTAATGCTAACCTGCAAAAGGAGTTTTGGGCAGAAGCAGTATCTATTGCTTGTTATTTAGTTAACATATCACCTTCATTCGCAAAAAAATATAAAATTCCTGAAGAATTTTGGTCGGGTCAGTCTTGTGATTATTCGCATTTTAATATTTTTGGTTGTGGTGCCTATGCTCTTATTCTTAGAAATCACCGTTTAAAGTTAGATCCAAAATCAAAATGTTGTGTCTTTGTTGGATATGATTATGCAGTGAAGGGATATAGGTTGTGGGATCCTTCCTCACGGAAGATAGTCATTAGTAGAGATGTAACATTTGATGAATCTTCTGTTTTAAAATTAGATGTTGAAAAACTTGAGCAGGAGCAGGTATCGCCAACTCAACATATTCAATTGGAAACTAAACCTTTTCCAGAAATTCGAAAGGAAGGAGAGACTTATAATGAAAAAGGTGGAGAAGCAAAGGAAACTGAAGAAATTCTAGAATCAAGTCAGCAACCAGTCACTCTAAGAAGGTCTACAAGGGAAAGAAAAACACCCAAAAGGTATGAAGACTCTATTTCATATTTTTCATTGATTGCTGAAGATGGGGAACCTTCTTGTTATTAGGAAGCAGTAGATGATGCAGATAGAAAGATATGGAAGAAGGCTATGGAAGAAGAAATGGACTCCTTAGCCAAGAACAATACCTGGGATCTTGTAGAACTTCCTGAAGGGAGAAGTGTTGTTGGGTGCAAATGGGTCTTCAAGTTGAAGAGAAAAGTTGATGGAAGTATTGAGAAGCATAAGGCGAGACTGGTTGCAAAAAAGGTTATTCTCAAGTTGAAGGTATTGATTTTCATGCGATTTTTTCACCAGTAGTTAAATCGGTTTCTATTCGTACTGTGTTAGCACTAACTTCTTTAATTGACGTTGAGTTAGAACAAATAGATGTTAAAACAACCTTTCTTCATGGTAATTTGGATGAAGAGATACATATGGATCAACCAGAAGTTTTGTACAAGGTTGTAGTAGAAGATTAGTTTGCAAGCTCAGGAAATCATTGTATGGCCTAAGGTAGTCTCCTAGGCAATGGTACAAGAAGTTTGATTCCTTCATGGTGAGCCAGAATTTTATCAGAAGTGAGTATGTTCATTGTGTATACCTCAAAATTTTCAATGGAATATTCATTATCTTGGTGTTATATGTTGATGATATGCTTATTGCAAGAAAAAGCATGGAAGGAATCAATAGGTTAAAGGCTCAACTCTCTAGGACATTTGAAGTGAAGGATCTTGGAGCAGCAAAACATATCTTGGGCATGGAGATACACAGAGACATGAAGAATGGTAAACATTGGTTATCACAACAGAATTATGTGGAGAAAGTACTTGAAAAGTTCGGTATGAACAATGTGAAACTTATTAATGTTCCATTAGCTTCCCATTTTAAGTTTTCTTTGGGTTTAATTCTTAGAAATAATGAAGAAAATAAGTTTATGTCTCATGTACCATATGCAAATTCGGTAGGAAACTTAATGTATGCGATGGTATCTACAAGACCTGACAATTCACATGTAGTTGGAGTTGTCATCAGGTTCATGGCAAACCCAGGAGAAGAACATTGGAGAGTAGTGAAATGGGTGCTTCGATATTTGAGAGGCACAAGTGACCATTTCATCAGCTTTGATGGTCGTGAAGGTTAAGTCTGCGGATATGTGGATGTTTATTATGCAGGTGATTAGGACAAAAGGAGGTCTACTACATGTTATGTGTTTACTCTTGCAGGTGGAGTAATCAGCTGGATGTCAAAGCTTCAAGAGACAGTTGCTTTGTCCACTACTGAAGCAGAGTATATAGCTGCTTTAGATGCCTGTAAAGAGGCAATCTGGTTAAAAGGTCTGCTTGATGAGATTGGAAGGATGCAGGAGAAAGTGAATGTGTTTTGTGATAGTCAGAACGTTATTCATTTAGCTACAAATCTAGTGTATCACAGCAAGACCAAGCACATCGATGTAAGGTATCACTTTGTGAGACGTGTAATCGAAGGTGGCAAAGTAGTTCTCAAGAAGATCCGCACACAGGAAAATCATGCAGATATATTCACGAAGCCAGTTATAATAGAAAATTTGAGATGGTGTCTCACTTCTCTCGGCTTGCAGAAAAGATGATGAATGGGCATGGGAAAGGGATTAGGAAAATTGTTGTCAAGGTGGAGTTTGTTAAAAATATGACAACAAAAGTAAATAATGTAATTTTGGGCAAATTACTTATTAACCATTAATTGGTTGAGTAACGAAATGAAGTTAGAATAACAAAATAGGCTCAAGTTAAATTGGATGGCCCGAGAGACTTGTATGTGTGGAGAATTATTTGATTAATAGATTTTCTAATCCCTTGCCCCGTGGAGGTTTCCTTGACACCCTGTCAAGGTTTTGCCATGTAAAGAAATGTGTTTACCTGTTGTGTGTGTTTCCATTCAGTTTATCATTTAGTTTTAATTTTCTTTTCCGATTAAATGAGTTTCAAATGAGTTTCTTGGTTCAATAAGTGAGTGATTTTGCACAATATATTATATTATATAAAAAAAATTGATATGTTGGAAGCATATTTAATTAGAAAATGTTCTATGGGAACTATTTGACATTTTGTAGTAGTTTTCTCATGTTAAAATTTGAGGACAACGTTATTCTTCTTACCCATACTTACATTGTTAATTAATGTATGGTGGCCACAACCTTATTAAAGAAGTTTCATTCACTATTTAGTTCTTATGTGTACTAAATCATGTAATAATGTAATATGGCCTTATTAAAGAAAGCCCTCTAAAAAAAAATTTATATGTATTTAAATGTATACAATTTCATTAAATAATGTCCATTCCATTTAATTATTGAATGCAATAGTCATTAATGTAGGTGCACTAGAAAATAGTTATTTATTTTAGTTATTTATTAGAGTAGAGAGTTATGTTGTGTTAAGGTGTGAAGTATTTTACCTTATCTCTATTCTTTTAGAGATTTGTACCAAAAATGCTATCATGCAAATTTCTCTTAATTTCAACATCAATATCAAGTTTCCCATCTAACATATTCAATTATTATAATTCATTTCTTAGTAATTATTATATATGTTATTTAGTTAATATTATTCATTTTTTTGTATTAACACCTTAAAAATGATGATCCACCTTAACTTCATCAAACCATATAATGAAACATATAATAAAATGTCTTCAAGTACAAACTTTTTTCAATTTTTACATTCTAACATGAGATTTTCACTTGAGGGAGAGGAATTATACATACCTTTCACATTTACAATATATATATATATATATATATATATATATATATATATATAGAGAGAGAGAGAGAGAGAGAGAGAGAGAGTGAGTTTAGAAGGATTTATAAATCTCCCTCCTATTGAATATGTTATTGAAATGTCTTAATTTTAAGAAATTTTTACTTTCAATTATTATGTGTAAGAGAAAATGATATTGAATTATTTTATTAAGTTAAATATATAAATATTGTATTTGAAAATTTTGTTTATTATTATTATTTTTAATAATCCCTCGTATTGGAATGTAAAAGTATTTATCATTGTAACGATAAATTTTTAATATGTTATATGTAATTGATATTGATAATTTTATGTCAATAGGGATGTCTATATAAGGGTTACAAAATCTTAATTTAATTATGAATAATTATTAGGTCAATGGTAGAGATTTAACTTCTTTAAAATATTCTATAATATTTTTTGTAGTATACACAAATCAAAGGTTGAGATTTATCTCCAAAGCAATTATTCCTTGTTGCCCTTTTAATTAAAATGATTAATTAAAAGAAAATTGCATTTGAACAAATGTCATGTGAAATGACTAATGGTTTTTGGGCATTGATAAGTCATGTTAAAGGCATATGGTACTGTAACAAAGTCTATTTAAGGATTAATAATTTCATAGTAAATTAGAGTTAAATATCCATACATAAGTATTTTATTCCATGCTTTTCAAAAATATATATATGTTTAACTTATACATTGATTCTTTTTAGAATTAATAATTAATAATAATATTAAATTTATAATTTAGTTAGTTTTATGATTTTTTTAACAACATTAGATATTTTATGAAGTGTTTTGATGTTTATTATGGATTGATTATTATTGGTATTTACCAACCATTTCATTTATATGACTAAGCTAATTTATGAAAGTTGAAGTATTTTTCTTTTCGTAATGAAATATTTTGTGTTATTAATATTTGTCTTAAATGTGAGGCTTCAAACATCTATTATGTAACTTCTTCTTTTTTTTACTTTTAATTACCTTTTATATACATACACATACTTGATATGGAAATATAGTTTTTTCTTAAATATTTTATTGACTTCTATTATAAGATTATTTTTTTATTAGTGTATATTTTAAAAAAACACATATATCTAAAGTAATATTGAAAAGAAAAAATCCCCGATTGGGGTACGATGAGATTCAATATCCCTCTCGGGATTCACAATATGATTGAGAGGACCCTTGGCAAGGCTGAAGGGCGGACACCTCTTAGACTGCACATGTGGGATCGATTTAGTGGGATGGAAGAAGCTATATGAGTGATTAATGTGGCAAAGATGAGTTGTAGAGCTCTTAATTTCCAAGTGGAGGGGGAGTTTATGATGCCAGGATACTGGGTTAAAACAGATCCTAGCATATAAAAACTCGTGTGCTTCCTTCAACATTAATATCCTAAAAAAAATGCTTCATTAAAAAATACATTTGATTCAACTTCAAATATACATAATGGAAAGAGAGCTATACAAACAAAAAAAATGCTGATATACAAAATCACAAGAAATTACTTGGCTAAATATTACAGTGGATGGCATTTTGGCTCTCGGCCCTTTAATAAAATCTCTCAACCCATTTCTCTCTCTCTTTGTATTCCTCACTTGTTTTTCATCGTCACACAACTCTCCTATTTATACATGAATATGAATTTATTCCACTCCATAAATTCCTCCACAAAAATCTCAACTAAAATCTAAATTAGATTTATCCTTTTTTTGTACTCAACTAAGTCTCGTTTATGGAATTCCTAATCCCTAGATTATATACCTAATTCAACTCCATTAATATCCTTTAATTATTTAAAGGAATATTTACAATAATCCTCACATTTATATTTTCTCTCTTAATTTATTAAAAATGCGAAAAATAATTAAAACACCTCACCCGCTAAATTACACAAATGAATGATGGAAATTTAGCTTTTATGCTCTTGCATCAGACCGCCCATGTAGAGAAGTTTCCATAGACTCCTGTCTATGAGGTCTGTCACTTTTCTGTCATAATGCGATAGCCACAAGTCCTGATGACTTGCTCCCTCCAGGATTCCAAATGATGTTATGTCGTTGGTCCTTCAAAGTATCAACTCTATTTGGTAACTTATCACTCACTCTGTCAATTGGATTCCATTGTCTTCTCCAACACTTTGTTTCGCCAATTCCTCAGAGTGATTCCTCTTTGTCGAATTCTTTCGTCTCCAATTGAGATGAACATTCAACTTTTTGTAATGAAAAATAATCAAGAACTCCTTCTTGATTACAACTATAGTCTTTGATTGCTTTTATAGCAACAATTTCCTCATCCAGTGTTGTACCTACATTCATCAACAAACTATTAGTTTTTAAAAAATAAGACCTTTTGGTCACTTTTGATGCTTCAAGCACCAATCTCCCACAATTGACTTTCTGGATTTTAGTAGATCCTATTCTGTGCTATTTTTTGCTTCTATCTTTATCCTATTGGATCAATATTTTTGTCTCCTTTATGTCTCTACAGACATAATTTTCTTGGTGCTCCTTATCTTCCATCTCAACTTCAAATAATTTCTGCTCAATTTCTCTGATTTCGAAATCATATATGTTAATTTTGTTTTCTGTACCTACAGTTACATTATTATTTTAAAAGTTATAAAATTCATTCAACTCTATAAATGTTAAAATCATTTCATCCCTATCATGCACAATAACTGCAATATCTTCTGGATCAAGTTCTGTAAGCTTCACTTCTCCCTCAAGTTCCTTAAGCCATCATTCCAATAACTTGATTTCCATGTGAAATCTTTCCAGCACTTCATCACAACCTTCATTCCCAGCTTCATTCTTCTTCTACAAATCTTCTTGAGTTGCCTTGGTTTCTGTTTCATCACACTGCAAAATTTTGTCAACAATTTCATTAAACAAATACATTTTCTTACCTCCTTGGAATATCTCTTCGGAATTTCCATTATGATTCTTCTTCATAACAGCTTCAACTAGATGTCTTACCCCAAACAAGAATTAGTTTATGATTTCTTCCTGCTGTAACAAATCAGTACCTTCCCCCTCTAAAAGGCATTCCCCATCACACTTCACCTCAAGAGTTTCATTCTTCTTTGTGACATTTTCACTGGACTGTCCACCATCTTTCACACATCCTGCAAACATACATAAACTGTGATATTTAAAAATGCAAGGCTTCATACCCTCGCCTGCTTCTCTTGACAACAAATCTTCAAATTCTTCTAAACTATCCCAATAGTTCATGAGATCTTCCTCATTGATCTCCTCACCCAAAATTTCACCCTGTTCCGGGCCACAAATGGAAACATTCATTTTTAACTCAGCCTCTCTGAGTTCTTCACACCTCAACATTCTCTCGAGCTTCCTCAACTCTTCTATCAACTGTATGTTTACCTGTTGTTCCCTCTTTGCGTGTAGTCTCTGCCACTTTACTTTCTTCCTCATGGTCCAACCATGTGTCTGGTCTTTCATATTTCCCTACAACAATTCCATCAACAATTCAAGGTGAACTTTTATCTCAGCCTTCTCCCGCTCATAATCTTCATCAGTCAACTGCTCACATATGCCACTTATCTTGGCATTTTCCTTCTTCTTTCTTCTGTTATGGTCTTCATCAGATCTTCTGAAATGACTATCACTAGTCATCTTCTCCTCCTTTGTGAACTTCATTTGTTCACGTGTGGATTTCATTCAATCCCCTTTTCATCAAGTCTCCATACTTGCCATTCAAAAATGCAAGCTCTATTACTACGCTTGACCTCTTACGGTTCTCTGTCTTGGAATTATCTCTAGGAAATTCTCTTGCTTCACTTTGCTGCAAACAACGCTTTAGTAATTCATGTGTTACAATGACCAATTATTTGGGTGTCGGGCTCCGCCGGTCATGCACCCATTTACATTCAGACCTTTGATTTAGGTTATGACTCTTTGACTTCAGAATTTACACCAAATCTTCATCTTGGATGAAAGATACTCAATCTTAACTCAAACTATCCAAAATTTCATTTAACCCTAACCTCTGTTTTGACTTCAAGGCTTGACCCAATAATTTAATATTGGATATTTTGACTTAATTCAAGTTATAAAATCCTCCAACGAACATCCACCCTTAATATATTTTATGATGTAAAATCTTCACTCTCTCCCATACTTCATTTTTTTTATGAAAGATCATCAGTTTCCCATTATCATTTCACGTGATACTAAAGTCTTTAATCGAAATGCAATTCATGTTTTCCAAGATTTATTTTATGGGGAAAATAAATAAACCATTCAATTTTCAACATTCAAAAATACCTTTCTAAATTATCATATCTTATTCTCCCTTCAAGTTTATTTAATAAAACTTTCCCTTGCATTTGCAACTCTCTGTATTCCACTCTTCTGTGTCGTCTTGGTCACTATGAATACTCACATGCCCTTCATACCATAAGCTCATCATTTTAGTGCAAACATTTTTCTGCACTTGTATGCACCATACAACATCAATTCACATCTCTTCACCCGTGTTCAGAGAACAAGATATTCATATTTCAACCTCTTTGATGAATAATTTACAACTCGTACATTGTGTCCATCCTGAATAATTCCTCCTTAGGTGCCGCCACATGATGCTAAAACAAATATTCTACAACATCAAGCAATTGTGTTTTCAATCACAAATCAAAAGAATTCTCCCACTTCCAACTACAATCTTTGGTCCAAAATGACTTAACCAAAACTACGAAGAATCCACATTATGCATAATAAACCCTCTCACATAAAAATGCACACTTATTTTTATATCACCTAGGATAGCGCATTTTTTTTTCACTCTTTTTCCATTCATTTATACCTCCGCATTTGCAACAATTTCACTCTTTCATAACATTTACAAAAGATCAACTTCTCGAGTATGGAAAGGAAATTTAATCATCCAGATTTTAAAATACCTCTTCTCAATGATATTGATTCATTAAACGAGCACTTACCTTGAATCTTCTTGTGGTTGAAATGATCCAACCCTTCTCTCGCATATTCTTTTAGAAATACATTCAATCCTCTACAGAATTTGTCTCCACACCAAAATTCGATCCAATCAACCAATGCACACTTTAATATTGAATGTATCAAGAACTTATAATATATATATTTCCAAATAATTTAGACTCTTCATTTGAATTCGTGATTTACTTTACTTTGAATGTGTAAGGTCCATTCTCTCCCCAAAAAATAGATCTCTTTCCAGCAACTCTGTAACATAAATCTTTCCCTTCAAACAATGTTTGTAAACATTAAAGGTACCCAAAATCTCCCCTCTCAGCTTAAGGCAAGTTCCCTCATCTCAATCTCTCAGGTTTCTCTTCAATTTCAATTTCCTAGATTTGAAAACATGAACCCTTAATGTAACAGAATATCCTTCCAAGATTACATTCTCCAAAAAATGTACATGAACTATTTGCAAAAACATTACCTCGATCAATCCCAGTGACCTTTTCTTATGTTGGAAGGTGGTACCGTGGAAATACTAGATCCATACCTTAAATATTCCGCTATAACCACACCTCTTTCACAAGCCCACACTTGCCATCAGTAATATGAAATGTCAGCATAAAGAAGAGAAAATGTCGTACGACATTTCTCTACATTTCTTGAAGTCTTTGTTGTATTGGAATCTATTTAAAAAAATTCAATGTAGTCTTGATGATTGAACCCATGGTTCATACAACTAACACTACTACTACGGAATCCTCATGCCATGATTCATATCAATCCAACCCACTATTAAACAATTTATGTTACCCATTAAAAGAATTCAGATCGTCGTGCTTTTCGGTATGTAACATATGTTACACAACATGACTTATGTAGGGATGCTGCTACATACATATACCACGGTCTTGTGAAATCATACTTGTGGCTCTTATGCTACACGACTTGCAAATGAAAGTATATGCCTGCGTCAACGCTGTGGGGGGATTCAAACAATGTTGTGGACTCTTATGCAGTTTACCAATATTAACGTTGGGACAGATTATCCGATGTCGTGGATAGCTCATTTGTATATTTCTCATAACCGAAGCATTCCCCAGGAAAGTGACAGCTAACCATGTCCCTCTCAGTTAATGGCGCACCCGCTAGTTTTATATCTGTAGCAACTTCACGAAACTCATATCTTCCTGTATATTTTATCTACTTGCATACTGACTCCAAACTTATCATGCACAGGATATATCACAAAAAATAAATAATAAATACATTTTCTATTGACCAGACGTTACACCCTCTGTTGCACAAGCTCACAGTTATACAACATGTCGCCTGTGGCACGTATGCCATGACATATATGCCTGTGATATCCAATGGAACATAATCCCGAGCTATATGTAATCTATAGCCTATTAACCACCTTACCTGTGGTGCCTTTTCCGTATGCCTACACTCTTTATCTGCGATGTTTCCTTCGCCCAAAAGAGTTAGGACCTCACGCAGCCTCCACAACATAAGATCACACACCCAAATCACAAGCATCTATTCTTGCTTAGAACACATTCACGTTCCTACTCTCCTCATAAGAAATCAAATGAAACAACCTCAATGTAGGAGAGGCTCATCCTCTAACTCATCTCCTTCCCTCTGATACCAAATGATGCCAGGATACTGGGTTAAAACAGATCCTAGCATATAAAAACTCGTGTGCTTCCTTCAACATTAATATTCTAAAAAAAAATAATCTTTATTTAAAAAAATATTTGATTCAGCTTCAAATATATATAATGGAAAGAGAGCTATACAAACAAAATACTATTGATATACAATAACACAAGAAATTCATTGGCCAAATATTACAGTGGATAGCCTTTCAGCTCTCGGCCCTTTAATAAAATCTCTCAACCCGTTTCTCTCTCTCTCTCTATTCCTCACTTGTTTTTCATCCTGAGACAAACCTTCTATTTATACATAAATATGAATTTATTCCACTACATAAATTCCTCCACACAAATCTCAACTAAAATCTAAATTATATTTATCTCTTTTTTGGACTCAACTAAGTCTCGTTTATGGAATTCCTAATCCCTAGATTATCTACCTAATTCAAATCCATTCATATCCTTTAATTATTTAAAGGAAAATTTACAATAATCCTCACATTTATATTTTCTCTCTTAATTTATTAAAAATGAGCAAAATAATTAATAAAATAATTAAAACACCTCACCCCCTAAATTACACAAATGAATAATGGAAATTTAGCTTTGATGCTTCTGTATCAGTTTCACCTCCTGAGTGGATATTTCCTGGTCTGGTGTGAGGCTCAATCCATAATTTCAAGACATTTGGTTCATATAAGCATTTTGGCTAGACTGGGTTGGCGTCGTTGTTTTCTGGATGGACTCACGTCTTTCAGGTTAATGGTGTTGGTAACCGAGTTATTTTAATATGTGTTTGCTTTGTGTACGCGAGTATAAAGACTAGAATTGGTCCTCGGCCTTCCTCTTCTGTTGGCCCGCTCATACCCTTGTTAGTTTGGAAATAAGAAACATGGTTCATGTGTCCCCTGATACTAGCACATTTGGTAAGAGAGGTCAGAGTCGAGGCAAGAAGAATGAAAATCAGGGTAGAAGCGTCTCGTCCTTAGCTCGAACACAAAAGAGAAGCAGTTGTAAAACAAATTTTGAGGTAATAAAGCAAGCGGTTCAGGCATACAATATCGACACTCTGGCCCAAGTGAAACAATTGATCTCATCATGGGAAGTTGAGCTGAACCAGGGAGCTAAAACTGAATTGCAGGTGGAGGATTGACAAATTCTCACTCCAAATCTGGTCGATACCCGTGGCCGCACCACCCAGTATAAATAGACAATGCACCTTTAATGTCTTATGAAGAATCTCATGGCTAAAGCCATTATGACTTTCTCGAGTAATTCTGGTAAATCAGAGCTTGGTCTTTAGGAAATTCAGAAGGAATTTCAATTGATTCAATTCCAAATCTAGCAATAGAATGTCTTCCTTGGTTGTATTGAAACATACATTTCATGCCTCCCTCAGTCAAAATTACCTGGTTCTAGTGCAAATTACCCCGCCCCATGGAGTGCTCTGATGATGATTAGTGTTTAGCTCTGTTATGGCTATTTTGGTTAATTTTTTGATGTATATGTCAATATTCAAATGCCTTGTAGAAGAAACCAACCAAAAAAAAATTATACTTTGATTTTAAGGAAAATAAATAATCACACTAGGATGAAGCTTAATTTCATCTACACCATATATGTTAAGCGAATGGAGAGTATATGTGAAGGTTGTACACCACCTTGTTTTCAGTTATCCTTTTTGCAGCTGCCAATAGTGTCTCCCAAATTACAAGCCCTGCTCCTCAATGCCACTGCAAAATGCTTATGTAATTGGACTATGATGACAATTCTTGTCCAAGGAAAAAGGCTGATGAGATACATTATCGGAGGAAGTTGCAAAGAAGAGTTGCATTTCCCCGTCTTGATTTATCGGAACATAGTTGATGTATGGATGTTAGTTGGAGAAGATGTGCATGCATACACAAAATAAACATCAGCATCAATTCCTATCGGAAATCCAAAAAAAAAAAAATAACATTCATAATCGTATTATTTTCATCGTTTTTTACAATGTATGGGTTACAAGTTTTCTTTCTGATAAAATGTCTTGGGAATTGGTCCATGGTCCATCCACGAAACTTAGAACTGAATACCAGTGAATGACGGATTTGTGTTAGTTTTTTGCTGGAATGTAATTTTGTAATTCTCTATATGTGAATAGATATTGGTGTTATTAGTCCCTGCCTACGGCATCGCAGGGAGTATAGCCTTAGTTGGAGGTTGAACTAACATTAAATTTCTTTGACCAACTATGGCATTTCTGTTTTAACCAATGTTTAAATATAAATATTGAGTCAAATCAATTTTTATTCAATGTTTTTATTTTGACCTCTTATTGCGGGTAAAAGAGAATAATTTTTTATTTTTATTTTTTTAGTTTTTATTCATTTATTTATTTTTTCAGGAATAAAAAAATGCAGTTATGAAAACATTTCATAATTCAAAACATAAAGCGTCATTACAATATAACAATATAACCTAGCGTTGTCCCAATAACAGTGGTATATGAACCACGTATTGTGGTCATAAGAAGATCAATATGTTCACAGCATGTACATCATTCCGTCCAAAATACCTATCGAATACATGACAGGAGGGCTAAAAACACTGATCAACCAGGCCCAATACCATTCAAATTAGATAGGGGAAAAAAAAACTACACAAAGCTTGTGCCGAAAAAAAAAAAAACCTACATACAATCTAAATATCAGTAGATATAAAGTAGATCACTCTCGCTTCATAGAAAAGCCTGGCTCGTTTGCAGATAATCAGGCTCACTTGAGAAGTGTTAAGGAAGAGGAAAATATTGAGAGCCTAGCAGAGAGCCAAAAACTATATAACAGTAGAAAAAAATGTATCTTGCTCACTTGATAGATACCCAGAATCACTTGCAGATGATTAGGCTCGTTGAAAAGGATTAAGGAATAGGCAAAGATTGAGAATCCAGTAGAGAGGATTTCCTGTAGTGATTGATTTGTAGAGCACCATAGACACAGTCTAGTCCTCTTTTGGAGATAAATCCTTCTCGAGTATTATTTTCTCTATATATGTGTTGAATACTGTAGTCCTGAAATTTTCCCAAAAGATACCTGATCCTCTGTAACCAACCGACACAGTTACTAATTTGTGACATGCATTTGCCACTAATCTCATCGATTATGATCTTCGAGTCACCATATCTATGAATATTTGAGAGATTCAGATGATAAGCAATGTGTAATCCACTCCATAAAGCCATAAATTCCATAAATTTCTTTGAAAAACTATGGCATTTATGTTTTAACCAATGTTTAAATATAAATATTGAATCAAATCAATTTTTATTCAATGTTTCCATTTCAACCTCTTATTGCAGGCAAAAGAGAACAAATTTTAAGATTCCCGTTAAAACTTAGGATAATAAATTTCAAATCTCAAAACATTTTAGTTTAGTGCTAGTTCCGAGCTAGCATTACTTCAATGTCATTTAAAGTTTAAATGGATACGAAAAAACTCTTGCACCAAATTTTAAAACCCCTTAGATACCCAAAATTTGAAACTGTCAAGCTTCCACCTGCCATTTTTGTTGGTCACCTGTCACCTGTTCCATGCTCCTGCCTCCAAACCTATAACCTCCTCCATGCTCCAGCCTCCTCTTCATTCCGCCAACCTCCTCCCGCATTCCCCCTCTTCATTCTATTCTCCTCACCCATATCGTTGCCTTATGGGAGGAAGAACACCTTGTAATATTCTCCATGAAATATTTACGAGAGTACCATTGGAGGCCTTGCTCTTCACATCGGCTAGTTCTTGTTTGTTGGATTAGCTTATGTTTTCATCATGGTGGAGGCCTTTCTCTTCACATTGGCTATTTCTGTTGGTTGTAATAGCTTATATTTTC
Source organism: Pinus albicaulis (assembly GCA_034641835.2). Taxonomy (NCBI): domain Eukaryota; kingdom Viridiplantae; phylum Streptophyta; class Pinopsida; order Pinales; family Pinaceae; genus Pinus; species Pinus albicaulis. Next base: position 214,329,612 of record CM076570.1, read on the forward strand.
ATCATGGTACCTTATCTTTTCAGCATGGTCACTAGTGATGGTGATGAATTTATCAACTGCACAACTTTCTTTCTAGTAATGGTCGCTGGTGATGAATTTATCAACTTCACAACTTTCTGGTAATTTCTTCATGTGGACTCTATTATGAAATTGGCTCTTGAATCTATTCTGAAATTGGCTCAAATTAATTTGTTAGAAGAAGATAGACCATCATATTGTGGGAATTGATGTTAATTCTACAATCCAATTATATGATATGCATAGTATAACCAAAGGATGGGTTGGTTCATTTTTATCTGAATTTTAAATCATTGATTTAACACGTCTCCATATCATTTGAAGGAATCTTGTTTTTGCTAGTACATTTAGGCGTGAGAGATGGGCTACCTTCCGAACAATCCAATAAGTGGGTGTGGGAAATTCACAAACTCACTTGCTTCAGGTGTCTCTAAAATCACAAAGCTTCCAGGTGACCGAAAATGATCTCGATTTAGTCTCAGCGAATAATCGCTTTTTGCCTAATAGCGAGAATCGTCTACCTTGTGTTTTCAGTATGATAATGGTCGACTAGGTTCTGTTGTACAAAAACATTACTTGTGGTTTTTTATTGCATTCTTGAGTTGATCAAAATCCAATAATTTTCTTTCTTTCTCTTTGTCAGACGAATCAGTAAAGGAGGAGTTTGTAAACAAATGATTATGGGTTGACCAAAGAAAACACGGAAAATTATCGCTCTGAATTGAAGAAAGATTTAGTGAAGCGTAGAAGATAAAATAATATGCACATTAACTAATTTATTCATTCTCTTATTTTACAGGGAAAAAAGGTATAAAAAAAACTGAGAGCTACGCCTTGCATATTGCATTGCCTCCCTACATTTTAGAGAGGCTTAAAAGTTAGTTTTAGGATTCATTTTTTAGGCCTAGAACGGGTAATGTATTATTGCTTACGGTGGATCTATGATCAGTAGGAACGCGGTTTAAATGTAATAATGAAGCTGAAGGTGACACCAAGTGATACAAATGGAGGATTCTTGATTAAAAACGTGGTTACTGTTGTTGTTGGCATTGAGAATAATATTAACGCAACCAACGTGGTTAATGTTGATGTTGGCATCGAGAATAATATTAACGCCATGATTGTATAGCCCTCCAAAACTACATTTTTGTTGATTACTTTCCCTAATTCAGTTATCATGTTATTAAATACCTGCAAGCAATTAACAAGATTTATAGTGTTAATCCCTTGCTGTTATCATTCGGAAGGTGACTGAGATATAAAATCCAATTTATGTTCACACTGTTGTAGCAACGACATGCAAATGCATCGTCCTAACATCTCACATCTCCCAACTCTGCATGGGATCGAATATTATCAAGTACTTAACAAGAGACAGTAACAGTAATCTTGTAGTCTAGATCAAAAAACTTACCTTTTTGCAACTAATTTTCCCTGACGACCGAGATTATACGAGAATTGACCCCTTGTTCAGGACTAGAACAAGAGATGTCTCATGCTGCAACCCTACTCAAACCTTCCTCAACTTTAAAAAGTGCAACATATGGCCATAATTCCACTTTGAATAACATGAATTTACAACATTTTTCTTTTGCACACACTCTGCTTCCATGCACCTTCAAAGATAGGAAAACCTGTGAGTAAACATTCTCCATCCCTAGTTGCTTCGACAATTTTCTATGTTCTTGGATATCCATTCCCAATTATTTCATGTAATTCCAAACAGTTTTCTATGTTGATGGATATCCATTCCCAATTGTTTCATGTAATTCCCAAATATTTCATGTAATTATCCATTCCCATTTATTTGATTTAATTATGTGAAAGGGAGATGGTTAGTTGAATCATATTTTACTCTGGAGTAGCTACCACTTGTTGCAAACTATCATGTACAACTTTGTTGTATACTTGTCTTTATAATAAAATTTTTAATGGTGTATCTAACATATGGTGTTGCATGGTAATTCTTATAATAAAATTCTTAATGGCATATCTAACATATGGTGTTACATGGTAATTTTTATAATAAAATGTTTAATATATTGTGTTGCATAGTAATTTTTATAATAAAATGTTTAATGGCATATCTAATATATGGTGTTGCATGGTTATTTCTTTGAGGTTCTAGCTCCATGGTAATTTTTGGTAATTTATTTCAGGTTCTAGATCAGACTAATTTTTTTCATTTATTTTCTACCTCCACTCGAATAAGGAAACTACAACTGTCAAGTAGAGTACCCATAAAAATAGTCAGATAGCTCAATATTTCATTACCAACAGGGACTCTCGGCTGCATGCGACCCTTGTTCTCATAGTAATGTGTATGCAACTCTACAATGTAATTAATTAGGAATCTTCTTCACTGTTCAAAGATAATATTCTATAATTTTCTTAGAATATTGGCTTGTTTCCTTGGATCAAATATCTATGCTTTTGAGAGAAAAAATCTTCACAAAGTATTAAACAAAAACCACTTTACGTAATTGGAAACCAAGAACAATTTTGAAATTATAAAAAATCAAAGTGGTCATTAAATGGAGTGGTGTAATACTATTTTTATCAAAATAATGGTAAATATTAACCAAGAAATTTAAACTATTGGGAATCCAAGAACAATTTTGAAATGATAAAAAACCAAAGTGGTCATGAAATAGAGGTGGTGTAATATTATTTTTATCAAAATAAGAGTGGGTTTTTAATAGGCATATGCAAGGAAAGTTATATGAATGGATTAACCATTTTGAAACGAAGACATTACTAGATAATAATATTTTGCATTACTTTTTTTTAATAGTGGTTTAAAACAATGATTGATAGTAATCTACATTTGTACCTTTTTTTCCCACATAAAAAGTTGAACTTTTTATATATGGTAAAAACGTTATGTTGTATATGTCGCAACATTCCTTTTGTTTTCTACACCCATTGAGGGAAAATAGGTCAGGTTGTCCAATAGTAGAAAAAATAAACTCATCATAACAACATAATTATCTGTCACAATAAGCATGTAAAGTGAATGAGTCATCCAGTTTTTACAAAAAGACATGTGTAGTTTGGGCCTCCTATTCAGAGAATGCGGCACAGTAAAAAAAAATGTATACTGTTGTGACTTGGGCCTCCCTTATGGGAAAAAAAACACACGAATTTCATAAAAGTATAAGTATGTTATAAACGATCACATTACAATGTGGTTAATATACAATCTGTCCAAAAATATATATACAAAAAGATCTCGAGGATATAAATCTTTTGTTGGAGAAAAAGTAAAGTGCAGACATTAATTTTAAAAACTAGTGAACCCTTTGTCAGTACGGCCTAGATTCTGACCCACAGTCCCCATTCAAGTCCTTCTCCACTATGTGCCATGAGTCCAGAGCTTGTTGTAGGTCATCTTTAGAAAGAGCGTCAGCAACCCAATTTCATTCCCCCTAAATATGGCATACAAAAATAAGTACAAAAGCATTTTTTATTTTTGTATCTCTTCTAGAATTAGAAGTAACAAAAAATTTTGACATATTTGTGCATCGTTAACCCAATCTATGACATTCATTGAGTCCCCAAAAATTTGTAGTGAATCAATGCCTAGTTGGATGTGCCAACAGATAAGGAGTTTTAGAGTTTGAGGTTCAGCAAAGTTGTGTGTGCCTTTTGAAATTCCCAGAGACGCAACAATTGAGACATTTTGGTTTTTATAGATTGTCATTCCCACACCACATCTCCAATAATTATCAGTTGCCCCATAAAAACATACCCAAGGGATATCATGGTTTATCATTTCAATCCTAATGATTCTTGGTGTTTTGCATGCATATGAGTTAGGGAGCAATGAAATAATCCCCACACATTCCACAACCACAATTGAAGGGAAGGTTGTGCCATCCAAAAATAGTTCTTTGTTTCTAGCGAGCGACATACCCCATGTAATTAGGAGTGGTATGCTCCTGAAATCATGTTCTTTGTTTTTCTCCCACCAAACACACTATGCCTCACCGCAGTTTTCACCTTGCCAATGAGCCCTAAAATTACACAGTGACAGGGTGTGTTCCCAGACATTTTTTCTAAAATGACAGGAAAGGAAAAGGTGTTCTATGGAATCCTCCGCGTCCTTGCATAGACAACACTAACCTGAGCCATTTAGTAACCTTCCTTGGAGTAAATCTCAGGTTGGAACCTTTTTATTTAGAATACACCAGAAGAATAGTTTTGTTTTTGCAGGCCCTTACAATTTCCACAATGTTTTAGACCACCATTCTTGAGCACCCCTTTCTCTACTTTTCATTATGAATTTATAACCTTATTTTCATGTATATATTCCTGATTGTGCATGTACCCATCAAATCAAATCTGGAAATTCTTTTAGCCGCAATCTCGAGCTGGCTAGTTCCTCAATATATCCTGGCTACTCATATCTCCATTGTTGGTCAATCATTAGATCCTTTGTCGATTTCCATGCTTGTTTCTAGATAGATTTATCTTCAGGATTTCCAATTTGGCTCAAAACATAAACCCATTTTTTTTCTAGAGCCTCTATCAGGCCCTTAGTGACTATAAAATGTATGCTCCACCATACCCATGGGTCCAAACCAATCGTACACATTTCATCATTCCCTACCCTCCATGCCAATCTGTTTTCCACTAGACCTAGTGCCATCATAGTAGATTTCCAAATTGTAGTTGACTTGAAAAAACCTTTGTCCAAAAATTTGATCCATTCATCCACAAGGAGTGGATCTATATATTTTCTTTCAACCACTCCCGTCCACAGTTTTTCCTCTATCAAAATCCTCCATCCTAATTTTTCTACCAATGACATGGAAAAGATATGCATGTTCTTTAAGCCCCAACGCCCCTTTTCCTTTGGCTTGGATACTTTTTCCCAAGCCACCCAAGGGAGCACCCTCTTATCCTCCTTGCCTGACCAAAGGAACCTACCACAGGTACTCCTTATTCTGTTTATAATTCCTTTTGGGGCCATGCCAATGCAATCCAATACATCAGGATTGCAATCATGACTAATTTGATGAGTACTAATCTCCCCGCCCTAGAAATTCATTTGTAAATCCATAGGGTTATGTGTTTCTCAATTTTTGAAACTAACCACTGCCAATACTACTTCCTATAGGTGTCAGGTTTCAAGTATAACCCCAAGTATTTTATGTTACTTCCCAACCTCATTTGGGTGAAAGGGAGAAAAATTGAAGCCCAAGAAAGATCGTTATCTGAAATACCCTCGTATGTCAAGGATGATTTCAGAATGTTTATAGCCATACCAGTTTCCTTCATAAACAAATCCAGTATATTTTTCAATATTAGAACTTCCATCTGAATCCCATTGCTAAAAAATAGTATATCATCCACAAATAACAAGTGGGAAATATACAATTTTTTTGCCACCTCAATGCCTTTTAGTTCATCTCTTCTCTTTGCACAGTGTATCAACTCACTTAATCCCTCAGCAGCTAGAAAGAACAACAAATGTGATAGTGGACACCCTTGTCTGAGGCCCCTTTGATTATGAAAGAAATAAGACACGGCCATGTTGATAAGAACAACAAAAGACACATTTGTAATACAACCCATGATCCAGTTAATAAATTCGATTCTAAACCCAAGATGGGGTAGCGGAAGTCTTAGATATAACCAGTTGATTCAATCATAGGTCTTTGATAAATCAATATTCATTATTATACATTTTTTCCTTAATAGCTTAATACTATGCAAAGTTTCCTGAGATACCCCGATAGATCTACATTTGTACCTAATACCACTATGATTTTCATTATGATTGACTCCTCTTACTATATACCTAGGTATTTGGTAACATAATCCTTTCTACCTAACATGATCACAAAATTTTAACCACCAAAATTCCTCTTTATCCTCACAAACCACAATGGAATTGCAATGGACAAAAATAATTAGCAAATAAAAAATTATAAATTAACACAAGAAGTAGTTGTGGATAAGGGGTCATTGGATGATTACAATAGCCTAGAATTCTATGTTGCTAAGTTTTATTAACATGCAATGGTGCCAACCTCAGATGCAATTGAAAGAAAAGCTAAAAGTTTAGTTAAATTGAGACAATAATACTTGTATTCACATGGTGAGAAATACCTGATAGATGGGTTGACAATTAAGATTTAGCATGATAAAAAAAATTGTTCTAAATATGTATGGTTTAGTTATTTGTTATTTTTTAATGTATCCATTATGTAAGAAAATCAAATTAATTTTTTTTGTTTCACTCAATTTGTAGATATTGTGAAAAGCGCAGTTTTAGATATGCTTCAAGTTGTTGCTTTTGGATTTGTATGAATGTTAAGGGAAGAATTCATTAAAAAAATAATGAGTAGGTAATTCAACATGAGAAGGGTATTCTATCACCAAAGCTTTGATCATATCACCAACATTATCTTTTCAACTACAATCATGATTGTAGGAATATGAAGATACATTTTAGCACATTGATAAATGTCTTTAGTTTCATATCACATTATTTTTGTTGAGGATTTTTCCTGAAACAAGTTATTTTATTTTGACATTATATTAACTACAATCTAGGCAAACATAATGCCTAAAGAGGTTTTGGATATTTATATTAAGGATGTGATGTTATGTGTAAACTTGGTAATAATTAATTTCATTGTTTATATGCATTTAATAATTGTAATTCAAATGCAAGTGACTTTGTGATTTTAGATTTAGTATTCTCATTACTTTTTTATCCGTTAAAAATTAAAATAACATAAATAAAATATTTAATCTTTAATTTGTAAGGCTATAAGATAAAACATTACATTTTAGAAAGATAACAAAATTCCAACATTATACTAAGTAATGATTATATATATATCAATAAAAATAATATTTTAATTTATTTATAGTTGTATGCGAAATTAAATTAGTATAAACCGTATAATATACAATTTTCAGAATATAAATGTTGAACTTTACCAATTATAAATAAAGACTTTGTTCAAATAACATTATTTTATGTGTATACAACTAAAAAACAAAAAAACTTTAAGCTAAATGATATTGTGTAACATCTATATTATAGAATAATATTATGAAAGGTTTTGTTTTTTTTATAGATAATGATATTATTGAAGAATCATTAATCTTTATCTCAAATATAGCTTTTCATTAGGATGAGAATTTGAATATTTTATTACAAAATTCTTAAATTTAATTCATGATTAAAAAAAGTATTAAAGATGAAAATAATTATAAATTTCTACCATTTAAAATTGTTTCTTACAGTATTAAAGTAATCAAACTTATTTATATAGTTAAACATTTTATATAATTTATTACTGAATCTTTTGGAACTACACCCTCACTCTTTTCATAACATTATTGAAATTAAGAAAAAGTTTCGGGCTCCAAGAAAGTTGCAGGCTTCAAGAAAGTTGCACGCTGATAACCCTATTAACTGTCATTGATAGAGGGCTTGATTCGTCAACTCTTGTAGTGGGGTGGTGGTTGATAGCCTTTGGTTCACATTGTAGTCAATGGCAATGGTCCCAGGAGGGGGGCCGACCACCTCCTTGAAAGACATTGCAGCGGCTGCACAAGGTCGTTTGAATCGGTCGACAGGTGATACTCAGCGGTCTGGCCCGGTGTTGGGAGCTGAATGGCAGTCCAAGATTAAAGGCCAGTGCTTGCCTCGGGCATAAAAAAAACCCAGGTTCGCTATACTGCCTAACACATTAAAATATTACCGTTGTTATATGAAATACCATGCTTTAATCTTTAAATTTATTGGAATTTGGCCAACGGAAAAAGATCTTCTGAAATGGATTCAGAATAAATGGCAACAACGAGGACAACTTGACCTCAAATTTGGTCCCCATGGGTTCTTTACAGTTATATTTACCAACTTACTGGACAAATAACGTATATTTGAGGGTGGGTCGTACTTTTTTAATAATGCAGGACTGTTTATGAGGCAGTGGGAAGAATGTTACAATCCTGATGAGGAACATTTTCTAGAAGCTCCTGTTTGGGTCTGTTTATTTACTTTACTTATGGATTTTTGGGACCTAGATATTCTTGAAGGGATTGGTAGTTCTTTAGGTAATTTTGTCCAAATTGCAGAGACAACATGTCGAGTTAGATATACTTCTTTCGCTCGTATTTGTGTTTATATGGATATTTCAGAGCCTGTTCTAGAAACGATTGAGCTTGAATATAAAGGTAATATTTGGAAAAAAACCCTTGATTATGAGCACATTCCTTTTCGCTGTCATCACTATCATGAATATGGACACTTGTATAAATCTTGTCCGCAAAATTCTCCAGAGGTTCAATCAGCCAACATTTCAATGCATGGAGGCACAGACCGTGCTAAGGATGAAGCTGATAAGGCTGAAGGTTTTGTTTCTACTATTATAAAAAAAAAGGCTCTCATCCGCCGCCTATTTCTAATAACAGTCAGAAGTATCACACTTCATATAACCCTTTTGAGATCCTACAAGAAGAAGGGGCTCAACCAAAGGATAAGATTGAGACTCACCCCTTGTCCTTAGAGGAGCATCTTGATGAACCATCATAGGATATGCTTAATGTTCAACCTCTGCTGCCAGAGACGCAGATAGACAAAACATCTGCTATGAAACGTAAAGCACCACTTCAAAATTCTGAGTCTACTAATGTAATTGTTGAATCGCAGGAACAAATGACGATGGATATTGAAAATCCTAAGGATGATCTCAGTGCAGAGGAACGGGTTATGAAAAGGCTTCTTCATGAATGGAGGAATTTATGATAGGTTTATTCCAGATTATCAAAAGACCCTCTATAAACAAACTTTTGAGCATTATTTAACGGCACAGACTAAAAAAGCAGTCAGTAGCCCAGAGTTTAGTTTGATAAAGTTGGCACTCATCAAACCAAACCAAGTAAGAAGAAAGGCAGGAAAACACTACAAGAATCAATTCAATTAGTTAGTGAAATGTTGATTAATACAGGCAAGATCATGTCGTTAACAACGGTATTTCAAAAACTACCTAAATCTTAATGATGAAAATTATTTCTTGGAATATCCATGGGTTAAATAGCCTGGGTAAACAATGATATCTAAAAGATAAATTAAAAAAGGAGAAACCTGAAATTATGTTACTTCAAGAAATGAAGATTTCTGCGTCGCGTTTTGATACCATTCTGACGTCTTTTCATCCTCATTATGAAGTAATGGTTATAAATGCCCGAGGTACAACTCGAGGAATTGCAATTCTTTGGAATCCAAATGAGGTCACCGCTGATGATTGGTTTGGTCTACCCTGTAGTCTCTCTAGTTGTTTTAGGCTTGTAGGGACTAAGGAAAAACTATTGATCACTGCAATTTATGGTCCTCATTCACCAGGGGAGAAACAACAGTTCATAGATAGTATACGCAATTTTTGATTAATACATCAGGATAATAATTGGATAATTGGACGAGATTTTAATCTAATTTTAAACCTCAATGAAAAGAAGGGAGGGATTCAGAGAGATGATCAGCAGATGGAGTCTTTTCGGGACCTTATAACTGATCTTCACTTGGTTGATATCTCTACTGTGAATGGTATATATACTTGGAATAATCGTAGAGGTGAAGCACATCAGATAGCCTCTCGTCTTGATCGTTTTTTACTTTTGGAGGATTTAATTAATCTGGATCTGCATTTTGAAGCCTCTATTCTGCCTTCTTTAGGCTCTGACCATTGGCCTATCAGTTTAAATTTGGATATTAAGGATGTGCCTCAGAATAAGCCTTTTCGTTTTGAACGGTTCTGGTTACGAGACCCTACATTTGTTGATCAAGTCAAGCATTGGTGGCAATCGTCACAGATTCAAGGTAGGAACCGCATGCATACATTTTATTTAAAATTGAAATATATCAAGAAGGTGATTAAACATTGGAATAAAACACATTTTGGAAATATTCAGACTTCTATGAAAATTCTCCAGGATCAGATGAAATAGATTCAACAGGATATCATTTTTAATGGTCGGACGACATTTCTTGCAGAACAAGAAGGGCTTGTTCTCAGTGAACTGGAAGAACAATGGAAACAGGAAGAGATATTATGGAAGCAGAAATCTCGTGTGCAATGGTTGAAGTAAGGAGAGAAAAATACCTCTTTTTCCACAAATCCTTGATTCAATGATGACAACATAACAGAGTCTTCTCCCTCAAGGATGTGAATGGTAATAAAGTTTTCCAGCATCAAGAATTGGAAGAATTGTTGGTTCAACATTTTCAAGCAATGGTGACTGAACCTGTGCATAACAGAGAAGAGGCTATTCGCCGCGTTATAGCACATATTCCAACCATGGTATCTCGGGATCAAAATCTAGCATTAATGCGAATTATTAGTTTTACTGAGGTGGAGGAGGTTGTTAAAAATCTTCCTACATTTAAAGCTCCTGGTCCTGATGGTTTTACAACAGAATTTTACCAGGCATGTTGGTCTTTTCTTGGTCATGGTATTTGGGAACTGATTGAAGAATCTATGCGTTCACAATAGGTTTGTCCAGGTTTGAATTCCACTTTTACTACTTTGATACCAAAGCAAACTCACACGGACACTCCTGCAGGTTTCCGCCCTATAGCCTTGTGTAATGTTATATACAAAATCTTATCTACTATTATGGTCAATCGTTTAAAACCAATTCTTCTTGATATTATTTCCCCGTAGCAAACAAGTTTCGTTAAGGGAAGGCAAATTTTGGATGGAATAGTGACAGTCCAAGAGGCACTCCACTATTTAAAACAGCAGAAATGGCAAGGTATGTTGATTAAATTAGACCTCTCTAAAGCTTATGAACGGCTAAATTGGGATTATTTGAAAGTTGTATTACTCTCTTTTGGGTTTGATTTTCGCTGGCTTCAATGGTTATTTTCATGTTTTTCAACTCCGAATTATTCCATTCTTGTCAATGGAGTTCCTAGTCACACGTTTAATGCAACTAGGGGGCTTCGCCAAGGTGATCCCATTTCGCCTTTTCTGTTTATCATTGCTGCTGAAGCGCTTGGAAGGTTAATTAAGGACCAAATTGCTAATTGTAGTTTCAATGGACTGAATCTTTGGGATCGGGATCTTACACTCTCTCATCAACAATTTGTTGATGATATCATGCTTTTTTCTCACGTTTCTTTACGGGAAGCTCTTTCTATTTTGCATGTCCTTAATATTTTCATGGATGCTTCAGGAACCATGATTAATAATGATAAATCTCATATTTATTTTTTCAATGCCCCTGCTCCTATTAAACGCTTCATTTCCTATATTCTTGGCTTTCAAATAGGTCATCTACCTTTCAAATATCTAGGTTTTATGCTCCATTTGTCATCACTAAATTCGGTGAGTTGGGAGAGTTTGATCACTAGCCTTTGGAATCGTTTGCAAAACTGGGCCCTTAGAGCACTTAATGCACCGAGCATAGTTATTTTATTAAGATCGGTACTGTAAGCTATTCCCATCTATCAACTTTCCAGAAGAGCTTCTCCTAAAAAAGTGTGTAATACTTTGGTAAATATTTTTAAGAAATTCCTTTGGAAAGGTGCGCAAAATACAAAAAATGGGAATTATTACCTTGGGATACTCTAGTTAAATCCAAAAGAATAGGGGGACTTGGACTCCGAGATCCTTTTATATTAAATCAAGTTATGGGTGCTAAATTATGGTGGAGATGGATTCAGGGGGGGCCAAACCTTTGGAAGAGAATTTGGGAGATTAAATATGCTATGCCTCTGTCAGTTGTTGGCAAGTTAAAAAAAAAATTTGTTGCCAAAGGCTCAAATATCTGGAATTTAGCAGCAGCAAATAGGGATCTGATTTGTCAACATAGTTTTTGGGAAGTGCGTGGAGGACAGAAAACGTTCTTCTGGGAAGACTCCTAGCAGCAGTGTGAAAAGTTATTTAGCAGATTGGATTTGGGTGAAATCTTCTTATTCACAAATTTACCCCATACAAGACTCATTCACCATTACTGGAATACTCAGACTAACGAACAATGGCGCATATGGAAAACACAGGATCAATGGCCTCATGCACCTGATATGGCTCAATGGAGTAACTTTTACAGAGAATTTCAAACTCGAACAATCACGACAGCTACTGGCGCAGATATTTTAAGATGGGGATATCGGACTAAGGGTATGTTCACAATTAAGGAGGCCTATTTCCTTAAATCGTAGAATCACCAGGATGTTGATGCGCCTATCTGGCATAAGATCTGGAATGTCAAATTTTGGCCAAAGGTTGAATATTTTTTTTGGCTTTTAAGCCATAAGCATACATTGACCTGGGATCATTTGCAACATCGTGGTTTGCAAGGTCCTTCCTATTGTTTTCTTTGTTGTCAAAATGAAGAAACTATCGAACATTTATCCAACACTTGTCCTTATAGTAATGAAATATGGGAGCGACTGGCGGTGTTATTTGGTCAAACTGATCATGTAATCAGTAGTGTTAATACTACTATCAACACTTGGCGCAGTGGCGGGTATAAGAGTAAGGTCATTAACAGGGCCTGGAGGTTGTCGTTAGGATTTCTGCTTTGGGGAATATGGAAGGAGCGCAATTCCCGCACTTTTAGAGGTGTAGAATGACAAGTCTGTCAACTTTGGAATGTTATTGTTGCCAATATCAAGGAAACAATTCCGGTGGAACGATGGGGAGATGATGATTGGCCAGACACAGCTATTGAAACACGAATCCTAGCTGCTCTTAATCTTACCCATCAAATTCTTGATGCTTCTTTACGGAAAGTACAACCCAATTTGAATTCTATACCATCGCAGTTTATTCCTCCACCAGAGTATTTTATGAAATTAAATTTTGATGGGGCCTCTAAAGGGAATCCTGGATAGGTAGGGATTGGTGGTATATTCAGAGATTCTTTTAGTAAGGTATGTCATCTTTATTCTTATCCTATGGGATATGTTACTAATAATGAGGCATAATTGATGGCTTTAAAGTAGGGTTTAATTATTGCCATTCGGGAAGGTTACCAAAGACTTGTTGTTGAGGGGGATTCTGCAGTGGTAGTTGGTATTTTAAAAAAACTGGAACACAACAATCCTTGGTAGAAAATCAGTAAGAGCTGGCGAACAACGAAACTTGTTGAAGATATAGGCACTCTTCTTCACCAAGTTGGTTCAGTCATATGCACTCATGTTCGCCAAGAGGGGAATCAAGAAAGGGATTATTTGGAAAATTGGGCTTGTAAGAACATCACCAGACATCTTGATATTACTTATTCCCACCAAGCATGGGTTGTGGAATTATATCCTCTGCAGTGTATTATGGATCGTGATCGATCTCGTTCAACCCTGTTCGAGGTGCGTGACAATTGATCTGGGCCGTGCTTATCCACATGATGGATATCTTCTCGCCCTGTGTGATATTATTATCAAGCAATTCCTTTGACGGTCGTGCTCCACTCTGTGCTTTCATTTTGCATGCGCCAACTAGCTCTTACCATTAATACTCTGTCAGATGCATTAAAACAAGATTATATGAAGTGGTTGCACAGTCTTATGGGTTGTTTCATTATTCCTACTCATTCTCTGTTCAAACCTTGCATCGACGCTCCATTGCAGGCGATAGCTCAAGATTTCATAGCGCACATTCTCGGCCGAAGATTGTGGTATGTAATGGCAACTCTGCCTTCCATGCCCACTATTCGTGTTTTGATTTTATCTTTGTGGCCTCTGTTTACTTCTGACTTGATTCATCGGTTAGAGGAGCATCATTTTGTTTTTCCAAGATGGTTTCGGACTGGGAATTTGGGTAATACCTACGTTGAGCCTCACTTCCGCAGTCCCCCTGGTTGGTCATGGGATTATGGGGTTAGCTTTGCTCTTGTCCTGCTCTTTTTTCTTCGGGATCCTCACGTTTCTCCTACCCCTCTGCATTTTCCGGGTTTGTTTCTTTCGTTGGTGTTAATAGTGGACACTCTTGCTGATGCAAAATCCCTTTCTGGGCATTTTCTCAAATTTGGTAACCTGCTTCTTCCTTGCATGTATTCTCAGCTTCATCTAACACGTTATGGGAAACTGTCCTCTGTATTTACTGTGTTTTGCTTCAATTGCATGTATGGTCCTCGCTCTTTTATGAGTAGCTATGGTCAGGTTTCGCTGGCGGTTCTCTATGTTATAGATGGTTCCGTATTTGTCACAGTATTTGTCCCAACTGTTCTTGGTCTTCCTTCCGGCCATGGGAAACTGTCCTCTGTGTTTCCTGCGTTTCATTTCAATTGCATGCATGGTTCTCGTTCTTTTATAAGTGGCTATGGTATGGTTTTGCTGGCAGTTCTTTATATTACAGCGGGCTCTGCATTTGTTCTAGCAGTTCTTGGTCTTCCTTCTGGCCATGGTTTTCTCCGTCCTTTCGTTCTTGTTTGGTTCTTTTTTATTCTATATGCCAGACATCATTATAAGATGTATTGTGTTCTGGGCTAGTTCCAACTTCATTTATATGTCACTTTGCGCTGTAAGGATATGCGTGTTGAGTTTGTAGCAACGACGCTTTCTTTTGTTTTCATTTATCTTCTTTCTGACGTAATTTTGGCCACAGGCCTATCTCCAAGCTCTTTCCTTTTCAGTATGGTGAAACGGAAACCAATGAAGCAGAAACGAGGAAGGTTGCCTACTCCTGGGGTTGGCACGAGTAGGCGTGGCAGAAAATCTAATACGAAGGTGCTGCACGAGATTGCTCAGGTATATGAAGCAGGGAATCATGATACTATTAAGTCAAAAATACATGGCTGGGAAGTTCATACAGATAGTGAGGAGGAGGACATGGAAGCTCAGCGTTCTCAAATGGATTTCTTAACTGATCCAGGTAGTACTCGGGGTCGTGTTTCTCTTTTTCAACAGTCACTAAAGACTTACGGGAAGATGAAATGCCTTCTTACCAAGGCTATGGCCAGTAAAGAGAATAAGAGTCTCATTTCTTCTATTCTATTTGAAATGCAACAAATGAAGATGTATATGCATGCTATGCTCAAAGTGCAGATTCAATTGAAAGATAGGGTGGGTAAGATTGAAAAACAGTTGCAACTTACTCACAGCGTCCACAGGTGTTAGGCCCAGCTGCTTATGCTCAGGTTTCTGTTGATCTATCTAGTTAACTATTTTCGTGTTTGTTCATTTTGGACTCTATTAGCTTTACTACTTCTTTTATTTGTAAATATTATGGACATACTACAGCTCTAAATGATGTTAGTGGTAGGATAAGAAAATTTCGTTTTTGGTCTGCTTATAACTTGATGCGGTGGCCAATAGACCTGGTTTTCTACAGGCAGGTTGAGGTCACCGTATTTGTTTTTTCTTGTATGATTCTCTGCCCTCAATATTTCCGATAATAAAAAGGTTCTACAAAGCTTACAAAAAAAAAAAAAAAAAAACATTATTGTAATTAAGTTTAA